>JARVZY010010800.1:600000-1166000 GCA_030686995.1 Artemisia argyi
TTTGCTTATTTATCGACAATCTGATGAATCAAACGTGTCTGAAAACCCCGAAGGTTTATTAGGAATACTTGACTGAGTTTGACTAAACGACATATCAAACGTTCTTGAAGAACCTTCACCCGCTTGCCATCTTTGAAGAACTTCAGGAAGGCTCATACGATGACTATAACTTTCTTCGACTTCTTCATGTTTAGAGGGCTTCCATTGTTCTACAAGTGGGCCCAACACATTAACCGCATGACACATGTCTGGTCTCTGAAACGGCTCACGTGCTGTGCAGTGGCCTGCCAGCTCAGCCACCTTGATTATGCTTTCTAGAGTATCTTCGTTTTCAGTATCTAGCGTTTGGTCTATTGATTTTACTATGTTTTCTTTGGTGATAATTACCCTTCTGAACCATGAAACCAAATGACATCTCTCATCTGGCATAGTTTCGTCTAGTGCTTTCCGGCCAGTAATTAGTTCCATCAAGACTACGCCAAATGCATAAACGTCCACCTTTGTTGTCACCCTCCCGGTAGCTATTTTCGCACAGAAAAATAATTATATCTATCAGACTTAAGCTTTTGGGTAGCTTTAATTTCTGGTATTGCGTAAAAATATACAATAACTTAAGGAGATAATAATTTGTTTTAGCTAATTGTCAAACACTTATACTGATCTATGCGTCTAATCAAGTGTTGTGGGTCTAAAACAGGCCATTTTTGGGCGGGTCAACACATATTTATTAATGGGTCGAAATAGCCACATGTAAAATAAGAAATGTAAATTTTGAAGCATAACCGTAACAGTAAAGATAAGTAATTCTTACCAGCATACTCCGGAGCCAAATAACCGAAAGTCCCTGCAACTTTTGTCTCAATAGAAAACTTACCACCCTTGCCATCAGTCGCGTTCTTAACCAAGCCAAAATCAGCAACTTTTGCTCTCATATCATCACCAAGAAGAATATTAGATGGCTTTAAGTCTCGATGAATAAAGCTTTGCTGTGCCAAACTATGCAAATACTCGACCCCTCTTCCCACATCTAAAGCAATTGAAACCCTTTGTTTCCAACTAAGAGGTTGACTATTATTTTCACTCCAGTCAAACAAATGTTGACTTAAAGTTCCTTTTGGCATGTATTCATACACCAAAAGCCTCTCGTTATCATTGGCACAGTAACCAAGAAGAGCAACGAGATGTCTATGCCTAACTTTTGTTAGTACTCCAATTTCCGCTTGAAATTCATTCATCCCTTTCGTTCCCTTCACACCTATCTCCATCCTCTTGACTGCTATTTCAGTCCCGTCATGTAATTCACCTTTGTAAACGACTCCAAATCCACCACGTCCCAGAACATTGTCTTCGTTGAAATTATTAGTAACTTGTCGAAGAACTTGACTGGATATCATCACATTACCGCCTTCAAAAACTTGCATCTCACTATAATCTCCACTACTTTGACTTTGTAATTCACTAACAACTCCATAGCGATTCGAGCTACTTCCTGCTACACTTTCTTTAACCACCACTTCCTTACCATAACGATTCGAGCTACTTCCTAGTACACTTTCTGGTACTAATTCCTTACCGCTTTCTGGACTTCCAACCCTCCCAAACTTCTGGTATTTGTGCTTCATATAACATTTGTAAGACACAAACAACACAATCACAACAAAGAAAAGAACACTAACAACAATACCAATAACCAAACCAACTGACGTCCGTTTCGACCGTTTAGCCAAGCTTCCACTCGAAGCACTAATATTTGACGCCGACCCAGGTGGTGGACTTAAAGAACTAATGTTCACACCTAAAAAGGGATTATTATCATCCAAAAACTTCACCTTTGGCGAAAATGCAGGTACAATGCCAGATAGATTATTTCTCGACACATCAAGAAGTTGTAGATCCTTCAAAGACGTCAAAACCTTAGGAATAGGCCCCACAAGATTATTCCCGTCCAACGATATAGTTCTCAACGAAGTCAAATTTGCAAAAGCCGGTGAAATAGTCCCTGAAAAATTCTGTTTCGCAAAGTTCACACTCGTCACATTCTTATTAGCATCACAACTAACAAACTCCCATCCTGCACACGCATCATTCCCTTTCCAAGACTCAGCTAACGACAACGGATACCCAAGTTCACCAGCAATCTCAAGCAACGTACTCACTTGATAATCACAATCCCCCGGTTTCTCTAAACAAAAACTATTACTCCCAACTTCCCCTAACTCAACTTTCACGTCACTCCCAAAAACGGGCACCGGACCTTGCAACTTATTATTCTGCAAACTAATATTAAGCAAGAAATGCAACTCAGTAATCTCAACAGGAACCAAACCCGTCAACAAATTATCCCTAAATTGCACATCAAATAATACAAAACTAGCACTACCTAAACTAGCTGGAATCACACCACTAAAAGCATTACCCTGTAACCACACTTGCCTAAGCTCAACCATCGAACCTAAAACATCGATACCGCCACTAAGTCCCATCCTTTGATTATTCAACCACAGAAACCCGATATAAGCCTTGCCAAAACTTAAAGGCAACTCGCCCGTTAAATTATTATAACTCAACCTTAAATCTTCCAAGCTAAGCAAGTTATCAAAAACATCAGGAATAGTACCATATATATTCGCGTTACTCGCTACAAAAGACTTCAAATTACTACAAGCAGCAATGTTCTCAGGTATAATCCAAGGAGCTAGATCTAAGTTATCAGATATACTAAAAGTCTCTAAGTTCCCCAAACCTATGAAAAAGTCCTTAGGAAAAAAAGTAAAGTTGTTACCATCCAACAAAAGAGTATCTAGCATATATAGTTTATTTAACGTTGGTATGCTCCCATGCAACATGTTTTTCTGGACAGCCAATGTTTCAAGGCTGCTGAGGTTGTTGAGATCTGGCGGCAGGGTCCCTGTCAAAGACAATGAAGGGAGGTTTATGGATGTGACTTGTGAGTTGTGATCACATGATATACCTTCCCATTGGCAGTAATGTGTCTTTGTTTGCCACGTGGCAGGTGGTGGTGAGAGGGAGGATGAGAGTATGGACATGACGGCGCCGTCATCTGCTGTTGTGGTGGTGGTGGTGGTGAGGATGAGGAGGAGGAAGGTGGTGTGATGGAGGAGGAGATTGGTCATTGGGGAGTGGAAATGGGTTGGTGGGAAATTATATTATATATATATAATTATACGGAGTATATAGTTATGAGATGTAAATGAGGAATTACTGACTGTAAATGGCTGTAAGAATTTGATATGATAGTTATCTTTAAAATACTCAATGATGGAAATGATTTAGTCAATGGAAACAAGTTGACATTTCAATAGATGTGAGCAACTTTTTAGTTTTATTTATGGAATCTTTTTTAATTGATTATTGCACATATTTGCTTCATATTGTCTAAGATATATCTATGCTAAATATAAATCATGAATCTCATGTTAAAATTTAACAAAATTATTAAAAAGAAAAAAACAAAAGTCTAAAAGTTTTTGTTTTCACTATTTAAAAATTTTCGATAGAATTTTTTTAGTTTGCATTCTTTCATTTGCTAATTGGGGTTAAAAAAAATGTTAGAAATTTGTGAATTTTATTAAGTTTATCTTATGATATGTGTGTGACATATCAACTAAAAATTTGTAAGTTTAAACTTCATTAAATACAGTTACAGATAACATAAAACATAAGATAAGTGGCTCATGTGTGTGAAAAATTGTCGTTGGAGAAACAAACTTTTCAATGAGCGAGTTTTCTTAGCCCATGTTAGTGAGTTAATCTATTACTTTATTTGATGACAGCCATTAGTCCCAACACGGCCCTGGCCTATGTTGGACTGTTGGTGAATAACAACCCATTAAACGTATGCCACGGTCCGAAAACCAAACAGCATCGAAAACCGATTTGACTCAAAATAGCGGACTGAGGACCGGAACAAATTGTTCGGTCTATGTTTGGGTCGGTTTGGTTAGTCGGCCGATCCAGTCCAACAAAGCATAATGATTAGTTGGCATAAAACTGAACAATACCAGACCGGATCGAGGGCTAAAATTTGTTAAAAGGGTGGACCGAGGACCTAGCCGAAATATGTTCGGTCTGGTCCGGTCGGTCTGGTTCATGACGGTTTCTCGGTTCAATCCGAATAGTGATCTATAATACTCAACCGTATATGTTAGTTAAACCACAACCTTCTAACAAAATGAATAATAGGAACATGATTTATGACTTGAATTTTTGTGTGTTTGGATCATAGCTGGTCCTTATTTATTTATTTATTTTTTTGAACGACAAATAACCATCTCATTAATATTTACACCACAAAATTTCTTACACGATTAAGGCATAACTTGAACCTAAAACCATCTTAGTTAGGAAGCTTCTAACATAATAAATGAATAATATGTTTTTGATATATAGTATGAAAAGGTTTTGTATACCAAACTTTTTAGTCGGGTTAAAAAAGTCACTCGACGACGATAAGAAAATTTGGACCTTTGGGCTTCGTAGATAAGTGGGCCAGTTGGGTTTCGTATCAAGGAGAGGCGACACCCTCAATGACAGCCTTGTTCCTCATGAACAAAGGCTATGTTTGGCACAAAGCTTTTTGGAGCTTTTTTTGGGCAATGAGCGGTGAAAAATGAGCTTTTTTATTTTTAGTGTTCGTTTGACATGAGAGCTGTGGGCTTTGCTATTTTTTAGGAAAACTCATTTTCCCAATGCTTCTTTATGAAGCTGTGAGCTTTTTTGGCTACTACTCACAGCTACTGCTCACAGCTACTACTCACAGCTACTTTTGCCAAACATAGCCAAAATACAGTAACATGAGTGCTGCCAAATCTAAATAACAACATATGTATGTGCGAGAATAATTTTCTTGACTTTCAAGATATTTGTGCATAATGTTTACAAAGAAATGTGAGATTTATCATGTATAATAGATGGATGTTAGAAAGCATGAGTAACAAAAGCATTTACTTAAAGTGACTAATATATATGCACTTCGATCTTCATAGCTTAGGAGGATGGAAGCTTAGGAGGATGGAAGCTTATTGGTATGTTTGGCACAGAGCGGTGTGGAGCTTTTTAGAGCGATGAGCGGTGAGCAATGAACATTTTGATTTTTAATAGTCATTTGGCAAAGGAGTAAGAGCATTGCTATTTTTTAGGAATGCTCATTTTTTCAATGCTTCTTTGAGAAGCTGTAAGCGGTGTGGCTACTACTCATTGCAACTTTTGATAAACATACCGCATAAATGATCATATCCATTTAGGTGGAAAAAAAGTACAAACAACATTTATCGAAACATTAGGTGCATTCCGGAAAAGTTATGATTTTTTGCAAAAATTATCACTAAGACACAAAATTCATGGATGCATCATGAGACCTCTTGCGAGACCCATCCTGATCTAGTCACCGTGGGCTGGTTGGGTGCTCTAGAAGCGCCCACAACGGGGTGATTTGGAAGGTTCAAACACATTTGAAAAGAGTATGTGGCCAGCCATATGTGCATGTGGTTCAAACACCACTCAATATATAGCCTTTGATTGTGAGACCACACTTTAGTAAATTATGTGAGTCAGGTTGGATTTGGGTCACATGTCTAGATGGTTTTGGGTCTAGATGAGTTTGGGTCGAGATGTGTCTTATAGAAACATGTGTCTCGATGCGGGTCCGGGTCTAAATGGGTCTTGGTCCGGTTAACAATTTTTGAGAAAAAGACGAAAAAAAAAATGAAAAGAAAGTATTTAACTTTTTCCCATCATTTAAACACCATACAGTGATAGATGTGGCTCATAAGTGTATTTAACTACAAAAAGAGACTCTTTACTTGATACTATATAGTTACCTGATCCCATGTACGTCATACTGATTGAATTACAAGATACATTGACAACTACACTTCTCCAAGCCCCTCAGCTAGATGTAAAGGCACCATCTGGCCAAGGCTAGCGACTTATACAAATAGTGTTTCGAAAAACCACGAAACCAACATCAGTAGTTTGATAACATGTCCAAACATGAATTTTTTATACGGTTTAGCACATTCAACAAAATTTACTTTTAGTCAGAATCATGAAATTCTGGTATGGAATGTGTGTCAGTTTAACTATGCTTAAAAATAGTATTATACGAACTACGAAGTATATAAATAACAAGCTAGCCTTAAAAGAAGATTTACCGGTTTGCATACATTTAAAGTACACTTGGGTGACTTATGACGAGCTTGAATCCTCTACGATTACTTACTTTATTTCACCCGGTCTGATTCTTAGAGATAATACATCACCCGAATCAACCAAGTTAGCACTAATGAGAAAAATAAAAACTTCACTAGTCAAATGTGTGGTATCTATCAAACTTTAAATAAATCGATGACCAATTCAGAGTTTAATCTAGTAAACAAAGATCAAACAAATAATGAAAAACCAGACATACTAATTTAAAGTGTATGGCATTATGTATTTAAACCTTTAACATTCATTACTTGCACTTCAATCTCTCCATACCTTTGCTTGTTTGCTTCAAAAGTCGTCTATCCTCAATGATTGAGTAAAAGTAGCGTTTCCGTGTAGGAACATGCATAGCATGTACTATATTTCCCAAGAATCCTAATATTATTGATGCCTTTTGTGTTGGGTTCATAAACTGAAAGTGAATAAGCCTCGGAAGAATATTTCTTCATTGCAATTATAGGTTTGCCACTCTTACTAAATCCGAGTACCTTTTTAATGTATGATCCATCTGGTGAGTCAATGGTGTATAGTTTTGTAAACGATTTTGGATTACCATTCTCCATCATCCATACACCATAAACTCGTTTCTCAGGCGGTAACTTTTTTTCATATTCAAGCACAACAAGAGACTCCCTTAGCTTAGATAATAAAAGCCTAATTTCATTACGGTTTGTTAAATTACCGGGAAGATATATTTCTGTAAACTCGTTACCTGTCACATCAAATGACATAATCATACTGTTCCACGGTGATCCATCGTCTAGATTAAACCTATCAAGAACTCTCCAATAAATAAACCCATCTATATCTACATGATCTTTATCTTGGAACCAAATTGATTTGCGTGGGAGATTGGTAGATAGACTTGTCCAAACCCCCGAGCTTAGCGCAAATACCTCAACTTGCCATGGGATACTACTTTTACTTTGGCTTACGTGGTCAGAACCAATAGTTATAATTTTAACAAGTTTAGGGTCACAAGTTCGAGGACAAACCCCAAAACCAACAAAAGTTCTATATGGCCACCTATCCAGCACATTAGGCACAACAATATCAACCGATTTTCTAATAGTTGGATTCCATATAACAACAGTTTCTCTTCCAGAATTATAATGGTTGTAATAATCACGAAAGCAGAACAAGCCTTGAGAGCTACAGACTAGTTTTTTATATTTAGCAGACACGGGAACAACAAGGGAAAGTTCGCGTTGGGGGTAAGTATCATCATCTACTATCGAAACATATTTTTCATTATAATTGTCATCATTGTACCTTACAAGAAAACGCTGAGTTTGTTGGTAACCAGCCATAATCTTAGAGCTATGGATGAAAGACTTCCATGGTCTTGATACCGAACTGAAGCGAAGCAGTGATTTGATCGGAAGCCTTTTCATGATTTCCTCTTGGATGTCGAAAGGTATGTTGTAGTCTGCCATTGTTTTGTTTTCGTATGCTTATGGTTTTGATCGAACTGTTAAGGTATTTTTATAGTAGGAAATTTAGGTCATGTTTTCTGCATTATGGAATTTTGGGCCGATTGGGCTTTATTATTAATAGAGACGAC
Source organism: Artemisia argyi (assembly GCA_030686995.1). NCBI lineage: Eukaryota > Viridiplantae > Streptophyta > Magnoliopsida > Asterales > Asteraceae > Artemisia > Artemisia argyi. Next base: position 607,793 of record JARVZY010010800.1, read on the forward strand.
GGGAGGAGGTTTATGTACGTCATTCTTTTTCTTAATATACGGATAAATAAAGTGATCGTTTGGTATTACATGTTGTTATTTTTCTTCCCGTCGATATTCATAAACTGTGCGTGTATTACATGCAGTATTTGATTTGTCGATATTCATAAATTGTGCGTGTATTCATAAACTGTGCGTGTATTACATGTTGTTATTTTTCTTCCAAGTCGCAGGTTCTGGTATTATTCATAAACTATTTTGGTTTGGTTTTTTGTTAACATGGTTGTATGTGGTAATGTGATCTACAAATTTAGAAGATTAGTTATTGTTATTATTCTGTTAGTAATTAACAATCGTATGTAGTTGTGAAGCACAGGTGAGCCTTGAGCTTAGTAAATTGATTCTCTGATTGCCAGGTTTAAAAATTGAATTGAAGCCCTGCAAGTGTTGTTATTGGAGATGGATTTGAAGCTACTAATTGCATCAGACGAGACACCTCCTTTGTCCGTCCTTGCTGTCGCTAGTCTTGCTGCTGTTTCCCTTACTGTCAACCCGAGTCTCACGTCTGAGTCTCAACCCATTCTTGTCCTAACCGATGGGTATAGCTCAACTTTCTTATTTTGTCTAGAAGAAACACGACAGTGCAAATAAGCTAATAATACTATTACTCTGTATTGACTCGACTGTTTTCTTTTAGGAAAGAGTTACGTGGCACCAATGAAATTTTAAGGTACCTTGGTCGTACAGCAACAAAAATTCCTAGCTTGTACGAGCGGGATGATACCGAAACTTCTCAGGTGAATCTCGTTTTTCATTTTAATTGCCATAATTACCTGAGAATTCTGTTTTATGTTTTTAAGGATTATAAATGTTTTTGTATCGGTTGTGTTGTGCTTGTTGTAGATTGAGTACTGGCTCGAGTATGCTCTTACTTTTTCTTCTGCTTCTAAATATGAGGGGGCCTGCAAGCATGTTGATGAATATCTGCTGCAGCACACTTTCCTCGTTGGCCATAGTTTGTCAGTTGCAGATATCACTATCTGGTCGTATCTTGCAGGTAAATCTTAATCCCCGTGCCCTTATGCTTACTTTTTCTCTAGAGGCCCAAGATATGTAGGTTATGTAGTGGGTTGAATTAGGCAATATCGAGCGGGTTAGGGAAAACCCGAAACAGTTTTTGTTCATAAGTTTTGATGCTTTTCATAGATACTAACTAGTGTGTTAAGTATATGATTACATTTTTCATTTCAATAAAAAAAATAAGTTGTCTGAATAAAATGGTCCAGGAGGCTACACTTTTGGTGCCTTCTCGACTGGCTAGACACTTTTGATCATTTGATCCGTTTCCTTTTAAGGCTTTTTAGGTTACCCGTATGATACATTAAGTGGGTCGAATTTGCCATCTATAGTTATTTGACTATTTTTTTGGCTAGTACCATAAATGCTAAAATTGTCGCTGTCTGCAGTTGGTAAGAGATGGCAAAGCTTAATGAAGTCAAAGAAGTACCCAAGTATAACTCGTTGGTATAACATGATATCATCAGAGTTTGCTACTGTCTTGAATGCCTTAACATCAGCATATACAAAGAAAAAGGACTCAGGAAAGCCCTTCCATTAAAGCTGAAAGAAAATGGTCAAAATAATGGTAAACAAGGACCTAACGAAGTTGTGAGTGCCAGTAACCGACACGAAGTGGATCTGCCTTATGCAGAGATGGGAAAGGTAGTCGTAAGATTTGCACCTGAACCATCCGGTTATCTTCATATCGGACATGCAAAGGCTGCTTTACTGAACGAATACTTTGCTCAAAAATACAACGGGAAAGTAATCATCCGTTTTGATGATACAAATCCAACTAAGGAGAAAGATGTGTATGTTTATAATCTATTACTAAAAGATATCGATAGTTTGGGTATTAATTACGAGAAGGTTACATATACTTCTGATTACTTCCCGCAGCTTATGGAAATGGCGGAAAAATTTATTAAAGAAAGAAAAGCTTATGTTGACGATACCCCACGTGAGCTAATGCAGGAACAGCGTAAGAAGGGGATTCATTCCAAGTGCAGAAACAACACTGTCGAGGAAAACATTAAGTTATGGAATGAAATGATTGCTGGATCTAAAAGAGGGTTACAATGTTGTTTAAGGGGAAAATTGGATATGCAAGATCCAAACAAGTCACTTCGGGATCCTGTTTATTACCGTTGCAATCTAATCCCACATCATAGAATCGGTTCAAAGTACAAAGTATATCCGATATATGATTTTGCCTGTCCTTTTGTTGACTCTATAGAAGGCATTACACATGCTCTTCGATCTAGTGAGTATCATGACAGAAATGCTCAATATTTCCGGATTCAAGAGGATATGGGGCTTAGGAAGGTTCATATATTTGAATTTAGTAAATTAAATTTTTGTAATACACTTCTTAGCAAACGGATGCTTCTATGGTTTGTTGAGAATAAAATAGTTGATGGATGGGATGATGCCCGCTTCCCTACTGTGCAAGGAATTGTACGCAGAGGTCTGAAGATTCCGGCATTGAAACAATTCATACTTGAACAAGTAAGTATTATAGGTGTGCATTACTACTTTGACAATTCGATGGTTTTTGACCGTTTTTCTTTCTTTGCTACCATCTTTTTAAACATGCTTGACCCCCTTAAAGCATAACTCAAACTTAATAGGTAGAAAGTGCGCCTTCTACTTTTTTAGTTTCTAAATCTAAGTTTTGTTCTCATATTAACAGGGGGCGTCAAAGAATTTGAATTGTACGGAATGGGATAAGCTGTGGAATATTAACAAGAAAATAATTGATCCCATCAGTCCTCGACATACGGCAATTGTTAAAGAAGGTTGTGTATTATTGACTTTGTCGAATGGTCCCGAGACTCCGTATGTGTGTAAGATTCCTAAGAATAAGAGATATGATGATGCTGGTGTGAAGGATACAACTTTTACAAAGAAGATATGGATAGAACAAACTGATGCTCAGGCCATAGCTGATGCTAAGGCCATATCGCTTAACGAGGAAATAAAATCTGTCGTAATTACATTAATGGATTGGGGAAATGCAAGTGTTGAAGAAATTAAGAAGGATTCAGATGGAAATGTGACAGAATTAAAAGGAGTTCTGCCTCCCGAAGGATCTGTTCATAAGACCACCAAAATCAATCTTACGTGGTTACCTGTGATTGATCAGCTTGCTCCACTAACCCTGGTGGAGTTTGGTTACCTAATCACGGTAAAGAAGGTATATTTGGTCTCAAATCTAGTTAATCGTTTATAAAAATTTCTGGAAGACATTTAACTTTTCTTTGAATGAATAGTTGGTAAAATGGGTCAAAATCTGTCAAATTTTCAGTGAAGGCTGATTCTATACTTTGTGTACGCATCATATTTGTCAACTTGTTGTAATGATTTGGGTATGAATATGCCTTCACTAGAGATGGCAAAATGGGTTAAAATGTGTCAGTTTTTCATTGAAGGTCGATATGGGCTGTGTTTTATTTCTAGCGGTTCAAATAAATGTTTTCCTGTCGCAGCTGTACAAAGTTAAGGACAAATTTAAGGATGAAGTTGAGGACGAAGTTGAGGAATTCATTGACGTGCCAAACACAGATAGTAAGAAAGAAATTGACTTAATTGACGTGCTGAACCCAGATACTACGTAGTAAGAAAGAAATTGCAGCATTGGGGGATGCAAATATGAAACAATTGAAGCGTGGAGACATACTTCAGCTGGTGAGAAAAGGCTATTTCATATGTGATGTTCCTTACACCGAGCCTTCGAAACCAATTGTTCTCTATGCGATTCCAGATGGCAGGCAAACTGCACCCAAGTAAACATGATACCCGTTTAATTGTTCTATGTTCGTGAAATGTTTTTGACGGAGAAGTCATGTTGAAAGTTACGTGACATTCTACGGAATTTTTTTTGCTTGTTAATATTGGACCGTGTTTTGTAGTGATTTCAGATCATTAACAAACCTATGAATGGTGGCAATTCGGGTCAGGTTCGGGTTAGCAGGTTGGCGGGTCAAAAGACCTCAACCCGAACCCAACCTGTTTAAATAATCGGGTTAACCATCTCAACTCTAACCTGTTTACACATGACCTGGACACGACCTATTTAACCCGTTTATATATATATCGGTTGGCGGGTTAAATAGGTTACACGTGTTTCAAGTTGACCCATTTAACCCGTTTATCTAAACAAGTTGGCACATTACACGTGTTAAATAGGTTAACCGTAAAATAAATTATATATAATTTTTAAATTTTTGGGAAAAATCTTAAACGGGTTGGCGGGTCGACCCATTTAACATATACCCAACCCGAACATGACCTATTTAATTAATGGGTTAGATGGGTCGACCCGAACACGACCCAAAACCTATTTAGGCTCAACCCGAACCTGTTAATTTTCGTGTCGGTTGCAGGTCGGGTTTCGTGTTGGGTCACAAATTGCCACCTAGTAGGGATGGAAAAATCATGTAGTAGAAATGCATAGTTCTGTGAAATGGAGGCATGAATCGTAGAAATGAATGGTGCTTATATACTTCGTCTGCCTGATTCTTTCTCGGGTATGCACCTTCTGAATTGGTGTTGGGGTATATCGGCCTTCCACAGGTAACATGTACTTGTTCCAGTATTCATCATTAGGCGAACCACATAATGTGTAGATCTTGTGGTTCTGGTCTACCTATGTACGTAACATGATGCATTTTTCCGTGAAGAAACATTCGTTACATATAGTCTTTTACATTAAGCGAGGAATGTGATATTTGTTCCAAAGATTGTTATCTTGATTCATTGGGGCTAAGCTCTCATAGAATGCGGATGCATCTTCTACTTGGTGGATGGTTCCCAAACTAATATCAAGCTTTGACAACTTGTTTAATCGAAAAGATCAATCTGAGTTCACATATATGAATTCGGATTTAATTTTTAGATAAAAGCAAGATCGACAAGAAAGAAATGGATGGTACAACATACTCATAAATTTATACGTAAACCACATCTTTTACAACTCGTTTAATATCACAATATCATAGTTTATAGTGTTAACATGCGTTGATTTGATCAACTTGATATGCCATAGTTTAGTGTTAAAATGGTTGCAAATTCTAATAGCAACCTTCTACCTTTTTCGATAACTGAGAAAAGAATTCGAATGGACGGACAACTTGATGAGAGCTCACAAGATGCAAAAACAAGAACAAAAACCGTCGCGGTCGTTTACTGTGAATAAGAAGAAAAATGTGTACTTTGCTAGAATGAAGACAACATACACTTGACATGAGAAACGTTTTGATCTTGTCCATCTCACCCAAATTCAGTCAACTTGTTTCATTTGTAAATATGCATCGACATCGATTTTGTAATTATTATTTATCAGTTATTTATTTTTATTTTTATTTTTATTTATATATTTTTTTTGAGCTAAATTTATCAGTAATTCACTATCAGGAATGAAGCCAATCTCTTGCGAAAATTTAAAATATGTTGTTCATGCATTTGGTTACAATATCTGAATATCGAAATGCTATTTTATTTAGATTTAGATTTCTTTTTATGTTAGGTGTTTGTGTTTTCGCGAATCATTGATGCTAAATAGTTGAAAAATGTAATGATATGTTTTTCTTAACTGTGTGTTTTTTTGTCTATGAACAATTATTTTGAACGGGGAAAGTAATAAATACTAGTAATAAATAAATAAATAAAATAGTTAAATAAAATGAAAATAATAATATACCTTAGACGATATTATACATTGCTGAGGACTAATGATGCAAATATTTCCCTCACATTAGAAGATAACGGAGAAATATTTGCACCGTTCATCCTCATGGATATATGGTGGTTCACTTTTATTAACGGAAGGATGCACATGTACCAATTTTTGATGTTCAAATGAGCGAACCGCAAAGATGTATTTTAGACTTTACTCTTAAACTAATGTAAATTATCCCTAAATTGTAAAAGAGAGGGTTAAATAAAATGGAATGGATAAAAGTTAAAGTATGGAATAAAGATTAATTTTATTTATCTGGTACTTGATGGACTAGTAGTAACTAAGATAACTCCAAAAAGGAAAGGAATCTACACCGGTGAGTAGAAATTAAAGACTTATTACTACGTAATTGCTAAACAGAAGTGATTTGGAGGTCTAAAAATATACTTAAATTAATGATGAAAGCTGTGTGGCATCATTTTGTTGGCTGCAACCAAAGGACCCATTTTTACACAAATCAAAAGGATCATGTCACACAGTTTTAGGCATGAAATTATGAACATCTTAGCCTCCCAATTATTTTCCCAGCGGCGTAGCTATGTGGGGGGTAAGGTGGGCCATGACCCACCCACAAAACCTTAATAGTAAATATATGTGTTGTAGTCCAAAGCCCAATTTACTATTGTATATTATATTTAATTCACCTATAAACTAGATATCTCTTTATTTGTTTATGTACTTAATCCCTCATCCATCCATCAATCCGCATTAAGTCCTATATCTAAGAATTTTGGTTCAAATTCATTCTTAGATGATTTTGGTTATACGGGTGAGTGTCGTGTGCAACTAAAGTGTTGAATAACAAATATGTTGCAACTTTTTTACATAATTATATATCATACTCCGCAATCATTTGTGTTCCTTTCTAACATGCGGGTGTCTTTTAAATTTTTTTGGCCCCCCTTGAAAAGAATTCATGGCTACGCCCCTGTATTTTCCATTGCGAAATAATCAAATAATATTTCTTTTGCTTTTGAAAACCTGTTTTTACTTTTTACTATAATAAATTCTTTAAGCTTTATTGAACATCTAAGAGATTTGCTAATAACTGCTCAGTGACTATTTTTTAGACGTAACTAAATGCATTTTAAAGATGGTTAATATACCCAAATTTTATTTTTAAATTAAAAATGCATTTAATAACTAAAGGGCTTACGTCTCAATGATACTCATAGTTGTGTGAGAAACTCCCCCAACCAAAATGGTTGTGTGTTCAAATCCTACTTACGCAATGTGATATAGTTTGTGGTTTGTATATATATCGTTTCGGTTATCTGGTTATTCGGTTCGGTTTGTTTGGTTAATTTTTTTTGGGTCAAACCGAAAACCGAATCGAACCGAACCGAATTCAAATTTGATTCAACCGAATCGAAAACCGAACCGAATAACCCGAATTACATAATTTTAATTATTTTTTCATTTAATTATATATATTTTTAGAAATTTTTTTTTCAAGCTTAATAATGTTATATTTATACTAAAAAAGACTTTTAGAGATTATTTTTATATATAAATAAATAAAAAAATATAAATATTTATATATTTTTGGTTTTCGGTTTTCATTGCCAAACTCATTTCCAAACCGATAACCGAATATTTAGTTCGGTTCGGTTCGATTTTAATCAATTCGGTTCGGTTCAATTTCGGTTTTCGGTTATTATGGATATTACCCGATCCGTGAACACCCCTAACTCAAACTATACGTTATTCACACATTAAAAGGAGCACCCGTTAGCAAATCCTAAAGTTTAATGATAACACAAAAGAAACATCATTAAAGAAATTGGCCAAACCACGTACATTTTCTTGTTTATATTTATAAGAATGTTTGTGTCTTTGCCTTTTTTGGTAAACAAAAATATCTATGTTTAACAGTGAAAGTGGTGAACTTAAAGAGATCTTAAATTAAGGGCATGTTTGGTTTGTTGCTAGGAATGATAATGGGTATCGGATTAAATATGAGGTAGAATGACATTGGATATGAAAACGTGTATGATTATGATTGTTTATGTTTAGATGATAAAATATGGTATGAAAAAGTGTATAGATATTTGAGTTTTGTAGTGAAAAAAGAGGGACTCACAAGAATGGATATCATATACACCAAATTGGTGTGTAATGAATCTATTACTATGACTAGAACGGTACCCGCGCAATGCGGCGGCGGGTACCTGTGACTATATTTTGCGTTATTCGATTATTCGGTTACACATTTAGTTGTCTTTATGCTTTATAAGTAAAGATGATAGAAATGGTTAAGCCAAATAATTTTAGTTTAAACAACCAACCTGCTTACTAACAAACTTCCTAACCAAATTGTTTCTAACAAACTTTCTAACCAACTTGCTTCCTAACAAACTTCATAACCAACCTGCTTCCTAAATAATTAATTTTGAAATCTTTTCATAATAAGAAAGTAAAAGTCTAAATTTTAAGCCTTTCTAATTATAAAATAGTCTCAAATGCATTATATAGTAGTATAGATATACCCACTTTATTACTGAGCCACAAAACAAACACCGTTAATGAATTTTAAAGTCATAGTCTCATTTCTATAGTATGTAACCAAACGGCCCGTGACACTTCTATTCTACTGTAGAGATTGATAAGATATTATTAAATAACATGGCCAATTGACATCTACATGCATGTCGACGTTCATGCACAATTTAACATTGTCTATCACCCTCTTGCACCTATATGGCTATATATAAACCCTTGAAACCCCTTATTCCATATTCACTCTTCAACTAGTCATAAGAAGCTAATTTTAAGTTGCTCACTTAGAGATGGTTTCAAAGAGCAATGCTTCACTAGCTTTCTTTCTAGCTCTCAATCTTCTCTTTTTTGCCACAGTTAGTGGCTGTACATGTGAAACTCCTACGATCCCCAAGCCAAAACCCAAACCTACACCAAAACCAACACCAACAACACCAACACCGAAACCAACGCCAACACCGAAACCAACACCACCAACACCAAAACCAACACCAACACCGAAACCAACGCCAACACCGAAACCAACACCACCAACACCAAAACCAACACCAACACCGAAACCAACACCAACACCAAAGCCAGGTATGGCTACTTGCCCTAAAGACATCTTGAAACTAGGGGTGTGTGCAAAGTTGCTTGGTGGGTTGGTTGGAGTCGTAGTTGGTTCTCCACCTGTTAAGCCATGTTGCACCCTTATCCAAGGCCTTGCTGACACTGAAGCCGCAATTTGCCTATGCACAGCCATTAAAGCTAATGTTTTGGGGATCAACCTTAACGTGCCTGTCTCTCTTAGCTTGCTTCTTAATGTCTGTGGTAAGAAAGTCCCAAATGGCTTTAAGTGTGCCTAAGTTAATCAAGATATGTGGTTCTCTTGATTTTTATCGATCTTCTGATCTTATTACGTACGTATAGTAAGAGCTTAGATGTAAAGGCTCTCGTGGTTACATTTCGTTTATGTGCTGTCTGTTATTGATATCATGATTAGATCGAAAGGAATCATGTTCTATATTTGTAACAGTTTGTTGAAAATAAAAGCAATTTTGTTTTAAATATTCTAGAATTATTAGAACTTTGGAAAAATGTTATCGAGATCGGCCAACTACATTATTTGCTTTAAGCACATGCATGGCCAAGAAAACTCTACTGTGAATCGAAAGCAGCCTAGCCTACATAAATGGTAAATTGCATGAAAAGAAATGGTAGAGCAACGTAGTTACATGGTTTGATTTAAAAATGGTAGAGCAACGTAGTTACATGGTTTGATTTAGTAATATGCAAAGAGTACTATATAACTTTTTACATCAAACCTTCACTTTAAATATTTTTGTTTTTATTATATAACACATTATGAAAATTATACCAAATTAAAATACATTTAAAACACAATTTATTTATATATTTTGCATCAAGTATTTGAAACGGGGAGAGTAGATTATTTTCTCAATGATTCTAGAAGGAACAAGATTAATGTAATGTAGCCTTGCTAGTGAAAATAATCTAAAAAAAATGTATAGACAAAAACAAAACCTGTCATATAAACAACCATAGGGTCCATTTCAAGTGGTCTGCTCGTACGGATTTGATGGAAACTCAAAAAAGTACATATCCCCGACAATGTTTGACCCAAATATAAAAATAAATAAATAAATAAAAGTTTTAACTAGGTGAACTGGGTCATATTTACTCAACAGGTTTTTGGCAAAAATAGAGACTTGTTATGGATAAATACATTTGGATGTCTTTATCTTTTAGCACTGGTTAGAGTTTAAAATATCTAATTAGAAGATATGCATCATTTAGTTTAAGCTTTATCTCTTTGTATGATCTACTGGTTCAATTGCTTTAATCATACTTTCATTCTTTCATGTTCACAACACGTTATCAACATGTTCTAACAAGTTCTTTTGATAGATATTGGAAATAGTGATTACTAACAAGTAGAATTAACAAAGAGAAATTGATTCGTAGTTGGAAGTGAAATGATTTGTTATTCACAATGATGAAGTGTTTACAGAGTAAAGAGAGAATGATAAAATCTAAAACTGAGTTATTACATTACATGAGTGTTCAATTTATACAACTGAAAAAGGGCAGGAAATTTAAAAGTAGTTAAAGGGTGGTTTGGCCATAGCACGTGCTGGTCACGTGCTTTCATTAACAGCTTCTTATTTGTATTTGTAACAGTCATTTGGGAGTTTAGGAATTGTTAAGGTTTGTTTCGAAGCCAAACCTTCAAAGAAAGGCAACTTAATTAGGAGATGAGATAAAAAAATAAATTAGCATATTAGGAAAAAATTTGTTTCATTTGACAACAAGAGAGTCTTATGCATAATGTTCACAAAAGAATTGCGACTCATAGTAAAAAATGTTAGAAACATTAATCTCGCTGCTAATTTACAATAGCATTAATGAATATGTAATGTATCAAAGCATTAATCAACTTCAACTAATCTGCACTTCAATCTTCATAGCTTCATAGCTTTGGTTGGGTGGTTGATCTGTACAAACCTCCAGATTTTGGAATGTTCCTTTTTTCATCATTTAAATACCATACACAGTGATAGATAACTATAATAAGAGACTTTTAACTTAGATATATCTAAATGAGTGTGGCCATTTAGAGTGATGCTAAGTTATGAGGGAGGTAAACTTATGTATATTCTTCACTTGATATATAGTTACCTGATCCCATATCACATTGACTGATTTACAAGCACTACTACAAAAAAAAGTTAAAAAGATCGGTTGAAAACCCTCAAATAGATCGGTTATGAACCACTCTATGTAAGGGTGATCTATTATCCAAATAACCGATCTATTTAATTATGTCTAGAAGTTAGTTAGATCGGTCATTATCCAAATAACCGATCTATTTATTACTCTTCCCCCTCTTTTTTATTTGTTAGATCGGTTTTTAAGAAAACCACTCTATTTGTAGTGATCTTTTTAAGATTTCGTGTAGTTGTGAACCAAGTTATAATCTCGACATTGCTTCAAGAAAACGTGAAGGACCAGAAGTGTAGATTAGAAACTTTGTAACTACCAAGTTAGTTAAATTAGTTAATGTAAAAGTCAACTTAGAAATTCTGTAAAAATAGAAGAGTCATGTCGATTGGATCATGACTATTAGAAAGGAACACATCGTTTGGATTGTGACTAAACCGAACCATCACAAAGGTTCAACACAACCATTCGAATAGACATGACTTTTAGTGAAAGGTTGCAACGGTTCGTGACACCGTTTGAAAACCTATAAGTACTTGTGATTATGTATTATTACAGTGGTTAGACAAATAAATAAGTTATCTTTAGTTTATACTTTGTTTGCATTTTACATTTGACTCAACCACATCGATCCATACACAATTATACACGCCTAGGACAACATTTGGCATCAAGAGCCTCGTCGGAACATCTCGTTACAACAATCAAAACCGAAACCAGACTTGATTTTTCTGGAAACAAGGCATACCCTTCGTACCTTGTTAACACTAGAAGGATTGCCTAGATAACTTAGGGACATAAGAAAGTCGTATACAACTTTCTTTGTGTTGAAATTTGCAAACAGGAAGGACACCGAACCAGAAACTTGTGTCTTGGTTTGTTGGATTAGTTCGTACGCTGCAACAAAACCAGAAGGAATAGAAGAATTCTTGTTTAACAACAACAAGAACGTACTTGTTTGTTTTACTACAACACAACAAGGGAAAAGGAAAAGAAGTCGACTAAGGAATTGTGTATTACCGAGATACACAAGAAAGGAAAAGACGCGCAGAAATTTTATAGGCGTTGCTTGGATAGTTAGAAAGGATACCGGTACAAGAAACAAAACATATAGGGCGTTGACAATACTAACAACAACAACAATTGAAGAAGAACAAGCGAATTGATCACTCGCTGCAGAAAAGAATACCGAATAGGATTCTGAAAGTTTGTTGACATACGGTGTGGAAAAGAAAAGGAACGAAAGGAAAGTATTGTGGAACAACGAAAAGAAGGAGACAAGCAACAGCGGAACGACAAACAAAATTACTTTGTTTAGATGTTGATAGAATACCGTAGGGTATTAAGGAAGGAAAAGAAGAACAGAAGCAATTCGATTGTTGTTTGGCAGAAAGATACCGCAAGTATTTTGCAAAGAAAAGAACTTGGAATAAAGAAAACAACGACAATAACCTGAAGTTGATCGTGGCCAAAAACACTTAGGGTGGATTTGGAGGATAGCCGAGATATAACAAGGGTCTAAGGCACGTAGTAGGAACCAAGTTGAGAAGGAGACGAGGAAAGAAATAACGTGGTTGATTGATGAGGCGAAAAATGATTCGTTTTTAGGGGGTCATTTAAGCCCGAATTCGAATTTATTTGATAAAATATTGCCCTAAATCGTTCCTTTTGTGATTTTAGGTACTCTGGGAGTGAAATCTGGAAAAGGAAGCAATTCGGACGTTTTTGGAGCATAAAAGTGAAGAAAACGCCAAAGTTTTAATTTTCCATGCTGGGAACAGTAGGTGACGGCGTCAAGAGTAACTCCCTGACGGCGTCAAGAGCAAAATTCCATGACGACCCAGTACAGATTTGACGGCGTCATGAAGGTAGGGCGTCAAGAGTAAAAGTCATGACGGCCTGGAAATGATTAAGTCTTGACGGCGTCAAATGTAGATCAAGGCATTCCGAGAATAGTTTTGGCAGCGAGGTGACGGCGTCACAAGCTTTGTCTTGACGCCGTCAGACCTCTTTTCCTATATATAGTTTTCTAGTTTTTCACATTTAAGGAGAGAAGTTTTGGAGAAACCCTAAGTACGAACTTGGTGCGAATTTTACAGGTTTTTCAAGGGTTCCAAGCCCTTGATACCTTACATGTGTAATTAAGATAAGTGTTCTTTCAATTCAATCAATATGTCTATGTGTTGGTTGTCTATATCTTGTTCTTGTCTTAATTCCATCATGCTAGGCTAGATCTATCTTGTGTTTGCTTAGATCTAATGAAACCTAGATGTTAATTATGTGTTGATTACTTGTTTATACTTGTTTTCGATGTATGATTTATATGTTAGGCTTAAGAAAACTGGCAGATCTCTAATTGGTAACATGCTTGAACGTTTTAAGAAACATGAACCGACGCGCACTAGGTCTTTATTGGTTGTATTTAATGCATGAGCCACTATTTACAATCCCGATAGTTGTGCTGGGCATGGTGTAGGAGGAGATAAAAGCTCATAGAATTGGGGAGTTAAGTGTGCCACCCCATGAATGGTATTAAGGAATACGATTCGTCATCCATGCATTTATAATAAGTAATTAACGTGTAAAAGATGTCTAGGGAGTAGTGAAATCTAAGTAAACACATTTTCTCCACTTATTGCTCACAACTTTAGTATAATTTAGTTTATTTTCATTTTTAGTATTTTATTTTGATTGCATCTTTAGTATTGGGTTAGTTGATTAGCAACTAATTCCGCCCAAATCCTTCAAACCCGAGAATTTTAATTGCTTTCTAAAAAAATATAAAAACACAAAAATAATCATCCCTCACCTTTAGAACTAGTATTTAGGCTTTCTAATCCTAGCGACACTATTCCTAAGCTGAACGATCAATCCCCCGGTACTTGTCACTATACTATACTACAACGATCAGGTACACTGCCTGGTGGGGGTTGTAAGCTTCTCGAGATTCCTCGAGAGGTAAAGCCTGTTGCGATTCCCATGCATCATTGATATAGTTCTAAGTATCGACACACAAGTGGGAACATCGTTGTGTTTTGACACAACAACGAGGTCACAAAAATCAAAACTTTGGATTTCAATTATACTTTATAGTATAGATATTTACTTCATTATTAGGAAATCCCGAGAACTATATATTGATCCCGTATTACTAGGATTCACGGAAAAACTATTTCTGTTCCCGTAGTAGTAGAATTACCATATTGGTTAGAATTCCCATAAGATTAGAAAGTGAAAATCTTAAATACTTTTAATATGTCCGGTGACGATTCAAGCACATCAAACACTACACTTAAACCCATGACACCTATTGCACAATACCAATGCCCTAAACTCAAAGACACAAAGTACACAGTTTGGGCTATACAAATTAAAATCATATTAGAAGCACATGGTTTGTGGGAGACAATAGAAACTAAGGAAGATACACAACTAGATGATAAGAAAGATAAGGCAACAATGGCCTTACTATATCAAGTGTTGACCGAGGATGTGATATTACAAGTAGCAAATTGCAAAACGTCAAAAGAATTGTGGGAATCATTGAAAAGGAGACACGTAGGAGAAGAAAAAGTGCAACAAGCACGATTACAATCACTTATGATAGGATCTAATGCCCTTCAAATGAAGGATGATGAAACGGTGGATGCATTTACAAACAAACTTAACAGTTACAGAACTAAGGCAAAAGAATTAGGAAAGACCTTGGATGAATCACTTTTAGTACGAAAACTATTAGACTCCACACCCGATAGATTCATTCAGATAGTAGCATCCATAGAACAGACGAATGATCTCGACGATATCACTTTAGATGAGATCACTGGAAAACTTAAGGCATTCGAGGAAAGGATAAAACTCCGAAAGGGAGGACAAGTAGATAGCCAGGATAACCTATTATTCGCACAAGGCGAACACTCTAGAAATAAAGAAACGGTTTAACAAATATAGGGGTAGATCAAACTACTCACGAGGAAACTGGCAAAATAAAGGAAATAGAGATAACTCGAATGGAGAAAATTCAACTCACAACAACAAACCCAATAAATATAAAGGTGAGTGGAATAAGAAAAAGGTAAAATGTTTCAATTGCGGGAAACATGGACATTTTAAGAGAGAATGTAGAAGTCCACCAACAACACAAGAACAATCAAACCTTATCTATGAATACGATGAACCATCACTATTAATGACTACACACGAAGAAGTATTGTTAAATGAAGGACAAATACAACCCGGAAAATATGCTACAACAGATGCTAGCATATGGTATTTAGATAATGGTGCAAGCAACCATATGACAGGAACCAAGAGTCACTTTAAAGATATCGACGAAAGCATCACTGGACGCGTTCGTTTTGGAGATGGATCATATGTAGAGATAAAGGGTAGAGGTTCAATATTATTAGGATGTAGAAACAAGGAGCAAAAGATAATATCAGATGTTTACTACATACCAAACCTCAAGAGCAACATACTTAGTCTAGGACAACTTACCGAAATAGGTTGTAAGATCATCATGGATGGAAACAAGCTGACTTTGTATGATAAGAATAAGAAGTTGTTGATGAAGGTAGAAAGATCGAAGAATAGACTTTATAGTATTAGACTACAAATAGAAGCACCAATATGCCTCTTAGCAAATGTGGATAACCAAGCATGGTTATGGCACGCTAGATTAGGTCATCTGAACTTTGACGATATCAACAAGATGACAAGAAAAGGATTAGTAGAAGGAATACCAAGAATAAATCATGCATGACAAGTATGTGATGCATGTTTATTAGGAAAACACAGCAGAACACCATTTCTAAACCAAGCTAAATTCAGATCAAAGAACCCATTTGTGACAACTGGCAAAATAGGGAGCCGTTTTTAAAACCCGCATTACATTAAAAATTATAATTTTGGAATTTTTGAAAAGTTTATTGGACGAGATGTTTTATGAACGTTGGAATGTATTTTTGATCGTACGTTTATTATGAGGATTTATTATTTACTTATGGTTTGGTTTGATTCGTTCGTGATGATTTATTTTGAGATTGTTATTTTGGCACTACTTTGACTCCGGCACTAGGTTAACCTAACAATTTTAATTATATTTTAATATTGGTTCGGATATGATTATTTTTGGAACGGGTTCGGTTTGAGAAAGTTGTTTGGTTATTTAAAGTTTCGGGTTTGGTCCGTGTAATTACACCGGGCTACTTAACCCACTACACCTCTTACTATCCTTATTATCATTATTAAAAATCCTTTTTTTTAAGAGTATATTACTTGAATCGTCCTTGTGGAGCCGGCCATAACAACACACCCAACACCCTCATCACCAACAATACTCTCTCTCTCTCTTTTCAATATATCAACCATCACCGCCGCCCCTAATCACCTCAATAGCACCATCACCGCCGCCCCTACATCAAATCCAACACCACCATCTTAACCACTTTCTTCCGATCTATCTATTGGGACAAACCACGCGCGATTTGGACCACTATAACACCTATTTCGAATTAATATCACCACAAACACATCACCACTTTTCGTATTGTTTGGAGTTCACTTCGATTTGACCTTGGAGTTTGAAGGTGGGTCGAGTTTTGACTCGAGTTTTGGTTTGAACCGTGACCTAGGGTCACGAATCTTATTTTCCTTTCGGGTTTTATGGTTATTGATACAAGATTCAAGTGGGTTTTTTTGATAAAAATGAGTTAAATGGAAGTTTGGTATCCGGGTTGTATTTTTCCGATGGGTCGAGACTCGACCGAGAGCTAATGCTCTCGGTTTGGGTGATTGTCATGTTGTTTTCTTGACCATTCGGTGTATATTTGATCTTTGGTTCTCGATATGTGATGTTTGATTGTCCTTAGTTATGCTTGGAGGACCCTTGTGGTCGTTTGGTTTCTTGGCCGACACCCCCAAGGGGGGCTGTTTGGTTCGGTATGGCTCAAAAGAGCTAGCCGAGACCTATTGGTCTCGGGTGTGACTCCCGTATTATGTTTCGGGCTCATTTTGACCCGGGTTGACTTGGTAACTCAACCCGTAACTTATTTGGTTTTCGGATATATTGTTACTTGTCGGTTTATTATTATTGTTATTGTCGTGGTTGTGATGTTTTGACCACGGTGCTTATTGGAATATTATTTTGAACTTGAGTGGCATATTTGGATTTTACGAGATAATTTGGAGATGTGTTGACGAGTGTGGAATTGGGGACCGATTGTGAGACGGTCAATAGATGACGGAGATAGGTTAGTTGGGTGCCGTAGTCGGACCCTCATGTTGTAGCACGTGGATATGGGATTGATTTGGACGGAGATGATATATTTATTTTTGACTTGATACTTATTTTGGACTTGGACTATGAGCCAAGAGTCATGACTCGGACATGTGACCAAATTCTATGACTCGATAATCATTTATAAGTCAATATTAAAAATAATACTCGTAATACTATTATTGAGAATATAATCGTTTATATATGTATATAGACGTGTTAAACGTATATATATATATATATATATATATATATATGCGTTTATTAATAATAACACGATCACGAGTAAACGTATAATAATATAACGATAGTTATTATACTATGCAAATAGTGTAATGAATATTGGAATATTGTTATAAATAATAACTATAAATAACGGCGAAATAATAAGTCGGGTGAATAATAATTAAAAACGTGATTTTTATAAATTTAAAAACTTATCGAGTTATACAAGTTGTGGTTATTTAAAGTCCAAGTGGGCATTATATTGTGACTTTGTGTTGTCATGGATAGATGACGATTAATATAAACATTTTCTATAGTAAGTGACTTATTTAATCGACGGATTAGATCGAGTTATTTAATTATATAAAATGAGTATATTAACGGGCATCGTATCCCACGACGCCCATAGGATGTGGTATATGTTTTAGGGTAATAAATTATTATGTATCTCGTGGAATTTGGCCGATTCGACGATATATATAGGGAATTTATAGGACTACTATATATACCAAATAGAATTCTTTGTGCTATGTGCTTTAGGTTGTGTATAATTTTGGAACGATATATTACGTAAATAAATATGGGAGATTACCAAATCGACGGATTTGATAAGCTTCGATGATTATTTAATTAATATGTTGGGCTAATATTAGACCTATAGTTGGTTTATTATTTCGTTCGTTGTGGCTTTTTGTTTGAGTTGTGTCGACCCTTCACCCATATGGATACCAAACGTCGAATTTCAAATTAATATGAAGTTAATTCAAGAAATGGATATTTTGGAAAGTAAAATGGAATACGTTCGGGAATGGGAATATTTGATTTTTGAGGAAATGATTTCTGAACGAGTTTGATATTGTTAGGAAGTGCCGAGTCTGTAGTTGCCGTTACGTGAGTTGCTTGAGTTTGCTTACGTCTTTCTTCTATCATTTTCTTTTGAGGATTTCTGGACTTGAGGTGAGTCATAGCCCCACTTTTACTCTTGAACTTTGTTTTCAATACTTGGGGTGAGAAACTGGCAAATGTTTTATGTGGACTGTTATCGCTTTATTTATTTATTTCAAAACTTGCTATACTTATAGAACTAGGTAGGATTAAGCGAGGCCTAGTCCCGAACTAGGTAAGCTATTGAGTTTGGTTGTTGAGCGAGGCCTAGTCCCGAACTAGGTAAGCTATTAGATTGGTTATAGAGCGAGGCCTAGACTTGAGCTAGGTAAGCTATTGACTGGATTGATTTGAGCAATAGCGTGCACCTATAGGTTTGATTTGATTTGGTTGAGTTGATTCGGTATGGATGATCTTGGTTGGATATTTTGGTTGGATGATTCAGGCCTAGTCTAGCTAGCAAGCGTTTTGCGTATATGTCCACTATATCGAATTATGAATTTAAACCTATGATCTCACCAGCGAAAGCTGACTTTTAGCGCGTTTTCTCAGGTAATTAAGTGATGCTTTATGGATGCTTGGGATTGGAGGCTTGGCAATGGCACCGGTTATGGATCTACTTTTCTAAAACTCTGATAACTATTATGGACCTATGTTTATTTCTTTGGGCCTTACTTTGGATAATTCGTGGGATAAATGTAAACTTTAAAACCCGTTTTGGTTGTGTTTTCCTATGTTTACTTTATCTCGTTCTTTTATGTCTTGTGTTTGGATACCAATCCCCGTAGCACCCCAAAAGCTTGTCAGTCTTCCGCTGTATCAAATTTTGGGGGTGTTACAGATTCGTATCAGAGCCAAGGTTATAGAGAACTAGGTAAATAGACACCTAAACTATAACCGATTTTTATAGAAAACGATCCTCGACCATTGCCCGCCAGCCCGCCAAGCCGAAGCATCATTGTTATTATTGAGGTATTATGAGATTTATGAGATGATTATTAGATTTGGATTCTTGAGATGATTTGAGGTTTATTGATTTAGTGATATGATGGCATTTTGAGGAATTATATGAGTTTGAGGAATTATATGGCTTAATTGTTTTATGAATGATTTTAGTAATGCGGTATTTTAAATCTTTCTTGATATATATGATTTGGGATTATTTGGTGATGTTGATATGGTATTTCGAGTTCGCGGTTTAGTTGTTTTGAAACACTTACACCTACCCTACGCCGTTGTCACAGACTATGGCCTCCCGTACGCATGACATTGTTGAGGATATTCTTACTGCACCGGTATTTCCAGCACAGTTTACCATGGCTCCTGATGACCCTTACCAGGTTGCCATGCATTCAGCAACTGTGACACCGACAGGTTCTACTTCAGCACCACCTGCTGCATCTACGCAGGGACCCTCATCTTCTCTAGGGCTCCCTGGTACATCGAGGTAGCTTACACTTCATCAGGCTTTGGCTCGTGTGGCTCCACGTTTTGCCCACCGAGCTACGGCACGTATGTTGGTACGCACTACTTCACCACCTTTACAGATAGATGCTCACTCTCTTCTGTCAGAGGTGCCACCTGCATCATTGCGTCGTCGTCCTAGATCACCTACCCCTTCACCACATGGTTCACCTATTAGGAGACGACGATTGATGATGTACTCTTCTGAT
This sequence comes from Artemisia argyi, assembly GCA_030686995.1. Classification (NCBI taxonomy): domain Eukaryota; kingdom Viridiplantae; phylum Streptophyta; class Magnoliopsida; order Asterales; family Asteraceae; genus Artemisia; species Artemisia argyi. Next base: position 627,855 of record JARVZY010010800.1, read on the forward strand.
GAGGAGGAGGAGGAGTACGAGGGTGAGGATAAGACTGATGACCCTCAGGAGGCTGAGCAGGGTGATGATGATGACCCTGAGGAGGAGGATGACCCTCAGGAGGAGGAGATGCCTGATGATGATGATTTATTAGTGCCGCCAGCTCAGGCTGAGGAGCCTGATTTACCTATACATCCGATTGAGCCTGTTTCACCTGATCATCCATTTTTGTTTGAGTTGCCACCTGGTAGTCCCATTGAGTCGGATGCACTTCTGAGGTTTCTGCTGAGCATGCAGATTTAGGTGAGACTGGTAGGATGTGGGCTCAGATTACTGATCTTGGTGTGAGAGTTACACGTATGTATGAGCGGATTGATAGGGTGACCGTTGAGTTCATTGGGGAGTTGAGGATTGACATGGTTATGGCTGAGAGGAGAGTTACCGAGATGAGGAGGGGTTTGATGGAGGTTCACGAGCATATCGAGAGTTTACAGCGAGGTTTCATTACAGCTCGAGAGGCCGTCCGCAAGTTATGGCAAAGGAATGCCGAGCTGGAGAAGGAGGTGGCTGACCTCAAGAGAGACAGCGACACACATAGTGTGGAGTTAGGATCATTATGGAGAGATCTTGATGGCTTGAGGCAGGAGTTGGGGAGCCTCCGCCAGCAGCGTGGCTAGATGTTTGAGCTATATTATCTTGTTGCTTTCCTAACCGAGGAGTGTTCGGTTGGAAAAGCTAGTTATCCCATTTTGATGTATTTTCAGTTGATTTCCCGTCTTGTTGGAACGATTATTATCTTTTGTGTTTTCGGTAGTTGGAACGATGTTGGATCTTTATTGTATGGTTGATGGTTATTGTTATATGGTATTATGTGGTTTTTGGATATTATGGAAATTGAGTTCCTATTCGCCTTATTGATGTCTTGTGGTGTACTGTTTATATTCTTTCCATGACTTGGCTTCGTTGATTTAATTCTTGTTGAGCATATGATAAGTTCTATCAGAGACTCACGAACTAGTATGATGTTTCAGATCAATGGCCCCACGACGAAACCCTGTTAGAGCTACCAGAACTGGTCCTGCAACGACTACCCCTGGTCGTCGAGGACACCGTCCTACTCGAAATGTTGAGACCCCTACTCCTGATAACCTGGACACTACTAACCGCAACAACAAGAATCAAAATGTTGATGTTCAAGGAGACAACGATCATGTTCCACTTAACGCACCTACTGTGGATCAAGCAATGATCAATCAACTTGTGGAGCAATGAGTTGCTGAGCTACTAGCTTAGTCGAATCATTCCAACGATTCTGCTGGAACATTTCCACCTGTTCGTACTAATGGATGTGACTACAAGGAGTTTAAGATTTGTGGACCCGTTGAGTTTGGTGGAACTGAAGGAGTGGTCTACTTGGTCAGGTGGATAGAGAAGACTGAGTCAGTGTTTAATGTCAGCGGTTGTGCGGAGAATACGAAGGTAAAGTTTGCTTCTTTTACTTTCAAGGATGAAGCTTTAACTTGGTGGAACAATTACCGAAATTCAGTTGGGAGTGATGTGGCTTATGCTATGACTTGGGAGCAATTTAAGTCTTTGCTGATTCAGACTTACTGCCCAAGGAATGAGATTAAGAAGCTGGAGATTGAGTTCTGGAACCATAAGGTGAAAGGTACCGATATGGCAACTTACAATCGCCGTTATCGGGAGTTAGCTTTACTTTGTCCCGATATGGTTAGGACTGAGACTCAAAGGATTGAGAGGTATACCGATGGGTTGCCAGTAGCTACAAGGAACGATGTGATTTCTGCTAAGCCTGCAAACATTCATGAGGCTATCACTATCGCTCAACAATTGATGGACTCGTTGGCATTGGAAGAAGCTGAGAAAGACAAGAATGGAAAGAGGAAGAGGGATGATCACTCTAAGGGTAATGATCGTCGAAACAAGCGACAAACAACTACTAGAGCTTATGCTATGGGAGATGGAGACAAGAAGAGCTACAATGGAGATGCACCCAAGTGTAATCGATGTTATAAGCATCATTCTGGTCGATGTACTGTGATGTGCAAGAATTGCTCTAAGATGGGACACATAGCTAAGGATTGTAGAGCTTGACCACTTGCTATGGTTCAAGCTACTCCTGAAACTATGAGTAAGGCAAATGTTACTTGCTATGGATGTGGAAAGAAGGGACATTATAGGAATGAGTGTAGGGAATCGTGGAACCAAAGAAATCAAGGATCGGGTGGTAATGGGTACAATAATGGAAACCGTGGAGTTGGATGAAATCGTGGACGACAAGATAATGGGGACCAACGTGTGGAAGCTGGAGCTACTCATGGAAGAGTGTATGCACTTGGGAACGAGAGAGGAGAAGATCCAAACGTCGTTACTGGTACGTTCCTTCTCAATAATCGTTATGCTTCCATACTATTTGATACTGGTGCCGATAAGAGTTTTGTGTCCACTAAGTTTGCACCCTTACTAGAGAAACCCCCGATGGCCTTAGGAGTTGGTTATGATGTAGAGTTAGCTAATGGGAATATAGAGAGGATTAGGACTATCATTCGCGGTTGCACGTTAAACTTTCTGAATCGCCCCTTCAACATAGATCTTCTACCCGTCACGTTAGGAAGTTTTGATGTTATTATTGGCATGGATTTGTTGTCGAAGTATCGTGCTCATATAATTTGCGATGAGAAGATCGTGCGTGTGCCATACGGCAAGGAAATTCTGAACATACCAGGAGATAGAAAAGGATTTGAGAGGCCCATCTAGATTAGCGGTCATATCCTGCACTAAGTTGCCGAAGTAATGGAAACAGGAAGTTACCTTTTCTTAGCTCAAATTTCTGAGAAAGGAGAGAAGGAGAAGAAGGAAAGGTGCATTGGAGATGTACCTATAGTTCGTGATTTTTCGGATGTGTTTCCCAATGATTTGCCGGGAATCCCGCCTACTAGACAAGTGGAGTTCCAGATTGAGTTGATACCTGGTGCTGCACCTGTAGCACGAGCGCCTTATCGTCTTGCACCTACTTAATTGGAAGAGTTGTCGAAAAAATTAGTGGAGTTAGCCGAGAAGGGTTTTATAAAACCAAATTCTTCGCCTTGGGGAGCCCCGGTCTTATTTGTGAAGAAGAAGGATGGATCGTTTCGCATGTGTATTGATTATCGAGAGTTGAACAAGTTAACGGTGAAGAATAGATACCCGTTACCGAGGATTGACGATTTGTTCGATCAGCTTCAAGGATCGAGTGTGTATTCGAAGATTGATTTGAGATCGGGATATCATCAGCTTCGAGTTCGCGAGGAAGATATTCCAAAAACGGCTTTCAGAACCCGTTATGGGCATTACGAGTTTCAGGTAATGCCGTTTGGGTTGACTAACGCACCGGCGGTATTCATGGATCTCATGAATCGGGTGTGTAAGCCTTACTTAGATAAGTTTGTGATTGTGTTCATCGATGACATTCTGATTTATTCGAAGAGTGAGAAGGAGCATGAGGAGCATCTAAGACTTATCTTAGAATTGCTCAGGAAGGAGAAACTGTATGCCAAGTTTTCGAAGTGTGAATTTTGGATTCCGACGGTACAATTTCTAGGGCATGTGATTGATAGACAAGGAGTTCATGTAGATCCTGCTAAGATTGAAGCGATTAAAGATTGGGCTGCACCTACGACCCCAACAGAAGTTCGTCAATTTTTGGGTTTAGCCGGTTATTACCGAAGATTCATTGAGGGACTTTCGAAGATAGCAAAACCGTTGACCAAATTGACTCAAAAGAGTGTTAAGTACGAATGGGGAGATAAGGAAGAGGAAGCATTTCAGTTACTTAAGGAAATGTTGTGTAGTGCTCCTATTTTAGCATTACCTGAAGGTAACGAGGACTTCGTCGTCTATTGTGACGCTTCTCATAAAGGTTTGGGAGCTGTGTTAATGCAACGAGAGAAGGTGATAGCTTATGCTTCCCGACAGCTCAAGAAGCACGAGAAGAACTACACCACCCATGATTTGGAGTTAGGTGCTGTGGTTTTTGCCTTGAGGATATGGAGACATTACTTGAATGGAACCAAGTGTGTAGTGTTTATTGACCACAAAAGTCTGCAACACATCTTGAATCAAAAAGAGCTCAACATGAGACAACGACGTTGGATTGAGTTGCTAAGCGATTATGATTGTGAATTTCGCTACTACCCTGGTAAAGCAAACGTTGTTGCTGATGCTCTTAGTCGAAAGGAGAGAATTCCACCGTTACGAGTTAGGTCATTAGGAATGACTATCGTATCGCCATTACCATCTCAAATATTGGAAGCTCAAACGGAAGCATTGAAAGCAGAGAATCGATCTGCTGAGAATATATTTAGGATGGCAGAAAATGAGAAGGGATTTGTTAAGCGTTCTGATGGAGTATTATGTTTTGGAGAGCGAAGTTGGGTACCATTGTATGGAGGAATTCGAGAGTTGATTATGCATGAGTCGCATAAGTCAAGATACTCTATTCATCCTGGGTCTGACAAGGTGTACCAGGATTTGAAAAAGTTATATTGGTGGCCAAATATGAAGGCAGATATAGCGTTGTATGTTAGTAAGTGTTTGACATGTTCTAAAGTTAAGGCAGAACATCAAAGACCGTCAGGATTATTGACGCAGCCAGAACTCCCAGTTTGGAAGTGGGAGCGTATCATGATGGACTTTATTACCAAATTACCAAAGACAGCTAGCGGTTGCGACGCTATATGGGTAATTGTGGATCGTTTGACTAAGTCTGCTCATTTCCTGGCAATTAGTGAAGACGATAGTGTTGATAAACTTTCGAGGTTGTATGTGAAGGAGATTGTTTCTCGTCATGGAGTTCCGATATCGATTATTTCTGATCGCGACAGCCGCTTTACGTCAGCGTTGTGGCGATCACTTCAAACCGCTTTGGGGACGAGACTTGATATGAGTACTGCATATCACCCCCAAACCGATGGTCAAAGTGAGAGAACTATTCAGACTTTGGAGGATATGCTTCGTGCATGCATCATAGACTTTGGTAAAGGCTGGGAGAAGTATCTACCTCTTGCGGAGTTCTCCTACAACAATAGCTACCACACAAGTCTTAAGGCTGCACCATTTGAAGCTTTGTATGGTCGTAAATGTCGTTCACCTATTGGTTGGGCAGAAGTTGGAGATAGCCAACTCACAGGCCCTGAGCTTATTTTGGAAACTACTGAGAAGGTAACGCAAATTCGAGATCGACTGCAAGCAGCTAGAGATAGGCAGAAAAGCTATGCCGATCAGAGGCGTAAAGCCCTAGAATTCCAGGTTGGAGACAAAGTGATGCTGAAAGTCTCGCCTTGGAAGGGTGTGATACGTTTTGGGAAACGTGGGAAACTAAATCCCCGCTACATTGGACCATTTCTTATTTTGGAAAGAATTGGACCCGTAGCTTATCGATTGGAATTGCCAATGGAATTCAATAAAGTTCATGATGTGATTCATGTTAGCAATCTGAAGAAATGCCTTTCGGAGGAAACGCCAGTTATACCAATCATGGATATTCGTGTGGATGAGAGTTTGAATTTTGTGGAAGAGCCGATTGAGATATTGGACAGAGAGATTGATGCGTGGGAATTGCACCAGGCTTTACCTCTCAAGGGATCTTGAGAAGCTTACAACCCCCACCAGGCAGTGTACCTGATCGTTGTAGTATAGTATAGTGACAAGTATTGGGGGATTGATCGTTCAGCTTAGGAATAGTGTCGCTGGGATTAGAAAACCTAAATACTAGTTCTAAAGGTGAGGGATGATTATTTTTGTATTTTTATATTTTTTAGAAAGCAAGTAAAAATCTCGGGTTTGAAGGATTTGGGCGGAATTAGTTGCTAATCAACTAACCCAATACTAAAGATGCAATCAAAATAAAATACTAGAAATGAAAATAAACTAAATTATACGAAAGTTGTGAGCAATAAGTGGAGAAAATGTGTTTACTTAGATTTCACTACTCCCTAGACATCTTTTACACGTTAATTACTTGTTATAATTGCATGGATGACGGATCGTATTCCTTAATACCATTCATGGGGTGGCACACTTAACTCCCCAATTCTATGAGCTCTTATCTCCTCCTACACCATGCCCAGCACAACTATAGGGATTTTAAACAGTGGCTCATGCATTAAATACAACCAATAAAGACCTAGTGCGCGTCGGTTCATGTTTCTTAAGACGTTCAAGCATGTTACCAATTGGAGATCTGCCAGTTTTCTTAAGCCTAACATATAAATCATTCATCCAAGACAAGTATACACAAGTAATCAACACATAATTAACATCTAGGTTTCATTAGATCCAAGCAAACACAAGATAGATCTAGCCTAGCATGATGGAATTAAGACAAGAACAAGATATAGACAACCAACACATAGACATATTGATTGAATTAAAAGAACACTTATCTTAATTACACATGAAAGGTATCAAGGGTTTGGAACCCTTGAAAAACCTGTAAAATTCGCACCAAAATCGTACTTAGGGTTTCTCCAAAACTTCTCTCTTTTTAATGTGAAACTTAGAAAACTATATATAGGAAAAGGGGTCTGACGGCGTCAAGACCAAACTTGTGACGCCGTCACCTCGCCGCCAAAACTCTTCTCGGACTGCCTTGATCTACATTTGACGCCGTCAAGACTTAATCATTTCCAGGCCGTCATGACTTTTACTCTTGACGCCCTACCTTCGTGACGCCGTCAAATCTGTACTGGGTCGTCATGGAATTTTGCACTTGACGCCGTCAGGGAGTTACTCTTGACGCCGTCACCTACTGTTCCCAGCATGGAAAATTACGACTTTGGCGTTTTCTTCACTTTTATGCTCGAAAAACGTCCGAATTGTTTCCTTTTCCAGATTTCTCTCCCAAAGTACCTAAAATCATAAAAGGAACGATTTAGGGCAATATTTGATCAAATAAATTCAATTCCGGGCTTAAATAACCCCCTAAAAACGGATCATTTTTCACCTCATCATATACCCTTACACTTGAGATTTGCTTGTCCTCAAGCAAATGCGCTTTTATTCTAGTCAAAATACAAGTTAGGGGTCATTTAACACTAATATAAAAGTAATTACAACAAATAATCGTTCCACTAAAGACCAATAGACAAGCACGGAGGTCATACACTAGCACCTCACAAATAGTGTTTAGATACTCACATCTCTCGGGTGTAATAAAGTGTAAATTACAATATGGAAACGGAAGATATCTCTCACTACCTGTCATAGCAAAATAGATTACCATAGGCTTGGGAAAGGATCAAACCTCCACCACATGGCGTAAGCACCTAGGATAAACTATCAAAGAGGTCTTTTAAAGGGTTGTAACGTTAGGTGCAGGGATATGAAATACACGGTTTTGTTGGATAAAGGGAGATTTACTGGTGGCGAGTTAACAATCTTGGTTAATTACATGTACAATATGGCGTTGCTAAGCCAAGACTAGACTCGACTTAAGCTAATAAATGAAAAATAACAAAAAAAAAAAATAAAATAAAATGAACATAGAATAAAAAGGGATGGTAGTCCGTATGTTTTTTCTCTTTTCCTTTTTCTATTTTTTTTTTTTTTTTTTTTTTTTTTTTTTTTTTTGCATACACTCTTACCCTACCATCCAAAATAATACATCATAGGGAATGAACATTTCCCTTACACTTGAATTTTTACATACTTTACATTAAACTAATCTAATGACTCAAATTAAGAAAATCAAAACACTTGGAGCACTTTTAAGATTAACGTACATATGAGGGTAATAAATGATGTTCTTCCCCATTACTCCATACAATAAGTACTTTACCCATGAGTCCCAATCGTCCCAAAACAATATGTACAAGGATATGACTCGACTTAGCAACCATGTAATCAATTAGATAGTTAACTTAGAGTTTAACAAATAACAATAATGCACTAAAAATGAGCGCATATACGGAAGGCTAAGGCGATTTGGTTGTACATTTAAGTGGGGTGTAACAAATTCTTCCTTTAAGTAAAATGCTTAAAGTTAGAAACGAAAAGATAGGCGCGGAGGGGTGTACTAGGGGTTTCGTGTACTAAAAATGAGTACAACGCTAAGGGTGTGGGAAAATTAGTTGACTTAACTAGCCAAGTAATATGACTTAAATGGTCAAGTAATTATGATACGGGTTTAACACAAGGGTGATCCTAATGCCTCTTATCATGTAGTAAATCCTACTACACGAATGTAGTCTCACTAGCGGTCTCGGGATGCATCACTAACGCAAGTTCTAGAATCTAAATGCTACCGGTACACTCATAAGCACTAATAGTAAATGCTTTTCCTATCAAATCTAAAGGCGAACCTCACATATTTGGGTGGAAAATTTTTCTGAATATACGGTTTTGTGCTAGTCATACAATCTCCTATCCATGAGACGCTTGCTATGGCTAAAGTTTACTCCTAAATGTTGTAAAAAATTTTAAATTTGGCGCTAAAATTGCACTAACAAGTATTTCTCATAGTTTTATTACACATCTACCATTAAACAAAACAAACTCAAGCAAAAGTGCATATGTAAGGTATCATCTTTTTACCCTCCCCTTACACTTAAGATGAACATTCTCCCCAATGTTCAAGTAAAGAATGTAAAAGTGAAAAAGTAAAGAGAATGAAATCAAATACTCCTCTGATTCGCTCGGTATGGATAATAAGGTGGCCAGGTTAAATCTTCCTCCAAGAAAATGAACAATCAAAGCTTCCCTTCCAGAATATAAATCATCTTCTTGTCATACATAACCTGTAAAACCTGATAAAATAGACAAGACAACCTCGCGTAAAATCGGCGGCATCCTATATAAGTTACTAAATCCTAGAAAACAAGATAAGATATAATGCTTGTGGAATGAAGTTTGCAGATCTCCTGGAGATTATAAAACTTAATAATTCACAAAAACCATAAGACTCCGTTAGAAAAACAAAACCGGTAAAATTTCCAGATTTTTACACTTGACGCCGTCAAGAGTAAACTCTTGACGCCGTCAGAAGTGACCTGCAGAAATTCTTATGTTAAGTTTCCGGAAATTTTCTGGAAAAACTTGGTCCTACTTCCTGGAAAATCCTGCAAAACTTCATTATGACTCAATACAAGCATTTGACTCTAACAAATACGAATATACATGATCATTTAATATTGTGGAGAATCATGATCGGTTTGTTTCTTAAAAACATATTTGGGGTTTCCCCTTACACTTATCTTTTGCAAAAATACCTTTAGGTGGAGTTAAGACTAGGCCAAAACAACAAAGTAAAGTATTTCCACTATTTAGTTTAGAAACATGATCTACCAACAATAAAAATTAAGCATGCATACGGAAGCAAATAACAAACAAACAAAATAAATCACACAAAACATGGGTTGCCTCCCAAGAAGTGCTTTTCTTTATTTACAAGTCTTGTAGCTAGACTCAAGGTCATGGGTTACGTTTTCCTTTCCCGCAAAATGAATGCGGTTTCAAACATCTTAACCGATCTCTCATCCTTCCTATACTCGGGGCCTAAAGCTAAACATTTCGAGTAATAGATCTCTTTCTTTTTGTAACCTCCAATGTTTCTCTCTTCCTCACTCTCAACCTTAATCACAGGGATGTTGTCAACATCGAGATCCTCAACTTCTCCAAACCTCTCTTCTTTATGGGGCATCCTATATCTAATGTTTTTCTCTTTGGTTGCGAATGTGATAGTGCCCTCATCGTGGTTATAAGTCATTTTAGAGGTTTTGACAAAAGGTTCTCCTAAAACAATCTGACACAAAGATTGATCAATAATTCCCCTAACATCTTCTAAGATCATAAAGTCACACCTATAAACAAAATCCCCAATGAAAACATGTAACCCTCTAACCCGCTCAACAAAATTACTCATGCGATTAGGGTTGTAAGGGTCCCGCCTAGGTTTCAATTTTTCGTTCATGATCCAATTATAATAAAGCCTAGACATGATGTTCATCGGTGCCTTTAAATCGATATAAGTGTGTTCTCTAAACATATGACCAATCATGCATGGGACCTTAAGATTGATAGAATCGTGTTTCCTAATCCATGGGCGTTTTCGGTACTTTGCGGGGCAAGGGCATTTTAGAAGGAACTTATGGTACCTCAATTCCTCAAGGGTTGGTGTGGAACTCCTAAATATTCTATAATCATCCCATGGCCCTTCCCTACAAGTGTTACTCCCTAGCTTGATTTCACATTCATTCATCACATTGACCTTTATTATTTCATCATTTTCCGTTTTAAGTTGGTTATGTTGCAAAATAACTTCCTTGGGCAAGGTGAATCTAGCTAAGAAGTAGGAAGCAAGATCGTCCCAAGAGGAGAGGGACCTTTTCGGGAGTTGGAATAACCATTGAAGAGCCCGACCATGTAAAGAGAATTGAAATAGGGCTAAGAGTTCCCCTTCTTGATTATCAACACCTAACCCTATAGAATTGGTAATTTTTAGGTAGTTCTCAAGGTGTTGGGTCGGGTTCTCGAAAAAGTATCCAAAGAATGCACACCCGACTTGCACTAATCGAATGGTGCTGGATTGCAAACGGATGGACCTTATAGGTGGGTGGATTGGTTGTGGTAAGGTTTGTGGGTGGTTTTGTTGCGGTGGGTTGACGGGTTCAAGTATGTTTCCATTGTCCATGATGTCGGGTGGTGAAGAGTTACGAACAAAAACACAAAGAAATAAGATAGACTAAAGAGAACCTAAAAATAAAAATAAAATCTTACTAGAAAGGAATCTAGCAAGTAGACCTAATAAAAAGAAATTCTAACCTAGACAATAACTATTCCCCGGGCTGCGGCGCCAAAAACTTGATGCGTGGGAATTGCACCAGGCTTTACCTCTCAAGGGATCTTGAGAAGCTTACAACCCCCACCAGGCAGTGTACCTGATCGTTGTAGTATAGTATAGTGACAAGTACCGGGGGATTGATCGTTCAGCTTAGGAATAGTGTCGCTAGGATTAGAAAACCTAAATACTAGTTCTAAAGGTGAGGGATGATTATTTTTATATTTTTATATTTTTTAGAAAGCAAGTAAAAATCTCGGGTTTGAAGGATTTGGGCGGTATTAGTTGTTAATCAACTAACCCAATACTAAAGATGCAATCAAAATAAAATACTAGAAATGAAAATAAACTAAATTATACTAAAGTTGTGAGCAATAAGTGGAGAAAATGTGTTTACTTAGATTTCACTACTCCCTAGACATCTTTTACACGTTAATTACTTGTTATAATTGCATGGATAACGGATCGTATTCCTTAATACCATTCATGGGGTGGCACACCTAACTCCCCAATTCTATGAGCTCTTATCTCCTCCTACACCATGCCCAGCACAACTATAGGGATTTTAAACAGTGGCTCATGCATTAAATACAACCAATAAAGACCTAGTGCGCGTCGGTTCATGTTTCTTAAGACGTTCAAGCATGTTACCAATTGGAGATTTGCCAGTTTTCTTAAGCCTAACATATAAATCATTCATCCAAGACAAGTATACACAAGTAATCAACACATAATTAACATCTAGGTTTCATTAGATCCAAGCAAACACAAGATAGATCTAGCCTAGCATGATGGAATTAAGACAAGAACAAGATATAGACAACCAACACATAGACATATTGATTGAATTAAAAGAACACTTATCTCAATTACACATGAAAGGTATCAAGGGTTTGGAACCCTTGAAAAACCTGTAAAATTCGCACCAAAATCGTACTTAGGGTTTCTCCAAAACTTCTCTCTTTTTAATGTGAAACTTAGAAAACTATATATAGGAAAAGGGGTCTGACGGCGTCAAGACCAACCTTGTGACGCCGTCACCTCGCCGCCAAAACTCTTCTCGGACTGCCTTGATCTACATTTGACGCCGTCAAGACTTAATCATTTCCAGGCCGTCATGACTTTTACTCTTGACGCCCTACCTTCGTGACGCCGTCAAATCTGTACTGGGTCGTCATGGAATTTTGCACTTGACGACGTCAGGGAGTTACTCTTGACGCCGTCACCTACTGTTCCCAGCATGGAAAATTAAGACTTTGGCGTTTTCTTCACTTTTATGCTCCAAAAACGTCCGAATTGCTTCCTTTTCCAGATTTCTCTCCTAAAGTACCTAAAATTACAAAAGGAACGATTTACGGCAATATTTGATCAAATAAATTCAATTCCGAGCTTAAATGACCCCCTAAAAATGGATCATTTTTTGCCTCATCAGAGATCAAACGACTTAAGAGAAGTCGCATCCCGCTCATCAAAGTTCGTTGGAATTCGCGGCATGGACCGGAATTCACGTGGGAACGTGAGGATGAGTTTCGAAAGAGATATCCGAAGCTTTTTACTTCGTAGATGGGTTGTTATTTTGGCACTACTTTGACTCCGGCACTAGGTTAACCTAACAATTTTGATTATATTTTAATATTGGTTCGGATATGATTATTTTTGGAACGGGTTCGGTTTGAGAAAGTTGTTTGGTTATTTAAAGTTTCGGGTTTGGTCCGTGTAATTACACCGGGCTACTTAACCCACTACACCTCTTACTATCCTTATTATCATTATTAAAAATCCTTTTTTTTAAGAGTATATTACTTGAATCGTCCTTGTGGAGCCGGCCATAACAACACACCCAACACCCTCATCACCAACAATACTCTCTCTCTCTCTTTTCAATATATCAACCATCACCGCCGCCCCTAATCACCTCAATAGCACCATCACCGCCGCTCCTACATCAAATCCAACACCACCATCTTAACCACTTTCTTCCGATCTATCTATTGGTACAAACCACGCGCGATTTGGACCACTATAACACCTATTTCGAATTAATATCACCACAAATACATCACCACTTTTCGTATTGTTTGGAGTTCACTTCGATTTGACCTTGGAGTTTGAAGGTGGGTCGAGTTTTGACTCGAGTTTTGGTTTGAACCGTGACCTAGGGTCACGAATCTTATTTTCCTTTCGGGTTTTATGGTTATTGATACAAGATTCAAGTGGGTTTTTTTGATAAAAATGAGTTAAATGGAAGTTTGGTATCCGGGTTGTATTTTTCCGATGGGTCGGGACTCGACCGAGAGCTAATGCTCTCGGTTTGGGTGATTGTCATGTTGTTTTCTTGACCATTCGGTGTATATTTGATCTTTGGTTCTCGATATGTGATGTTTGATTGTCCTTAGTTATGCTTGGAGGACCCTTGTGGTCGTTTGGTTTCTTGGCCGACACCCCCAAGGGGGGCTGTTTGGTTCGGTATGGCTCAAAAGAGCTAGCCGAGACCTATTGGTCTCGGGTGTGACTCCCGTATTATGTTTCAGGCTCATTTTGACCCGGGTTGACTTGGTAACTCAACCCGTAACTTATTTGGTTTTCGGATATATTGTTACTTGTCGGTTTATTATTATTGTTATTGTCGTGGTTGTGATGTTTTGACCACGGTGCTTATTGGAATATTATTTTGAACTTGAGTGGCATATTTGGATTTTACGAGATAATTTGGAGATGTGTTGACGAGTGTGGAATTGGGGACCGATTGTGAGACGGTCAATAGATGACGGAGATAGGTTAGTTGGGTGCCGTAGTCGGACCCTCATGTTGTAGCACGTGGATATGGGATTGATTTGGACGCAGATAATATATTTATTTTTGACTTGATACTTATTTTGGACTTGGACTATGAGCCGAGAGTCATGACTCGGACATGTGACCAAATTCTATGACTCGATAAACATTTATAAGTCAATATTAAAAATAATACTCGTAATACTATTATTGAGAATATATATGTTTATATATGTATATAGACGTGTTAAACGTATATATATATATATATATATATATATATATATATATATATATATAAATGCGTATATTAATAATAACACGATGATGAGTAAACGTATAATAATATAACGATAGTTATTATACTATGCAAATAGTGTAATGAATGTCGGAATATTGTTATAAATAATAACTATAAATAACGGCGAAATAATAAGTCGGGTGAATAATAATTAAAAACGTGATTTTTATAAATTTAAAAACTTATCAAGTTATACGAGTTGTAGTTATTTAAAGTCCAAGTGGTCATTATATTGTGACTTTGTGTTGTCACGGATAGATGACGATTAATATAAACATTTTCTATAGTAAGTGACTTATTTAATCGACGGATAAGATCGAGTTATTTAATTATATAAAATGAGTATATTAATGGGCATCGTATCCTACGACGCCCATAGGATGTGGTATATGTTTTAGGGTAATAAATTACTATGTATCTCGTGGAATTTGGCCGATTTGACGATATATTTAGGGAATTTATAGGACTACTATATATACCAAATAGAATTCTTTGTGCTATGTGCTTTAGGTTAGGTATAATTTTGGAACGATATATTACGTAAATAAATATGGAAGATTACCAAATCGACGGATTTGATAAGCTTCGATGATTATTTAAATAATATGTTGGGCTAATATTAGACCTATAGTTGGTTTATTATTTCGTTCGTTGTGGCTTTTGGTTTGAGTTGTGTCGACCCTTCACCCATATGGATACCAAACATCGAATTTCAAATTAATATGAAGTTAATTCGAGAAATGGATAATTTGGAAAGTAAAATGGAATACGTTCGGGAATGGGAATATTTGATTTTTGAGGAAATGATTTCTGAACGAGTTTGATATTGTTAGGAAGTGCCGAGTCTGTAGTTGCCGTTACGTGAGTTGCTTGAGTTTGCTTACGTCTTTCTTCTATCGTTTTCTTTTGAGGATTTCTGGAATTGAGGTGAATCATAGCCCCACTTTTACTCTTGAACTTTGTTTTCAATACTTGGGGTGAGAAACGTGCAAATGTTTTATGTGGACTATTATCGCTTTATTTATTTATTTCAAAACTTGCTATGCTTATAGAACTAGGTAGGATTAAGCGAGGCCTAGTCCCGAACTAGGTAAGCTATTGAGTTTGGTTGTTGAGCGAGGCCTAGTCCCGAACTAGATAAGCTATTAGATTGGTTATAGAGCGAGGCCTAGACTTGAGCTAGGTAAGCTATTGATTGGATTGATTTGAGCTATAGCGTGCACCTATAGGTTTGATTTGATTTGGTTGAGTTGATTCGGTATGGATGATCTTGGTTGGATATGTTGGTTGGATGATTCAGGCCTAGTCTAGCTAGCAAGCGTTTTGCGTATATGTCCACTATATCGAATTATGAATTTAAACCTATGATCTCACCAGCGAAAGCTGACTTATAGCGCGTTTTCTCAGGTAATTAAGTGATGCTCTATGGATGCTTGGGATTGGAGGCTTGGCAATGGCACCGGTTATGGATCTACTTTTCTAAAACTCTGATAACTATTATGGAGCTATGTTTATTTCTTTGGGCCTTACTTTGGATAATTCGTGGGATAAATGTAAACTTTAAAACCCGTTTTGGTTGTGTTTTCCTATGTTTACTTTATCTCGTTCTTTTATGTCTTGTGTTTGGATACCAATCCCTGTAGCACCCCAAAAGCTTGTGAGTTTTCCGCTGTATCAAATTTTGGGGGTGTTACACCATTGGACTTAGTTTATGGAGATCTTTGTGGTCCCATAAGTCCAGCAACACATTCCGGAAAGAAACTCATCTTCTTAGACATATTTAAGGAATTTAGACAGAAGGTTGAAATGGAGTTAAGATTGAAATTAAGAATGCTAAGAACAGATAGAGGTGGTGAATTGACATCAAATGAATTCGATAAGTACTGTAAAGACAATGGAATAGCAAGACAGTTAACAGCACCATATGTAGCAACCAGCATTTTAGGGCAATACTTTTCATTAAGACTCGAAATCATTTATGACAAACGATAATTTTTGAACTTGATTTAATAATAAATTTCATTTATTATTATTACCTATTTCATATTTTTGAGTTTTTTTTGGACATCATTTGAACAAAAAACGAGAAATATCTCGCACACAACACAACACGCGTATCGACACAAACCTAGTAATGGCGTAAACCTTATAATTAATTTTCGGAGTCAATAATCTTGTTGTTATACTATTTTATAAAAACGCTCACAGAAATGTATTTCACACATTCTTACCCAAACGCCAAACCAACGCACCGCGTTTACACTTTAACTCAAGAGGATACGAAATACACGGTGTATAAAATAAAATTTAACCTAAACCTTTAATTATATACCCCCACCACCTCACCCTTTATTTTTCCCAGGCAATTCAAAGTCAAACAAAAATAAAACAATTGATAAATCATTTTCTACTTTCTCTTCATCCCAAATGCATTCACGAGCTCACCTAAAAGAATCTTCAAGGGGAAAACAACTTTTGCTTAATCAAGCTCCTCACAAGACTCTATGATAGAAAGCATGTTGAAACCTTTCCTTTTTGTTTCCTTTTAATGTCGCTCGAAGACCAGGGATCCACACAAATCTCATCTCAATCTCACCACAAAGAATGGTATTCTCAAGGATTATTGTGAAGCTTTACTTGGGTTTTGCTTGGATTGGATTCGAGTAGAGATTGTGTCGGGTTCCAAGATTGGTCTTCGTCGACATCAAATGAAAAGGTTACAAATCTCCCTCTATATTGTAATTTCTGTTACCCATTTGGCTTTTAAGAAGGTTGTTTTGATATGGTATATAAATTGGAATCTTGATTTGGGTGTCATGTGTAAATCAATTGTGTTGCATATGACCTGTAAATGGTTATAAATTTTTGGTTGTTGTTGATTTTGTGTGGCAATTAATAACTTACAATCTAAAACTAGATTTAATATTGGCTCAAGGTTTGGAAGTGTTTAACTCTTGGTAGGCTTATTTTATGGCTTATCATTCGGCTTATTTTTTTTTTGGTCAATTAGAGATTGTTAAAACCTGGGTTATGTTTGGGTTATATTATGGGTCGAAACCCACTGTGGTCGAACCACAGTGAAGTGGTTTTTGATTTTGACTTTGTTCCTTGGTCCACTCTTTTGCATATGGTAAATAAAATAGTTATGTTATGAACTTGGATTTTGATTTGTGCTATTGGGAATCAGTTGGTCGAACCCACTATTTGGTGCTCTTGGTTTTATTAATTTTCTTCATGCTTGCACTCTCAAAAGAGATAAAAGAGTAAAGGGTTACCTGTGATTGTGATGTTGTGTGTGTCGACTGCAAATGGGTTGGTTTGAAAGTTGGTTACGGGTGATGTTTACTAGCCGTGTGGCTGCTAAGCCACAGCCCAAACGCGATCCCAACAGGCCAACGTAAGGGTGCATCTAATTGTTTACTAAACTTCTCAACAAAACTAATTTAAACTATTAATAATTCATTGTGTAAAATTCAGTTTGTTGGAGTTGAGTGACTTTTGCTTGGTGTTTGTTTATCTTGTCTCCAAACTACCTGTAGCAACAATTAGGATTCATTTGGTTGCTTGATTTTAAAAACCTTGGGGTGAGACAAGCGGTGTTGTAGTTTAAACTTGAGTTGACATTTTGTTATTTTGTTTTGAACGTAGTTGATTTTAAAAACCTTGGGGTGAGACAAGCGTCGAGAGGTGCGTGGGCCAAAGCCCATATGTGGTGCTTAATTGCTTATTTTGTACTCGCCATATATCACAACTTATTTCCGGCTTATTTGACGCGTCTTATACTTGACCTACTAAATAGTAACTTATTTTGGAACCTTTATATTTATTCGTAATTTGAAAACTATAAGTCCTAATACAAAACTAAAGATACAAGTGTTAATTTATTATTAAGATTTCGATTAACATTGCTCGTTTTGGTTTTATCTGAGCTCAATATAACTCACTTAAATTTATAAAAACTTATTGGAGTTTGATAACCAATATAAAACAGTTTATGATTATACGTTAACTTATTTATAAAAACTTATGGAAGTTTTAACATTTATTTATTTCGGTAAAACAAAAACGTATATATGGGTCATGCCCGATTCTCCTTATGATTATAGGTTAACTTACCAATTCAACTAAAGACAAAAATAATCATTTTTTTACTAGTAGTTATATATATATATATATATATATATATATATATATATATATATATATATATATATATATATATATATATATATATATATATATATATATATATATAGTGTGAGGTTATTTTCATAACCAAATAAATTGCGAGAACTGCGAGAACCAATATAATGCGTTGATAATTTAGATCAATGGTTCAAATTAGTTATGGCATGACTGTAATTAAATGAAATATTATGTAATATTCTTTAACTAGTTGCAGGGTATTATTGGTATTCTACAACAACTAAAAATCCAACCCTCATTTAAAGGGAAATTTATTGTCATGCATGGATCAGTTACAACTTACAACCTTCAACCCTCTCTCCTATTTTCTAGTAGAACGTCGGCCCCCTCACCCTATTTTCTCTCGGCAACCGGAAAATGATGAACATCGACATCTGCAGATCTGTGTTTATCATAACAAAGGTAACGATTTATTGTTTAAAAGTGTTTCTTTAGCATATTTTGAAGTTTTTTAATTGGCTTCTTTTTACATTTTCTTAGTTCTTTTATCATGATTGTTGTTTTGGTTTTCCAAGTTTCGTAAGAATCTTTCATACTGGGTTCATTCAAATTTCCTTTTTCCTCTTAAAATAAAAGAATAGAATATAAGATTGAGGAATCACTAGATCCAATTTAAAAGAGTATACGTACATCTTAATTTATTTAAAATAATCCTTTCATTATTTTTGTATTTAATCAAAAGTGAAACAAATAACAAAAAAAGAAAATTCATCATACACTATTATATTGTTTTAGTGGCCTTCGTTCCCTTTAAAGAATGAACTTTTGAGTTTCTAGCATGTTTATAAGTTTTGTTGTGTATAAATCTCTCATTTGATGCTGTAGGTTTCTTAAATATATTCGTTGACAAAAAACACAAATGCACTGGTGCAAGTAAATCTCATGAGTTTGTTCAAGACTATAAAGATGGTGAACGCGCATGATTCATGAAGTCAAAAATCACAAATGCATTTATGCATAAAGTTCTTGATTTGTGTTCAAGATTACAAAGATGGTGAATGCACATGTGCATACCTAGATTATGTGGATTATAAAGACGCAACACATATGCATGAGTAATTCAGTTTTGTTACGAAGATAGTGAATGCACATGTGTATGTCTAGATTATGTGGATTACAAAGACGCAACACATGTGCATGAATCATTCAGTTTTGTTGCGAAGATAGTGAATGCACATGTGTATGTCTTGATTATGTGGATTACAAAGACGCAACACATGTGCATGAATCATTCAGTTTTTTCTTTCTTTTTTTTTTCTTTTTTTTTTTTTTTTTTAATCTTTTTCCTATTTTGTAAGAAGTAAATGGCATGATAAAGATTTTTTGTTTGTTATTTATTCTCTAAGTATATGTTCGAAGCTAGTGTCAATACCATATAAAGTAAGTATTTTGGCTATTAAGTTTTCATTGTACTACTATAGATTATTTTTTAACAAGAATTTTAGTATAGTACAGGTATATCATTATGGTAAGCATGCATGCATGTGTGCATGCATCATAGTATGACCATCCACTAAAATAATCTGCTACCAACGAATACTTTCTATGAACTCGTGTGTCGTGTACATGTGTTTCGTCTTTTCTAATGTCATAAAAAATGATTTTTTTTTCCGACAATAAAACATCTCAGAAAATGGAATTATCGTATTTGTATATGTGTTTTTTTAAACGCAAGTCAAAAAGTGTTCTTAAAAAACAAAATTATTACTAAGAAAACAAAAACAAAATTGTAACAAAACAAATGAATGCATATGATTGGTTATAAAAAATTTCAAACGTAAAAATTAAAATTGTTTTGTTAAATTCAAAAAAAGAAAAAAAAATGAAACCCCTAGAATCTGGGAACTTCTTAAAGTAAACAGGAAACTAACAAATTTGTAAAATTAAATATTATTGTAATTTTACCAATGTGCCCTTTTGAATTAAAGTTAATTGCTTAATGATTGAAAATAAATGATTGGCTCAGATCGGTTCTCGCAGTTCTCGCAATTTATTTGGTTCTGAAAATAACCCCTCCCTATATATATATACTATATATATGTAAACACATTACCAACTAGCAACATTTCCATATTTTTTACGTACTTTGTCTTTCGGGTTTTTGTCTAATGAATACTTTGTCGTCCTATATTCCTTCCACTTCTATATGTGTTTGGGAATGCACTTCCAAGAGCCAATCCTTGCCAACATTTATAAAAACTATTTAAACTTAAGTGTTACCACACAAGCAACAATAATGCAAACACTTTTAAACTCATTTAAACTTCACCGAGTCTCAAACTTGAAACTGTAAACTAAAATTGCCATACTAATCTAGGTTGCGTGTCGGTGCACACTTATACTCTTTGACTTTACTCTATTCAGACTGCTTTACTGAGGTGAGTTCTCGTAGCCCCACTTTTCAATATGTTTTCCTTGGGGTGGAAATGGTACTCAACGTTTTTCAAATGATTTCATGCTGTGATTACTGTTTACATGATTTTGGACAATATGTGCGTTTTGATTTGCAATATGTGCCTCGTGTGTGACATTTGTGCGCAACTGTTTAACTCCGTTTGGAGCCGAAACAATGGATAGTACTATCTGGGGTAGCTCCCCACTATGGGTAACATGTGTGTAACAATTTGGTAGGTTCAGTTGCCGCACGCATCGTGGTTTCATTAGTGTTTACATTTGTGTATCTTGCTCACTATTGTCCTACGCTATATGATTCACAGCTTCGTGGTTTAACTTTCAAACCTACGAGCTCACCAACATTATGTTGACGTTTTCTAGTACCATTTTCAGGTGGATCATTATTAAGGTATTTGAAGGCACGTTTATTGGAGTCAGACTATTTGTCTTTTTGCTACTACGTTTTCAAGACAACAAGGTCCCAAAAGAAACATGTTTTTCTATCATATATGAGACAAGAATCATTTTGTACAAGTTGTAAACTATCATTGTAATAATTATAAGGTATGAATCTATGATATTACGCAATGTGCCTTTCTCGGTTACATCTCGTGTTTCCGCCTTAGACGGGGTGTGACAGAATGGTATCAGAGCCTAAGGTTATAGAGAATACCGATTTTTCTAAAATAAAAACCTAAACTATAACCAAACTAAAGTTTTTATAAAACCCCAAACATGGTACGAGTCGATTAGCCCGATTATTCCATCGTTTTTCCTAAATTACGCATAGCCTGATCAACTATGCTTAATTCAGGAGCGATCATGGTATAATGGGGATAGTTACCTTAGATCGTGTTTGATTGGAGTTGAGTCAGTGCTTACCACCTAATAGGTCAACTTAGGAGTTGTTTGGTAAGAAAAAAAGTCACACTTAACAAGTCAATTTAGTACTGAATGCCAATGCAAGGAGGGGATGCTCTTTCATTCAGAAGCCTTTGTCTTTCATCTGACAACCCATGTGACAACACATTTTGTATATATTTTAGGTGACATGCCTATGAATTTTAGGTGACTGCCAAGTACTATCTTTTTTTTTTAAAAGGTGACATGCCTATGCTTTCATTCTAGCCTTAAATTTATATCAATATGTAACGTTATTATCTTATTTGCGATTATAATATACAATTTATTCTATTTTGTTTTCTTTTATTTTTTATGTCATCTCCTAATTTAAAAATGACGCAAATTCATATATTTACCAAACAAAACAATTCATTTGATTTTAAATTATAAACAAAAATAAAAAATTAATATATAATTTATTCTATTTTGTTTTCTTTTATTTTTTATGTCATCTCCTAATTTAAAAATGACGCAACTTCAAATATTTACCAAACAAAACAATTCATTTGATTTTAAATTATAAACAAAAATAAAAAATTATAACTTATTTTCCTTATATACACCATACATTCAGGATACCAATCAAACAATCATTTTTATTCAGAATTATGTTTCACTCAGCATCTTTGATTCATTCAGCGCTGTTGATTCATTCAGCGCTAAACCATATTTTTTGTCAAACAGCCCCTTAGTCTTTGTTTACGTATGCTTAATTATGGTTTGAATTGTTAAGGTATTTTTATAGTGGGAAATTTAGGTCTTCTTTTCTGCATTATGGATTTTTTGGGCCGGTTGGGCTTTAAATGGAGGATACTAAAAAGTAATTATTCGTAATTTTTTTTTCTTTGATAATAATGATCGACTTGCAATATTTCACATCATATAGTTGACGACTGAGGTTAGCCACAAATAGATTAAATTAAGTTAAGAATTTAGACCATTGATTATTTTGGTAAAAATAGCTTATTCATGAGAATGTGTTTGCATGAATTGTACGGGCTCTAAAGATCGTGCTGAAGTGCAAGTTATTATAAACAAGACAATAGACCTTAATTTTTTAAATAGCATTTCTCCTTAAGATTTTAATAGTATATATATTTTTGAAAATAATTTTTTAAATAGAGACGAAAGGACGAGAGTAATCGTTTAGGTATTACGTGTTGTTCTTTTTCTTCCCGGTCGACATTCATAATCGTTTAGGTATTATGTGTTTGTTGTGTTTGTTTAAGTATACATGTGAGCTTATTAACTTATTTGATTCTGGCTTATATTTAATACGCCTCAATTCTCTGGCTTAGTGTATGAATTCTGGGCTTATATAAATTTATAATAAACTTATATAAGCTCGTAAGTGTCAAAATAAGCCTGAAAATTGGAGCTTATGAAACATAAGCGGATATCAAATAAGCTCATAAGCCCACATATACGATTAAACAAAATACCTCCTTATATAAGATTATGACATATTAGATTTATATAAGTGCATAAGTCCCAATATAAGTCAATAAAATTGAGCTCGTAATCCCATAAATAAGCTTAAACAAACACCCCGTGAACTAGTGCACGAAAGGTGTTCGATGAAAAGCTTAGAAGAAAATCACAGTGGGGTGATTTGGAAGGTTCAAACACATTTGAAAAGAGTATGTGGCCAACCACATGTGCATGTGGTTCAAACACCACTCAATAGCCTTTGATTGTGAGACCACATTTTAGTAAATTAGGTGAGTCGGGTCGGGTTTGTGTAGATGATTTTGGGTCTAGATGAGTGTGGGTCTAAATGTGTCTTATAAAAACATGTCTAAATGGGTTTATGTCAAGATTGGTTGGGTCCGGGTCTTGATCCGGTCAACAATTTTTATTTTATTTTTATATATTTTGAGTAAAAGATGAAAAAAAATGAAAAGAATGTATTTGACTACAATACAAGAAAAGAAAGTATTTACTTTTTCCAATCCTTTAAACCCCATACAGTGATAGATAGTTACCTGATCCCATGTACGTCATACTGATTGATTTACAAGACACATTGACAACTACACTTCTCCGAGCCCCTCAGCTAGATGTAAAAGCACCATCTGGCCGGCCAAAGATAGCGACTTACATGTAATTTAAAAGTAATCTTGATACACATAGTGTTTCGAAAAACTAAGAAACCAACAGCAGTAGTTTGATAACTTGTCCAAACATGAATTTTTGATACGCTTTGGCACATTCAACAAAATTTACTTTTAGTCCAGAATCTTGAAATTCTGGTAAGGAATGTGTGTAGGTTTAACTATGCTTAAAAATAGTAGTATTATACGAAGTATATAAATAACAAGCTAGCCTTAAAAGAAGATTTACGGGTTTGCATACATTTAAAGTACACTTGGGTGACTTTTGACGAGCTTGAATCCTCTACGATTACTTACTTTATTTCACCCGGTCTGATTCTTAGAGACAATACATCACCCGAATCAACCAAGTTAGCACTAATGAGAAAAATAAAAACTTCAACTCATCAGTCAAATGTGTGGTATCTATCAAACTTTAAAAAAATCGATGACCAATTCAGAGTTTAATCTAGTAAACAAAGATCAAACAAATAATGAAAAACCAGACATACTAATTTAAAGTGTATTTAAACCTTTAACATTCATTACTTGCACTTCAATCTCTCCATACCTTTGCTTGTTTGCTTCAAAAGTCGTCTATCCTCAATGATTGAGTAAAAGTAGCGTTTCCGTGTAGGAACATGCATAGCATGTACTATATTTCCCAAGAATCCTAATATCATTGATGCCTTTTGTGTTGGGTTCATAAACTGAAAGTGAATTAGGTTTGGAAGGATATTTCTTCATTACAATTATAGGTTTGCCACTCTTACTAAATCCGAGTGCTTTAATGTATGATCCATCTGGTGAGTCAATGGTGTATAGTTTTGTAAATGATTTTGGATTAGCATTCTCCATCATCCATACACCATAAACTCGTTTCTCAGGCGGTACATTTTTTTCATATTCAAGCACAACAAGAGACTCCCTTAGCTTAGATATTAAAGGACAAATTTCTTTAGAGTTTTTTAAATTACCGGGAAGATATATTTCTGTAAATTCGTTACCTGTCACATTAAATGACATAATCATATTGTTCCACGGTGATCTATCGTCTAGATTAAACCTATCAAGAACTCTCCAATAAATAAACCCATCTATATCTACATGATCTTTATCTTGGAACCAAATTGATTTGCGTGGGAGATTGGTAGATAGACTTGTCCAAACCCCCGAGCTTAGCGCAAATACCTCAACTTGCCATGGGATACTACTTTTACTTTGGCTTTCGTGGTCAGAACAAATACTTATAATTTTAACAAGTTTAGGGTCACAAGTTCGAGGACAAACCCCAAAACCAACAAAAGTTCTATATGGCCACCTATCCAGCACATTAGGCACAACAATATCAACCGATTTTCTAATAGTTGGATTCCATATAACAACAGTTTCTCTTCCAGAATTATAATCGTTGTAATAATCACGAAAGCAGAACAAGCCTTGAGAGCTACAGACTAGTTTTTTATATTTAGCAGACACGGGAACAACAAGGGAAAGTTCGCGTTGGGGGTAAGTATCATCATCTACTATCGAAACATATTTTTCATTATCATTGTCATCATTGTACCTTACAAGAAAACGCTGAGTTTGTTGGTAACCAGCCATAAACTTAGAGCTATGGATGAAAGACTTCCATGGTCTTGATACCGATCTGAAGCGAGGCAGTGATTTGATCGGAAGCCTTTTCATGATTTCCTCTTGGATATCGAAAGGTATGTTGTAGTCTGCCATAGTTTTGTTTTCGTATGCTTATGGTTTTGATCGAACTGTTAAGGTATTTTTATAGTAGGAAATTTAGGTCATGTTTTCTGCATTATGGAATTTTGGGCCGGTTGGGCTTTATTATTAATCGTAACTTGTTAGACAAGGAATGGTTATTTTGGGCCGGTTGGGCTTTAGTAATCGTTTGGTATTACATGCAGTATTTGATTTGTCGAAAGAATACCTTGGGGACCAAGTCGCAGGTTCTGGTAATATTCTTACTATTTGCGTCGTAGCTATGTGATTATTATTATACTTTTGATGAAAATTTTAGAGGGTGTTCTTGCTATATCTATTTATATGAGGATTGCTTATGCATCTGGATGATGGTTTGTAATTTTTTATGTGAAATAAAGGGGTGTTTGTTTAGCTGAGCTTACGAGTTTTAATGTTTTCGGTTTATATTTCATAAGCTCAATTTTTTTTGTTTATTCTGAAATTTGTGGGCTGAGGGCCGGGGTGTTTGTTTAAGCTTACATGTGAGCTTATTAGCTTATTTGATTCCGGCTTATATTTCATAGGCTCAATTCTCTGGGCTTATATAAGTTTATAATAAACTTATATAAGCTCGTTAGTGTCAAAATAAGCCTGAAAATTGGAGCTTATGAAATATAAGTGGAAATCAAATAAGCTCATAAGCCCACATACAAGATTAAACAAACACCCTGTTAACTAGTGCATGAAAGGTGTTCATTGAGATGCTTAGCAGAAAATCACAATGATGTTATGGTAAAATTTTGCAATATATATTACTACTTGTTATTTGGAACACGATAAATGAGTCTGAATTTATTATTCATCTTGTATACGTAATCGATACTAATGTAGGCTTTTACTCGTGTTTGCAGTCAGCTATGATGACTGATAATCATCATTAGTTATTGTTATTATTCTGTTAGTAATTAAGAATCGTATGTAGTTGTGAAGCACAGGTGAGCCTTGAGCTTAGTAAATTGATTCTCTGATTGCCAGGTTTATAAATTGAATTGAAGCCCTGCAAGTGTTGTTATTGGAGATGGATTTGAAGCTATTAATGGCATCAGATGAGACACCTCCTTTGTCCGTCCTTGCTGTCGCTAGTCTTGCTGCTGTTTCCCTTACTGTCAACCCGAGTCTCACGTCTGAGTCTCAACCCATTCTTGTCCTAACCGATGGGTATAACTCAACTTTCTTATTTTGTCAAGAAGAAACACGACAGTGCAAATAAACTAATAATGACTATTACTAAGTATTGACTCGATTGTTTTCTTTTAGGAAAGAGTTACGTGGCACCAATGAAATTTTAAGGTACCTTGGTCGTACAGCAACAACAATTCCTAGCTTGTACGGGCGGGATGATACCGAAACTTCTCAGGTGAATCTCGTTTTTTATTTTAATTGCCAGAATTACCTGAGAATTCTGTTTTATGTTTTTAAGGATTATAAATGTTTTTGTATCGGTTGTGTTGTGCTTGTTGTAGATTGAGTACTGGCTCGAGTATGCTCTTACTTTTTCTTCTGCTTCTAAATATGAGGGGGCCTGCAAGCATGTTGATGAATATCTGCTACAGCACCCTTTCCTCGTTGGCCATAGTTTGTCAGTTGCAGATATCACTATCTGGTCGTATCTTGCAGGTAAATCTTAATCCTCATTCCCTTATGCTTACTTTTTTGGCCCAAGATATGTAGGTTATGTAGTGGGTTGAATTAGGCAATATCGAGCGGGTTAGGGAAAACCCTAAACAGTTTTCATAGATACTAACTAGTGTGTTAAGTATATGATTACATTTTTCATTTCAATAAAAAAAATAATAAGTTTTCTGAATAAAATGGTCCAGGAGGTTACACTTTTGGTGCCTTCTCGACTGGCTAGACACTTTTGATCATTTGATCCGTTTCGTTTTTAGGCTTTTTAGGTTACCCGTATGATACATTAAGTGGGTCGAATTTGCCATCTATAGTACCATAAATGCTAAAATTGTCGCTGTCTGCAGTTGGTAAGAGATGGCAAAGCTTAATGAAGTCAAAGAAGTACCCAAGTGTAACTCGTTGGTATAACATGAGATCATCAGAGTTTGCTACTGTCTTGAATGACTTAACATCAGCATATACAAAGAAAAAGGACTCAGGAAAGCCCTTACCATTAAAGCTAAAAGAAAATGGTCAAAATAATGGTCAACAAGGACCTAACGAAGTTGTGAGTGCCAGTAACCGACACGAAGTGGATCTGCCTTATGCTGAGATGGGAAAGGTAGTCGTAAGATTCGCTCCCGAACCATCCGGTTATCTTCATATCGGACATGCAAAGGCGGCTTTACTGAACGAATACTTTGCTCAAAAATACAACGGGAAAGTAATCATCCGTTTTGATGATACAAATCCAACTAAGGAGAAAGATGTGTATGTTTATAATCTATTAAAAGATATCGATAGTTTGGGTATCAATTACGAGAAGGTTACATATACTTCTGATTACTTCCCGCAGCTTATGGAAATGGCGGAAAAATTGATTAAAGAAAGAAAAGCTTATGTTGACGATACCCCACGTGAGCTAATGCAGGAACAGCGTAAGAAGGGGATTCATTCCAAGTGCAGAAACAACACTGTCGGGGAAAACATTAAGTTATGGAATGAAATGATTGCTGGATCTAAAAGAGGGTTACAATGTTGTTTAAGGGGAAAATTGGATATGCAAGATCCAAACAAGTCACTTCGGGATCCGGTTTATTACCGTTGCAATCTAAACCCACATCATAGAATCGGTTCAAAGTACAAAGTATATCCGATATATGATTTTGCCTGTCCTTTTGTTGACTCTATAGAAGGTATTACACATGCTCTTCGATCTAGTGAGTATCATGACAGAAATGCTCAATATTTCCGGATTCAAGAGGATATGGGGCTTAGGAAGGTTCATATATTTGAATTTAGTAAATTAAATTTCTGTTACACACTTCTTAGCAAAAGGAAGCTTCTATGGTTTGTTGAGAATAAAATGGTTGACGGATGGGATGATGCCCGCTTCCCAACAGTGCAAGGAATTGTACGCAGAGGTCTAAAGATTCCGGCATTGAAACAATTCATACTTGAACAAGTAAGTATTATAGGTGTGCATTACTACTTTAACAATTCGATGGTTTTTGACCGTTTTTCTTTCTTTGCTACTATCTTTTTAAACATGTTTGACCCCCTTAAGCATAACTCAAACTTAATAGGTTGAAAGTGGGCCTTCTACTTTTTTAGTTTCTAAATCTAAGTTTTGTTCTCATATTAACAGGGGGCGTCAAAGAATTTGAATTGTATGGAATGGGATAAGCTGTGGAATATTAACAAGAAAATAATTGATCCCATCAGTCCTCGGCATACGGCAATTGTTAAAGAAGGTTGTGTATTATTGACTTTGTCGAATGGTACTGAGACTCCGTTTGTGCGTAAAATTAAAAAGAATAAGAGATATGATGATGCTGGTGTGAAGGATACAACTTTTACAAAGAAGATATGGATAGAACAAACTGATGTTCGGGCCATAGCTGATGCTCAGGCCGTAGCTGATGCTAAGGCCATATCGCTTAACGAGGAAATAAAATCTGTCGTAATTACATTAATAGATTGGAGAAATGCAAGTGTTGAAGAAATTAAGAAGGATTCAGATGGAAATGTGACAGAATTAAAAGGAGTTCTGTCTCCCGAAGGATCTAATTATAAGACCACCAAACTCAATCTTACATGGTTACCTGTGATTGATCAGCTTGCTCCACTAACCCTGGTGGAGTTTGGTTACCTAATCACGGTAAAGAAGGTATATTTGGTCTCTAATCTAGTTAATCGTTTATAAAAATTTCTGGAAGACATTTAACTTTTCTTTGAATGAATAGTTGGCAAAATGGGTGGGTTGGGTAAAATGGGTCATAATCTGTCAAATTTTCAGTGAAGGCTGATTCTATACTTTGTGTACGCGTCATATTTGTCAACTTGTTGTAATGATTTGGGTATGATTATGCCTTCACTAGAGATGGCAAAATGGGTTGGGCAATGGGTTAAAATGTGTCAGTTTTTCATTGAAGGTCGATATGGGCTGTGTTTTATTTCTAGCGGTTCAAATAAATGTTTTCCTGTCGCAGCTGGACAAAGTTAAGGACAAATTTAAGGATGAAGTTGAGGACGAAGTTGAGGAATTCATTGACGTGCCAAACACAGATAGTAAGAAAGAAATTGACTTAATTGACGTGCTGAACCCAGATAGTAAGAAAGAAATTGCAGCATTGGGGGATGCAAATATGAAACAATTGAAGCGTGGAGACATACTTCAGCTGGTGAGAAAAGGCTATTTCATATGTGATGTTCCTTACACCGAGCCTTCGAAACCAATTGTTCTCTATGCGATTCCAGATGGCAAACTGCAAACTGCACCCAAGTAAACATGATATCCGTTTAATTGTTCTATGTTCGTGAAATGTTTTTGACGGAGAAGTCATGTTGAAAGTTACGTGACATACTACGGAATTTTTTATTTTTTGCTTGTTAATATTGGACCGTGTTTTGTAGTGATTTGAGATCATTCACAAACCTATGAATGGTGGCAATTCGGGTCAGGTTCGGGTTAGCATGTTGGCGGGTCAAACGACCTCAACCCGAACCCAACCCGTTTAAATAATCGGGTTAGCCATCTCAACTCTAACCTGTTTACACATGACCCGGACACGACCTATTTAACCCCACTACTACACAAAAATGTCATTTGGTACGGTTTTAAAAGCCTTTTAGTACGGTTTTAAAACCGTACCAAATACTCGCGTACCAAAAAATAAAATGCGTTTTGGTACGGTTGTAGAACCGTAGCAAAAAATGATTATTTGGTACGGTTTTTTTATAACCGTACCAAATGTCTCTAATTAAAAACCCACTAAATATTTTCTTTTCTGGTATGGTTTCTTAATAAACCGCACTAAAAAGCTATTTTTTCAAAACAAATATTATTTCCAAAACCTGTATCCAAACACTGCCATAAACCTGTACCATAATCGTTTCCGCAGCAGACCATATTTCAACATACACAAACAACACTTAACAAACTTAACATTTTATATTAGCATCAACCAACACAACCATCTGAGTTACACAAAAGTGTTATCGTTTAAACGTCATCATCACCAAAATATAAAATTGTTATCCATTACAATCGTTAAACATCATCATCACCAAAATAAAAAACCTGGACTACTAAGGAGCGGTTGTATCTAAAGGAGTAAGTACAACATCGCTATAAAACTCGTTGAGTATTAGATAAGCCACTTGGTTGATCTCCCGTAGTTGTAAACGGCGTGTATCATTCCAAAGCTATAAAAACAAATATAGATATATGTTAGTCATATTTTTTTGCAATAAAACCAACAAAATTCAATCCAAATTGCATATAACATGTTAAACCTACAGATCAGATCAAGAGCAGATGATAGTATGATTGTTGCTGAAAATGCTCTTCACGTAACAAGTTGCATGTCTCACTATTTTCTTACAAGTGTTTTCAGAAGTTTCAAGTTAAATCTTAAACTAAATAGGGACATACATTTTAAAGTCAGGGAGAGCTAAGGTGATTTACTTCCAGGAATCTTTTATCTCAACCAAAGTGTAATTTACAGCATTCTATGCTACACCCGTATACTGATGTTCCGTTGTTCAAGCATTTAAAGACTCTTGGGCATATAGCAGAGATGCTAGGCATTTCGGTCATGGAAATGAAACAAGTAGTTCAATCTTTTCAAAATAATATATCACATCTAACAATGGTGCTGGGCATTCAAGTCAAAATCAGTAGAAGTGTCTGCACTGCAATAGCAGCCGACCCGCTGAAATAGCAGCCGGCCTGCTGCAACAGCAGCCCGCCCATTGTAACAGCAGTCAACCCGCTGCATTAGCAGCCTACCCGCTGCATTAGCAGCCCACCTACTGCATTAGCAGCCTACCCGGTGCATTAGCAGCCCACCCGCTGCAATCACAGCTAACCCTCTATAATCTCGAGCATAAAAGGAAATACTTACACTTTTTGGAAAGTCGGCTTGTTTGTTTACAACAAGGTCATGCATGAACTTCATAAAATAGTATCCGCATTCCCATCTACCCTTTTGTTGGAAACACTAAAATTAAATAAACAAACATAGTTACACAAATGCAACAACCAAATCAATTATATATACACAACAATTTTAGATTATTTACCTTAGCCATCGTCCAATCAAACTTGATCTCGAAAGCCCTATATTGAAAAGCATCGTCCAATCAAACTTGATCTCGAAAGCCCTATGAGTTTAGATCTAACAACATAAAGATAAATAATGTTACAAATAAGAAAAAAAGTTTATAAACTCACCTTGTGATCCGAACTTTTCTAAAATGAGTTGAAAGCTCTAGTTTGGATACATGATGAAGAAGTTTATACCTATACAAATATCAAAAATATATTAGTTAACCATAACAACAAAAAAATAATTATAATGAGTAAAACTAAATAAAAATACAACTATTACCTTATTGTAGTTTTGTGTGTTTTAAGTTAAATTTATTGTGGTTGTTGATGAAGTGTTTAATGTAATAGTTTTGAAAGATTTGAGTTGAGGATGAGTAAATGTATGTGTGTATTGAATGAGTATGTGTTGGGAGATCTGCAGCAGGTTTCCGTTGGGGAGACATAAGATTGAATTTGTTATTTGGTGCGGTTTCAACATAACCGTATCTAAGTAGCATACCAAATAATACTTTGTGTAGTAGTGCCTGTTTTATATATATATATATATATATATATATATATATATATATATATATATATATATATCGGTTGGCGGGTTAAATAAGTTACACGTGTTTCGAGTTGACCCATTTAACCCGTTTATCTAAACAAGTTGGCACATTACACGTGTTAAACAGGTTAAACGGGTCCGTGGGTCGACCCATTTAACCTGTAAAATAAATTATATATAATTTTTAAATTTTTGGGAAAAATCTTAAACGGGTTGGCGTGTCGACCCATTTAACATATACCCAACCAAAGCATGACTATTTAATTAATGGGTTAGATGGGTTGTGACAACCGGCAATTTAGGGAGCCATTTTTAAAACCCGCATTACGTTAAAGTTCGTTTATAAATTTTATTTGGAATTTTTATTCGTAACGAACTTGTAAGACCTATTTTATGGTTAATTATATTTTATATCGTTACGGGAATTGAGATTTATTTTAATGATTCGTTATGGAATTATACTTGGTGATGTATTTTTAAATTCTCACTTGGTACTACGTTGACTCCGGCACTAGGAAACTAAAAAGTTTAAAAACTTATGAGTTTTAATACGTTGGACTTTTAGCAGCGTATTTAGTATGAGTTTCAGTGGAATAATATATTTAGCCCGACAAATGGTGTATATAACGAGTTTTGGGGACGTTTAATATTTTAGTAAGTCTTTACTTACGTATGGGGACGTTTTTTTATAAAATAAAGTTGGTGGTAAAAAGGTTTAGTGTGCAAAATATAAAGGAGACTAAGTAGAGGGACCAAAGTGTAAAATACTCTTATAAAACCCTAATCCTAACTCATAATATCATTTTCATCCTCAAAACTTCACCCACTCCTCTCCTCTCCTCTCCTAACCGCCGGCCACCCCTTATCCGGCCACCACCGCCGCACACCACCGTACACCGCCACTCCCAAAACACTCCCCACACCTCCCTTGTTATTGTATTGTGATTCACGTGCCCAAAAACAACCATCCCCACCTCGTTGGTGCATCACCGACGCCATACACCTCACCACCACCACTTTTCTTGGTTGAATCTTGTAGATCCACGGGTAAGTATGCACGGGGTGCATCGGGTTTGTTGAAAAACGAGTCAAACCCACGAATTTCTTTATGTTTTGGGTCGGATTTGGAAGAAAAACAATGAAATAATAATGGGTTTTGTTAAAACTTGGTTAAATCTTGGTTTGGTATCCGGGTTGTGATGTTTGGTTGTGTTTCTTTCCGTGGTCGACCCATAGCCGAGGGCCTCACCCTCGACTTTTTGATGATTCCGAGTTATGGTTGACTTTTCGACCCGATTTCTTGGTTGTTGACCTCATTTGGTTCTAGTGATTGATTGGTTTGATTGGATTCTTGATTGTTGTTTGTGTTGGTCGATTTGTGATGGAGCCGACGGCCCCGTAGGGTCGGTTTGATTTTGGGTCGAGCTCTTGTGTGCTAGTCGTGACCTTGTGGTCTCGGGTGGGACCCACGTAACATTTGGTATATGATTTTGACTCGGGTTGACTTGGTAACTTGACCCGAATACGGTTATTTTTAAGAACCGTTTGTGATGGCGAAATATATATATTTCGGCTAAATTTATTTTTATGGTTATTATTTATATAAATTGTTGGTTATCGTTATTATTGTGGCTTATTCGATTTTGAAGCGGTTGACGAGTTATTTTGGACTCGTGGTATTATTTGAAGAAGTGTTGACGAAAAGTGGTATTGGGGACCGATTGTGAGACGGTCACTTAGATTGACGGAGATAGGTTAGTCGGGTGCCGTAGTCGGACCCTATTGTTGTAGCACGTGGATTGGGATTGATTGGACGGAGATGTATTGATTATTATGACTTTTACATATTATTTTGGACTTGGACAATGAGCCGAGAGTCATGACTCGGATATGTGACCATTTCGTATGACTCGATAATTATTTACAACTTAAAATGCAAATAATAAAACTCGTAATAATATTATTGGTAATATAAACGTTTATATAAATATATAGACGTGAATAACGTATATATAATTGTATAACTACGTATATTAATAATAACAAAAATCACGAGTTGTATTATAAATAATACGACTAAATATATTATGCTACGAGAGTAGCGTAATATTATTGGAAGTATTATTAAGAAGAATAAATATTATAAAACGAGAAATTCTCGACGTTAACTAAATATCACATGAAATGTTATTTTATATATATAACGAGAAAAGCTATCGAGTTATGCGGAGTCGTGGTCACTTGAGTCCAGGTAAGTTATTGTTTGTGACTTTTGTATTGTCACAGATATATGACGATTAATATAAACATTTTCTATAACTAAATAACTTACTTAACCGACAGGTTAAACCGAGTTATTTGGCTATACGAAATGAGTATATTAATGGGCATCGTATCCTACGACGCCCATAGGTTGTGGTATATGTAAAGGATAATAAATTGCTAAATATATATATCGGGAAATCTGGCCAATTTGACGATGTATATAAGGAGTTTATTAAACTACGATATATACCATATAGTATTTGTGTGCTATGTGCTTTAGGATTGGGTGTAATCTTGGAACGGTATGTTACGTAAATAAATATGGGGATTATCAAATCGACGGATTTGATAAACTTCGGCGATATATTTAAATGATATATTGGGCTAATATTAGATCTATAGTTTATTTTATTATTCTTTTGTGTGACCTTTTTGGGTTGTTTGTGTCGACCCATCACCCGTATGGATACCAAACGTAAAAACTCCAATCTAATACGAAATGGATTTTCGGAAAATAAAACGGAATACGTCCGGGTTTGGGAATATTTGAATTTGAGGAAATGATTTCTGAACGAGTTGATATTGTTAGGTCGTGTCGAGTCCGTAGTTGCCGTCTTGTGAGTTATTATACATCTTACTTCTACCGATTTCTTCTTGCTGATTTCTGGACTTGAGGTGAGTCATAGCCCCACTTTTTACTCTTGAACTATGTTTTCAATACTTGGGGTGAGAAACGTTCAAATTATTTTATGTGGACTATTATCGCTTTTATATTGTTTCTAAACTTGCTATGCTTATGGACTAGGATATATTGTCAGCTTTAGTCACATATATTTTGTGCGTACTATTCAAGGTTGGCTTATTTGGAATTGTCAGCTTTAGTCACACGGTTCGTGTGTACTATTCAAGGTTGGCTTATTTAGATACTGTAGTGTGCACCTATAGGTTATTAAGACTTCGGGAGTTATCCGAGTATTTATGATATTGCGGGGGTTACCCGAATATCTATGTTAGAGCGAAGGGTATCCGCAGGCTTTTAGTAAATCCTTAGCCTAGCTAGCAAGCATTTTGCGTATATGTCCACTATATTGTTGATGAATTTAAACCTATGATCTCACCAGCGAAAGCTGACTTTTAGCACGTTTTGTCAGGTAATTAAGTGATGATTTGGATGCATGGATTGGAAGGCTCGGCTAAGGCTCCTAGTTTATGGATCTATTTTTCTAAACTCTGATATTAAATTGTGGACCTACTTTATTTCTTTTGGGCCTGACTCTGAATGATGTTAGGATAAATGTAAACTTTAAAACCCCATTTTGGTTGTGTTTTTATTATGTTTACTTTATCTCGTTCTATTATGTCTTGTGTTGGATACCAATCCCCGGAGCACCCCGAAAGCTTGTTGAGTCTTCCGCTGTACCAAATTTTGGGGGTGTTACAGATTGGTATCAGAGCCAGGTTATAGAGAACTAGGTAAATAAACACCTAAACTATAACCGAATTTTTATAGAAAATGATCCTTGACCATTGCCCGCCAGCCCGCCAAGCCGAAGCATCATTGTTATTATTGAGGTATTATGAGATTATTGAGATGATTATTTGATATGGGATTCTTGAGATGATTTGAGGATTTGAAATTTATTGATTTAGTGATGTGATGGCGTTTTGAGGAATTATATGCGTTTTGAGGAATTATATGTGTATTGAGGAATTATATGGCTTAGTTGTTTTATAAATGTTTTAGTAATGCGGTATTTTAAATCTTCATTTGAAACTATATGATTGGGATTTTATGATGATTTTGATACGGTATTTTGAGTTCGCGGTTTTGTTGTTTTGAAACACTTCCACCTACTCTACGCCGTTGTCACAAATCATAGCCTCCTTTGCATGTGTTATTATTAAGAATTGTTATTGCTAGTACGCGTCGCCCCTCGTAGATCACTATGGCCCCTGATGACCCATACACGAGATGGTCATGCGTTCAGCCACTACTACTTTATCGTCCCATTGTCGCCCTAAGTCACCGACTTTATCGCCTCGTGGTTCACCTGCTCGGAGATGACGAATGATGGAGTACCCCTTCGACGAGGAGTACGAGGGTGAGCGAGAGAATGATGACCCTCAGGATGAGGAGGAGAAGGATGATCCTCAAATGGAGGAGATTCCTGATGATGATGGTTTGTTAACACCGCCAGCTCAGGCTGAGGAGCCCGATTCCCTGATACATCCGTTAGAGCCGGTTTCACCTGATCACCCGTTTTTGTTTGATTCACCATCTGGTAGTCCCGTGGCGTCGGACGCGCCATCTGAGGTTTCTGCTAAGCATGCAGCGTTGGGTGAGACTGGTAGGATGTGGACTCAGATTACTGCACAGAGCGAGAGGATCTCGCGGTTGTCTGACCGACTCGAGATGGTTATTGGAGAGTTTATCGCTGAGCTGTAGAAGGAGGTAGCAGACCTCAAGAGAGATAGCGATACCCATAGTATATAGTTAAGATCATTGCGGAGAGAGCTGGATGGTTTGAGATCAGAGTTGAGGAGTCTACGCCAGCATCGTGGCTAGATCGATTTGGAATTATGTTGTTGTGTGGCTACATAAGCCAGGGAGTACTTGGTTAGGAGAGCTGGTTATTCTATCTCCTAAGTCATGATATTCGGATTGTATGTTCGTCTCGTATGGAACGATTAGTATTTATTATGTCTTTTGGTATTTTGGAACGATGTATTGATCGCTACTTGTATGGATGATGGTGATTTCGTATGATATTCTATGGTTTTTGGCGTACATGGAGAATTGTGTTTCAAATTGCGTGGTTGATATCGTATTGGTATTATGTTGATCAATGGCCTCTCGACGAAACCCTATTAGAGCTACCCGAACTGGTCCTGCAGTGACTACCCCTGGTCGCCGAGGACGCCGTCCTACTCGAAATGTTGAAACCCCTACTCCTGATAACCTGGACACTACTAACCGCAACAACAGGAATCAAAATGTTGATGTTCAGGGAGACAATGATCATGTTCCACTTAACGTACCTACTGTGGATCAAGCAATGATCAATCAACTTGCGGAGCAACGAGTTGCTGAGCTACTAGCTGAGTCAAATCATTCCAACAATTCTGCTGGAATATTTCCACCTGTTCATGCTAATGGATGAAACTGCAAGGAGTTTAAAATTTGTGGACCTATTGAGTTTGGTGGAACTGAAGGAGTGGTTTACTTGGTCAGGTGGATTGAGAAGACTGAGTCAGTATTCAATGTCAGTGGTTGTGCGGAGAATGTGAAGGTAAAGTTTGCTTCTTTTACTTTCAAGGATGAAGCTTTAACTTGGTGGAACAATTACCGAAATTCGGTTGGGAGTGATGTGGCTTATGCTATGACTTGGGAGCAATTTAAGTCTCTGCTGATTCAGACTTATTGCCCAAGGAATGAGGTTAAGAAGCTAGAGATTGAGTTTTGGAATAACAAAGTGAAGGGTACTGATATGGTGACTTACAATCGTCGTTACCAGGAGTTGGCCTTGCTTTGCCCAGATATGGTAAAAACTGAGACGCAAAAGATTGAGCGGTATACCGATGGGTTGCCTGTAGCTACAAGGAATGATGTGATTTCTGCTAGGCCTACAAACATCCATGAGGCAATCACAATTGCTCAACAACTAATGGATTCGTTGGAATTGGAAGGAGCTGATAAGGATAAGAATGGAAAGAGAAAGAGAAACCATCACTCTAAGGGTAATGATCACCGAAGCAAGCGACAAGCTAAGGCTTATGCTATTGGGAATGGAGATAAGAAGAACCAGGACGGTGATGCACCCAAGTGTGGTCGTTGCCACCAGAATCATTCTGGATGGTGTAGTGTAAGATGCCAGAACTGCTCAAAGAAAGGACACACAACTAAGGATTGTAGAGCCTGACCTCTTGCTATGGTTCAAGCTGCTCCTGAAATGAGAAATAAGGCAGATGTTACTTGTTATGGGTGTGGAAAGAAGGGACATTATAGGAACGAGTGTAGAGAATCGTGGAACCGAGGAAATCAAGGATCGGGTGGTAATGGGTACAATCATGGAAACCGTGGAGCTGGAGGAAACCGTGGACGACAAGATAATGGGGACCAACGTGTGGAAGCTGGAACTGCTCATGGGAGAGTGTATGCACTTGGGAATGAGAGAGGAGAAGATTCGAACGTCGTTACTGGTACGTTCCTTCTCAATAATCGTTATGCTTCCATACTATTTGATACTGGTGCCGATAAGAGTTTTGTGTCCACTAAGTTTGCACCCTTACTAGAGAAACCCCCGATGGCCTTAGGAATTGGGTATGATATAGAGTTATCAAATGGGAACATAGAAAGGATTAATACCATCATTCGCGGTTGCACGTTAAATTTCTTGAACCACCCTTTCAACATAGATCTTCTACCCGTCACATTAGGAAGTTTCGATGTCATCATTGGTATGGAATGGCTGTCGAAGTATCGTGCTCACATACTTTGCGACGAGAAGATCGTGCGTGTACCTTACGGAAAGGAAATCCTAAATATACTAGGAGATCGAAAAGATTCGAAGAGCCCATCCCGGTTAGCAGTCATTTCTTGAACTAAGTTACCAAAGCTAATGGAGAAAGGATGTTACCTTTTCTTAGCTCAAATTTATGAGAAAGGAGAGACGGAGAAGAAGGAAAGGTGCATTGGAGATGTACCTATAGTTCGTGATTTTATTGATGTATTTCCTGATGATTTACCGGGAATCCTGCCTACTAGACAGGTGGAGTTTCAGATTGAGTTGATACCTGGTGCTGCACCTGTAGCACGAGCGCCTTATCGTCTTGCACCCACCGAACTAGAAGAGTTGTCAAAGCAATTAGCGGAGTTAGCCAAAAAAGGTTTCATAAGACCAAGTTCTTCACCTTGGGGAGCCCCAGTCTTATTCGTGAAGAAGAAGGATGGATCGTTTCGTATGTGCATTGATTACCGAGAGCTGAACAAGTTAACGGTGAAAAATAGATACCCGTTATCGAGGATCGATGACTTGTTCGATCAACTTCAAGGATCGAGTGTGTATTCAAAGATCGATTTGAGATCGGGATATCATCAACTTCGAGTTCGCGAGGAAGATATTCCGAAAACGGCTTTCAGAACCCGTTACGGGCATTACGAGTTTCATGTGATGCCGTTTGGGTTGACTAACGCACCGGCTATATTCATGGATCTTATGAATCGGGTGTTTAAGCCTTATTTAGATAAGTTTGTGATCGTATTCATCGACGATATTCTAATTTACTCAAAGAGTGAGAAGGAGCATGAGGAGCATCTAAGACTTAATTGTATGCCAAATTCTCCAAATGTGAATTTTGGATTCCGACAGTACAATTTTTGGGTCATGTGATTGATAGACAAGGAGTACATGTGGATCCTGCAAAAATTGAGGCAATAAAAGATTGGGCTGCACCTACGACCCCGACAGAAGTTCATCAATTTTTAGGTTTAGCCGGTTATTATCGAAGATTCATCGAGGGATTTTCAAAGATAGCTAAACCGTTGACCAAATTGACTCAAAAGAGTGTTAAGTATGAATGGGGAGATAGAGAAGAGGAAGCATTTCAATTACTTAAGAAGATGTTGTGTAGTGCTCCTATCTTAGCATTACCTGAAGGTAATGAGGACTTCGTCGTCTATTGTGACGCTTCACATAAAGGTTTGGGAGCCGTGTTAATGCAACGAGAGAAAGTGATATCTTATGCTTCCCGACAGCTCAAGAAGCACGAGAAAAACTACACCACTCATGATTTGGAGTTAGGTGCTGTGGTTTTTGCCTTGAGAATATGGAGACATTACTTGTATGGAACAAAGTGTGTTGTGTTCACTGACAACAAAATTCTACAACACATCTTGAATCAAAAAGAGCTCAACATGAGACAACGGTGTTGGATTGAGTTGCTAAGCGATTATGATTGCGAAATTCGCTACCATCCTGGTAAAGCAAACATTGTTACTGATGCTCTTGGTCGAAAGGAAAGAATACCACCGTTACGAGTTAGGTCACTAGGAATGACTATCGTATCGCCGTTACCGTCTCAAATACTTGAAGCTCAAACGGAAGCGTTGAAAGCAGAAAACCGACCTGCTGAGAACATATTTGGGATGGCTGAGAATGAGAAGGGATTTGTCAAGCGTTCTGATGGATTACTATGTTTTGGAGATCGGATTTGGGTACCTTTATATGGAGGAATTCGAGAGTTGATTATGCATGAGTCGCATAAGTCAAGGTACTCTATTCATCCTGGATCTGACAAGATGTACCAGGATTTGAGAAAGTTATATTGGTGGCCAAATATGAAGGCAGATATAGCATTGTATGTTAGTAAGTGCTTGACATGTTTTAAGGTTAAAGCCGAACATCAAAGACCGTCAGGATTATTGACGCAACCAGAACTTCCAGTCTGGAAATGGGAGCGGATTACGATGGACTTTATTACCAAATTACCGAGGACAGCTAGCGGTTGTGACGCTATCTGGGTAATTGTGGATCGGTTGACCAAGTCTGCTCATTTCCTAGCAATTAGTGAAGATGATAGTGTGGATAAACTTGCGAGGTTGTATGTGAAGGAAATTATTTCTCGTCATGGAGTCCCGATATCGATTATTTCTGATCGCGATAGCCGCTTTACGTCAGCTTTGTGGCGATCACTTCAAACGGCTTTGGGGACGAGACTTGATATGAGTACTGCATATCATCCCTAAACCGATGGTCAAAGTGAGAGGACCATTCAGACTTTAGAGGATATGCTTCGTGCATGTATTATAGACTTTGGTAAAGGCTGGGAGAAGTATTTACCCCTTGCGGAATTCTCCTATAATAATAGCTACCACACAAGTCTTAAAGCTGCACCATTTGAAGCTTTGTATGGCCGAAAATGTCATTCGCCTATTGGTTGGGCGGAAGTTGGAGATAGCCAACTCACAGGCCCTGAACTTATCTTGGAGACTACTGAAAAAGTGACTCAGATTCGTGATCGGTTGCAAGCAGCCAGAGATAGGCAGAAAAGTTACGCCGATCAGAGACGTAAACCCCTAGAGTTCCAGGTTGGAGACAAAGTGATGCTGAAGGTCTCGCCTTGGAAGGGTGTGATACGTTTCGGGAAACGTGGAAAACTCAACCCACGCTACATTGGACCATTTCTTATTTTAGAAAGAATTGGGCCCGTGGCTTATAGGTTGGAATTACCACATGAACTGAGTAAAGTTCACGATGTGTTTCACGTTAGTAATTTGAAGAAATGTCTTTCTGATGAGATGCCTGTTATTCCGATGAAGGATATTCGTATTGATGAGAAATTAAATTTTGTAGAAGAGCCGATTGAGATTTTAGATCGTGAGATTAAACGACTCAAGCGAAGTCGCATTCCGCTCGTCAAGGTTTGTTGGAATTCCCGACACGGACCAGAATTTACGTGGGAACGTGAGGACGAGTTCCGGAAGAGATATCCGAAGCTTTTCACTTCGTAGATGAATTGTTCCGAGAGAAACCCGGGACGGGTTTCTTCTGAGACTGGGAGGATGTGACAACCGGCAATTTAGGGAACCATTTTTAAAACCCGCATTACGTTAAAGTTCGTTTATAAATTTTATTTGGAATTTTTATTCGTAACGAACTTGTAAGACCTATTTTATGGTTAATTATACTTTATATCGTTACGGGAATTGAGATTTATTTAATGATTCATTATGGAATTATACTTGGTGATGTATTTTTAAATTCTCACTTGGTACTAAGTTGACTCCGGCACTAGGAAACTGAGAAGTTTAAAATCTTATGAGTTTTAATACGTTGGACTTTTAGCAGCGTATTTAGTATGAGTTTCGGTGGAATAATATATTTAGCCCGACAAATGGTGTATATAACGAGTTTTGGGGACGTTTAATATTTTTAGTAAGTCTTTACTTACGTATGGGGACGTTTTTTTATAAAATAAAGTTGGTGGTAAAAAGGTTTAGTGTGCAAAATATAAAGGAGACTAAGTAGAGGGACCAAAGTGTAAAATACTCTTATTAAACCCTAATCCTAACTCATAATATCATTTTCATCCTCAAAACTTCACCCACTCCTCTCCTCTCCTCTCCTAACCGCCAGCCACCCCTTAACCAGTTACCACTGCCGCACACCACCGTACACCGCCACTCCCAAAACACTCCCCACGCCTCCCTTGTTATTGTATTGTGATTCACGCGCCCAAAAACAACCATCCCCACCTCGTTCGTGCATCACCGACGCCATACACCTCACCACCACCATTTTTCTTGGTTGAATCTTGTAGATCCATGGGTAAGTATGCACGGGGTGCATCGGGTTTGTTGAAAAACTAGTCAAACCCACGAATTTCTTTATGTTTTGGGTCGGATTTGGAAGAAAAACAATGAAATAATAATGGGTTTTGTTAAAACTTGGTTAAATCTTGGTTTGGTATCCGGGTTGTGATGTTTGGTTGTGTTTCTTTGCGTGGTCGACCCATAGCCGAGGGCCTCACCCTCGACTTTTTGATGATTCCGAGTTATGGTCGACTTTTCGACCCGATTTCTTGGTTGTTGACCTCATTTGGTTCTAGTGATTGATTGGTTTGATTGGATTCTTGATTGTTGTTTGTGTTGGTCGATTTGTGATGGAGCCGACGGCCCCGTAGGGTCGGTTTGATTTTGGGTCGAGCTCTTGTGAGCTAGCCGTGACCTTGTGGTCTCGGGTGGGACCCATGTAACATTTGGTATATGATTTTGACTCGGGTTGACTTGGTAACTTGACCCGAATACGGTTATTTTTTAGAACCGTTTGTGATGGCGAAATATATATATTTCGGCTAAATTTATTTTTATGGTTATTATTTATATAAATTGTTGGTTATCGTTATTATTGTGGCTTATTCGATTTTGAAGCGGTTGACGAGTTATTTTGGACTCGTGGTATTATTTGAAGAAGTGTTGACGAAAAGTGGTATTGGGGACCGATTGTGTGACGGTCACTTAGATTGACGGAGATAGGTTAGTCGGGTGCCGTAGTCGGACCCTATTGTTGTAGCACGTGGATTGGGATTGATTGGACGGAGATGTATTGATTATTATGACTTTTACATATTATTTTAGACTTGGACAATGAGCCGAGAGTCATGACTCGGACATGTGACCATTTCGTATGACTCGATAATTATTTACAACTTAAAATGCAAATAATAAAACTCGTAATAATATTATTGGTAATATAAACGTTTATATAAATATATAGACGTGAATAACGTATATATAATTGTATAAATACGTATATTAATAATAACAAAAATCACGAGTTGTATTATAAATAATACGACTAAATATATTATGCTACGAGAATAGCGTAATATTAATGGAAGTATTATTAAGAAGAATAAATATTATAAAACGAGAAATTCTCGACGTTAACTAAATATCACATGAAATGTTATTTTATATATATAACGAGAAAAGCTATCGAGTTATGGGGAGTCGTGGTCACTTGAGTCCAGGTAAGTTATTGTTTGTGACTTTTGTGTTGTCACGGATATATGATGATTAATATAAACATTTTCTATAACTAAATAACTTACTTAACCGACAGGTTAAACCGAGTTATTTAGCTATACGAAATGAGTATATTAATGGGCATCGTATCCTACGACGCCCATAGGTTGTGGTATATGTAAAGGATAATAAATTGCTAAATATATATATCGGGAAATCTGGCCAATTTGACGATGTATATAAGGAGTTTATTAAACTACGATATATACCATATAGTATTTGTGTGCTATGTGCTTTAGGATTGGGTGTAATCTTGGAACGGTATGTTACGTAAATAAATATGGGGATTATCAAATCGACGGATTTAATAAACTTCGGCGATTTATTTAAATGATATATTGGGCTAATATTAGATATAGTTTATTTTATTATTCTTTTGTGTGACCTTTTTGGGTTGTTTGTGTCAACCCATCACCCGTATGGATACCAAACGTAAAAACTCCAAACTAATACGAAATGGATTTTCGGAAAATAAAACGGAATACGTCCGGGTTTGGGAATATTTGAATTTGAGGAAATGATTTCTGAACGAGTTGATATTGTTAGGTCGTGCCGAGTCCGTAGTTTCCGTCTTGTGAGTTATTATACATCTTACTTCTACCGATTTCTTCTTGCTGATTTCTGGACTTGAGGTAAGTCATAGCCCCACTTTTTACTCTTGAACTATGTTTTCAATACTTGGGGGTGAGAAACGTGCAAATTATTTTATGTGGACTATTATCGCTTTTATATTCTTTCTAAACTTGCTATGTTTATGGACTAGGATATATTGTCAGCTTTAGTCACATATATTTTGTATGTACTATTCAAGGTTGGCTTATTTGGAATTGTCAGCTTTAGTCACACGGTTCGTGTGTACTATTCAAGGTTGGCTTATTTAGATACTGTAGTGTGCACCTATAGGTTATTAATACTTCGGGAGTTATCCGAGTATTTATGATATTGCGGGGGTTACCCGAATATCTATGTGACAACTGGCAAAATAGGGAGCCGTTTTTAAAACCCGCATTACATTAAAAATTATGATTTTG
Source organism: Artemisia argyi (assembly GCA_030686995.1). Classification (NCBI taxonomy): domain Eukaryota; kingdom Viridiplantae; phylum Streptophyta; class Magnoliopsida; order Asterales; family Asteraceae; genus Artemisia; species Artemisia argyi. Next base: position 672,756 of record JARVZY010010800.1, read on the forward strand.
AAATTTTTGAAAAGTTTATTGTTACGAGATGTTTTATGAACGTTGGAATGTGATTTTTGATCGTACGTTATTTATGGGATTTGATTATTTATTTATGGTTTGGTTCGTTCGTGATGATTTATTTTGAGATTGTTACTTTGGCACTACATTGACTCCGGCACTAGGATAACCTAACAATTTTATTTATTTTAATTACGGGTTCAAGTATTTTATATTTGGTAACGACCTCGAGTTGAGTGAGTATCGGTTTATTTAATTAAGTTTCGGGTTTGGTCCGCGTTATTGACCTTGGGTTACCTCACCCACTCTTTTTAATACCACTCACTATTATTATTATTAGTATTAAAAGGTTTGTTTTTTTTTAAGAGTAAATTGCATAAAATCGTCCTTGTGGTTGGTTGGCTCGAAACAAAAACAAACACAAACATAACATATCAACACCACCACCCACATCTCTCTCTCTACTACATCATCTCCTCCATTTCTACCCTAGCCGCCGCACCTTAATCGGCAACCACAGCCACCGCCGCCGCACCTCCATCAACACAAACACCACCATTCGAATCCCCATCACCTACTCTATCCGATCTACTACCACACGCGCCCTATACCCCTCCCTAGTTCATCTCGAAATCACATAAAATCACCACCATCTTATTGTTTTTGAAGTTTGATACGTATTGGGTCTTGAGAATCAAAGGTGAGACGAGTATTCACTCGTATTTTTGTGAAAACGTGACCTATGGGTCACGAATTTAAAAATCTTCATATGGGCTTTGGTTATTAACATGAAAGACAAGTGGGTTTTTAAAGAAAATGTAATGTTTTGATTGTTTGGTATCCGGGTTCTTGATTTTTGGAGGTTGTCGAGTTGAAACCGAGAGCCTCATGCTCTCGGCTTATTTCATTGTTGAGTTTGGGAGAGTTTTGACCTTGGTTTTGTATTTTGGTTGTTGTCGAGAGTGTTGGTGATGCCTTCGCTTGGTTTTGGCCGATTCTTGGCCAAGGATTACTGTGGTTTTGATGTTATTGGAATGATGCCGTGACCCTTGGGGTCGGTTTGATTGGTATCGAGCTCATGAGAGCTAGCCGAGACCATAATGGTCTCGGGTATGGCCTTATTCGATTCATGTTTGAGCCGAGACTCAAATGAGTCCCTCGACTCGGGGTTGGTTTTGGTAATCGACCCGGATGACATGAAATATTTGGTGACCTTATATGATTTTTGATACTTATTTTCTTGTGGTTATTATTGTTTTGTGATGAAGCATTTTTACCTTGGGTTTTGTTGTTGTTGCTCGGGAGCCGAGAATGGGATGAATATGATTGTGGAGTTGTGTTGACGAATTGTTGTGGGGACCGATTGTGAGACGGTCATTAGATGACGGAGATAGGTTAGTTGGGTGCCGTAGTCGGACCCTCATGTTGTAGCACGTGGTTGTGGTATTGTATTGGACGGAGTTGGATTATTCATTTTGACTTATTGGACTTGGACTATGAGCCGAGAGTCATGACTCGGACATGTGACCACATTTTATGACTCGATAAATATTTAAAAGTCAAATATTAAAAAAATAATACTCGTAATAATATTATTGATAATATAATCGTTTATATACGTATATAGACGTGATAAACGTATATATATATATATATATATATATATATATATATATATATATATATATATATATATATATATATATATAAATGCGTATATTAATAATAACACGATCACGAGTAAACGTATAATAATATAACGATAGTTATTATACTATGCAAATAGTGTAATAAATGTCGGAATATTGTTATAAATAATAACTATAAATAATAAGTCGGGTGAATGATAATTAAAAACGTGATTTTTATAAATTTAGAAATTTATCGAGTTATACGAGTTGTGGTTCTTTAAAGTCCAAGTGGGCTTTATATTGTGATTTTTGTGTTGTCACGGATATATGACGATTAATATAAATATTTTATATATCAAGTGACTTATTTAATCGACGGATTAGATCGAGTTATTTGACGATATAAAATGAGTATATTAATGGGCATCGTATCCCATGACGCCCATAGGTTGTGGTATATATTTTAGGGTAATAAATTACTAGGTATCTCGTGGAATTTGGCCGATTCGACGATATATATAGGGAATTTATTGGACTACGATATATACCAAATAGAATTCTTCGTGCTATGTGCTTTAGGTTGGGTATAATTTTGGAACGATATATTACGTAAATAAATATGGGAGATTACCAAATCGACGAATTTGATGAGCTTCGATAATTATTTAAATAATATGTTGGGCTAACATTAGACCTATAGTTGGTTTATTATTTTGCTTGTTGTGGCTTATTCGTTTGAGTTGTGTCGACCCTCACCCATATGGATACCAAACGTCAAATTTCAAATTAATATGAAGTTAATTCGAGAAACGGATATTTTTGGAAAGTAAAATGGAATACGTTCGAGAATGGGAATATTTAATTTTGAGGAAAAGATTTCTGAACGAGTTTGATATTGTTAGGAAGTGTCGAGTCTGTAGTCGCCGTTACGTGAGTTGCTTGAGTTTGCTTACGTCTTTCTTCTATCGATTTCTTTTGAGGATTTATGGACTTGAGGTGAGTCATAGCCCCACTTTTTACTCTTGAACTTTGTTTTCAATACTTGGGGTGAGAAACATGCAAATATTTTATGTGGACTATTATTGCTTTTTGATTTCAAAACTTGCTATGCTTATAGAACTAGGTAGAGCGAGGCCTAGACATGAGCTAGGTAAGCTATTGAATTGGTTATAGAGCGAGGCCTAGCCTAGAGCTAGGTAAGCTATACAACGAGGCCTAGACTAGATCTAGGTAAGTTGAACATGTCGTATCCTTACGAATGTTGGGTATGTCGTATCCTTACGCATACATATTGATTTGATTGATTTGAGCGAGGCCTAGACTAGATCTAGGTAAGCTATTGGATTGATTATAGAGCGAGGCCTAGACTTGAGCTAGGTAAGCTATTGATTTGATTGATTTGAGCTATAGCGTGCACCTATAGGGATGATTTGATTTGGTTGGATTATATTGGATGGATTATTTTGGTTGGATGATTGTGGCCTAGTCTAGCTAGCAAGCGTTTTGCGTATATGTCCACTATATTGAATTATGAATTTAAACCTATGATCTCACCAACGAAAGCTGACTTTTAGCACGTTTTCTCAGGTAATTAAGTGATGCTCTATGGATGCTTGGGATTGGAGGCTTGGCAATGGCACCGGTTATGGATCTATCTTTCTAAAACTCTGATAAACTATTGTGGACCTATGTTTATTTCTTTTGGGCCTTACTTTGGATAATTCTTGGGATAAATGTAAACTTTAAAACCCGTTTTGGTTGTGTTTTTCTTATGTTTACTTTATCTCGTTCTTTCATGACTTTGAATGGATACCAATCCCCGTAGCACCCCAAAAGCTTGTTGAATCTTCCGCTGTACCAAATTTTGGGGGTGTTACAATCTATGTTAGAGCGGAGGGTATCTGCAGGCTTTTAGTAAATCCTTAGCCTAGCTAGCAAGCGTTTTGCGTATATGTCCACTATATTGTTGATGAATTTAAACCTATGATCTCACCAGCGAAAGCTAACTTTTAGCACGTTTTCTCAGGTAATTAAGTGATGATTTGGATGCATGGATTGGAAGGCTCGGCTAAGGCTCCTGGTTTATGGATCTATTTTTCTAAACTCAGATATTAAATTGTGGACCTACTTTATTTCTTTTGGGCCTGACTCTGAATGATGTTGGGATAAATGTAAACTTTAAAACCCCATTTTGGTTGTGTTTTTAATATGTTTACTTTATCCCGTTCTATTATGTCTTGCGTTGGATACCAATCCCCGTAGCACCCCGAAAGCTTGTTGAGTCTTCCGCTATACCAAATTTTGGGGGTGTTACATGGGTTGACCCGAACACGACCCAAAACCTATTTAGGGTCAAACCGAACCTGTTAATTTTCATGTCGGTTTCAGGTCGGGTTTCGTGTTGGGTCACAAATTGCCACCCGGTAGGGATGGAAAAAATCATGTAGTAGAAACGCATAGTTCTGTGAAATGGAGACATGAATAGTAGAAATGAATGAATAGACTGGCACACGAATGAATAGACTAGAACAAAGTGTTGGATCAGATTCTTTCTCACTATTTTCTAAAGTATTTACTCATATTTTTTTAGTTGGATGGTAAATTGACTCATGATCATTGGTGCTTATATACTTCTGGCTGATTTTACGATGAAAAAAAGCATTGTACATGTGGATAAATGTCACAACTGCGACAACTGACTGAAAAATCATGACTAGTAATTCTATAAGGAAACCACCACCAAATGGCCTAGTGGTAAGGTCCTTGGTTTCCTCACAAGAGGTCATGGGTTCGAACCTCACCACGTGTGTACATTTAAGGGGGCTAAGGAAGGGTCGGAAACGGTCCCGGGATTATCCTGGTGAGGTCGCATACATCCGAGTCGAAAAGGTTCGACTTCTCCAAGGAACCTGAATAGGGAAAATCTCATCCATTTTAATTCTATGACAAAGGATCAAATGAGAAGAAAACTTAAAATGAGAAGGATGAGAAATAATTATAACTACATATTTGAGATGCATCGACTTGAATTAAATGCATCACTAGTCTTTTAGATGTACCATAATATATTTTCTAGCAAAAAAATTAGATGCATATACATATATTAGATGCATTTCATCAAGTTAGACGAATCCTATACATTTTTCGTCCTTTACGGGTCAAATTTGTTGTTAGTACTACTTTGCATCGTTTTCATTTCAAAATCACTTTCGAAACTAATTGGGATGCATCTAAATGAATAGAGATGCATCTAAATCAAGTCGATGCATCTCAAACGTGTGGTTATAATTCTCATCCTTCTCATTTTAAGTTTTCTTCTCACTGGATCCTTCATGTGTATATTTTTTAGGACATATCCCAATATAGTATTCTTCATGTGTATGTTTTTTAGGTATGAGCAGTTGAACTCAACTAATATCAATTGAAGGAGCATATCTATAGCACTGACAATGATATATAGGTGGGAAGTTCTTAGATGTCTCGGGTATGCACCTTCTGAATTGGTGTTGGGGTTTATATCGGCCTTCCACAGGTAACATGTACTTGTTCCAGTAATCATCATTAGGCGAACCACATAATGTGTAGATCTTGTGGATTTGGTCTACCTATGTAACATGATGCATTTTTCCGTCAAGAAACATTCATTACATAGTCTTTTACATTAAGCGAGGAATGTGATGTTTGTTCCGAAGATTGTTATCTTGATTCATTGGGGCTAAGCTCTCATAGAATGCGGATGCATCTTCTACTTGGTGGATGGTTCCCAAACTAATATCAAGCTTTGACAAATTGTTTAACCGAAAAGATCAATCTGAGTTCACATATATGAATTCAGATTTAATTTTTAGATAAAAACAAGATCGACAAGAAAGAAATGGATGGTACAACATACTCATAAATTTATACGTAATAACGTAAACCACATCTTTTACAACTCGTTTAATATCACAATATCATAGTTTATAGTGTTAACATGCATGGATTCGATCAACTTGATATGCCATAGTTTAGTGTTAATATGGTTGCAAATTCTAATAGCAACCTTCTACCTTTTTCGATAACTGAGAAAAGAATTCTAATGGACGGACAACTTGATGAGAGCTCACAAGATGCAAAAACAAGAACAAAAACCGTCGCGGTCGTTTACTGTGAATAAGAAGAAAAATGTGTACTTTGCTAGAATGAAGACAACATACACTTGACTTGAGAAACGTTTTGATCTTGTCCATCTCACCCAAATTCAGTCAACTTGTTTCATTTGTAAATATGCATCGACATCGATTTTGTAATTATTATTTATCAGTTATTTATTTTTATTTTTATTTATATATATATTTTTTTAGCTAAATTTATCAGTAATTCACTATCAGGAAGGAAGCCAATCTCTTGCGAAAATTTAAAATATGTTGTTCATGCATTTGGTTACAATATCTGAATATCGAAATGCTATTTTATTTAGATTTAGATTTCTTTTTATGTTAGGTGTTTGTGTTTTCGCGAATCATTGATGCTAAATAGTTGAAAAATGTAATGATATGTTTTTCTTAACTGTGTGTTTTTTTGTCTATGGACAATTATTTTGAACGGGGAGAGTAATAAATACTAGTAATAAATAAATAAATAAAATAGTTAAATAAAATAAAAATAATAATATACCTTAGACGACATTATACATTGCTGAGGACTAATGATGCAAATATTTTCCCTCACATTAGAAGATAACGGAGAAATATTTGCACCGTTCATCCTCATGGATATATGGTGGTTGACTTTTATTAACGGAAGGATGCACATGTGCCAATTTTTGATGTTCAAATGAGCGAACCGCAAAGATGTATTTTAGACTTTACTCTTAAACTAATGTAAATTATCCCTAAATTGTAAAAGAGAGGGTTAAATAAAATGGAATGGATAAAAGTTAAAGTATGGAATAAAGATTAATTTTATTTATCTGGTACTTGATGGACTAGTAGTTACTAAGATAACTCCAAAAAGGAAAGGAATCTACACCGGTGAGTAGAAAATAAAGACTTAGGGGGTGCTTGGTAAGGGGGTTAAGGGGGTGGGGAATGGGTAAGGAATTCAAAATGGTCCACCTCACTCAAATTAGGTGTTTGGTTAGGGGTGTGCAAAGGTATTGATTACCCCGTAGTGGGTAATCAACATTATAGAGTAAATTGAGGGGTAAGGTATTGATTACCCACCTCACTCAATCCTTTGCATTCCCTTTCCTTTTCCCTTTCCCTTTACCTTTCCCAACTTTGAACCAAGCGGACCCTAAATTACTACGTAATTGCTAAAGAGAAGTGATTTGGAGGTCTAAAAATATACTTAAATTAATGATGAAAACTGTGTGGCATCATTTTGTTGGCTGCAACCAAATGACCTATTTTTACACAAATCAAAAAGATCATGTCACACAGTTTTAGGCATGAAATTATGAACATCTTAGCCTCCCAATTATTTTCCCAGCGGCGTAGCTATGTGGGGGGGTAAGGTGGGCCATGACCCACCCACAAAACCTTAATAGTGAATATATGTGTTGTAGTCCCAAGCCCAATTTACTATTGTATATTATATTTAATTCACCTATAAACTAGATATCTCTTTATTTGTTTATGTACTTAATCCCTCATCCATCCATCAATCCGCATTAAGTCCTATATCTAAGAATTTTGGTTCAAATTCATTTTTAGATGATTTTGGTTATACGGGTGAGTGTCGTGTGCAACTAAAGTGTTGAATAACAAATATGTTGCAACTTTTTTACATAGTTATATATCATACTCCGCAATCATTTGTGTTCCTTTCTAACATGCGGGTGTCTTTTAAATTTTTTTGGCCCCCCTTGAAAAGAATTCATGGTTACGCTCCTGTATTTTCCATTGCGAAATAATCAAATAATATTTCTTTTGCTTTTGAAAACCTGTTTTTACTTTTTACTATAATAAATTCTTTAAGCTTTATTGAACATCTAAGAGATTTGCTAATAACTGCTCAGTGACTATTTTTTAGACGTAACTAAATGCATTTTAAAGATGGTTAATATACCCAAATTTTATTTTTAAATTAAAAATGCATTTAATAACTAAAGGGCTTACGTCTCAATAATACTCATAGTTGTGTGAGAAACTCCCCCAACCAAAATGGTTGTGTGTTCAAATCCTACTTACGCAATGTGAGATAGTTTGTGGTTTGTATATATATCGTTTCGGTTATCTGGTTATTCGGTTCGGTTTGTTTGGTTAATTTTTTTTGGGTCAAACCGAAAACCGAATCGAACCGAACCGAATTCAAATTTGATTCAACCGAACCGAAAACCGAACCGAATAACCCGAATTACATAATTTTAATTATTTTTTCATTTAATTATATATATTTTTAGAATTTTTTTTTCAAGCTTAATAATGTTATATTTATACTAAAAAAGACTTTTAGAGATTATTTTTATATATAAATACAAAAAAAAAATATAAATATTTATATATTTTTGGTTTTCGGTTTTCATTGCCAAACTCATTTCCAAACCGATAACCAAATATTTAGTTCGGTTCGGTTCGATTTTAATCAATTCAGTTCGGTTCAATTTCGGTTTTCCGTTATTATGGATATTACCCGATCCGTGAACACCCCTAACTCAAACTATACGTTATTCACACATTAAAAGGAGCACCCGTTAGCAAATCCTAAAGTTTAATGATAACACAAAAGAAACATCATTAAAGAAATTGGCCAAACCACGTACATTTTCTTGTTTATATTTATAAGAATGTTTGTGTCTTTGCCTTTTTTGGTAAACAAAAATATCTATGTTTAACAGTGAAAGTGGTGAACTGAAAGAGATCTTAAATTAAGGGCATGTTTGGTTTGTTGCTAGGAATGACAATGGGTATCGGATTAAATATGGGGTAGAATGACATTGGATATGAAAACGTGTATGATTATGATTGTTTATGTTTAGATGATAAAATATGGTATGAAAAAGTGTATAGATATTTGAGTTTTGTAGTGAAAATAAGAGGGATTCACAGGAATGGATTTTATATATACCAAATTGGTGTGTAATGAATCTATTACTATGACTAGAACGGTACCCGCGCAATGCGGCGGCGGGTACCTGTGACTATATTTTGCGTTATTCGGTTATTCGGTTACACATTTAGTTGTCTTTATGCTTTATAAGTAAAGATGATAGAGATAGTTAAGCCAAATAATTTTAGTTTAAATAACCAACCTGCTTACTAACAAACTTCCTAACTAAATTGTTTCTAACAAACTTTCTAACCAACTTGCTTCCTAACAAACTTCATAACCAACCTGCTTCCTAAACAATTAATTTTGAAATCTTTTCATAATAAGAAAGTAAAAGTCTAAATTTTAAGTCTTTCTAATTATAAAATAATCTCAAATGCATTATATAGTAGTATAGATATACCCACTTTATTACTGAGCCACAAAACAAACACCATTAATGACTTTTAAAGTGATAGTCTCATTTCTATAGTATGTAACCAAACGGCCCGTGACACTTCTATTCTACTGTAGAGATTGACAAGATATTATTAAATAACATGGCCAATTGACATCTACATGCATGTCGACGTTCATGCACAATTTAACATTGTCTATCACCCTCTTGCACCTATATGGCTATATATAAACCCTTGAAACCCCTTATTCCATATTCACTCTTCAACTAGTCATAAGAAGCTAATTTTAAGTTTCTCACTTAGAGATGGTTTCAAAGAGCAATGCTTCACTAGCTTTCTTTCTAGCTCTCAATCTTCTCTTTTTTGCCACAGTTAGTGGCTGTACATGTGAAACTCCTACGATCCCCAAGCCAAAACCCAAACCTACACCAAAACCAACACCAACAACACCAACACCGAAACCAACGCCAACACCGAAACCAACACCACCAACACCAAAACCAACACCAACACCGAAACCAACACCAACACCAAAGCCAGGTATGGCTACTTGCCCTAAAGACATCTTGAAACTAGGGGTGTGTGCAAAGTTGCTTGGTGGGTTGGTTGGATTCGTAGTTGGTTCTCCACCTGTTAAGCCATGTTGCACCCTTATCCAAGGCCTTGCTGACACTGAAGCCGCAATTTGCCTATGCACAACCATTAAAGCTAATGTTTTGGGGATCAACCTTAACGTGCCTGTCTCTCTTAGCTTGCTTCTTAATGTCTGTGGTAAGAAAGTCCCAAATGGCTTTAAGTGTGCCTAAGTTAATCAAGATATGTGGTTCTCTTGATTTTGTTAAGTTATCGATCTTCTGATCTTATTATTTTTTGGGTAAAAGGTCAACGACCCGGTAAATATTATCCAAAAAACGTTTAAGTACAATGGAATGTGGCTGAAGTACCACATTAACCTCAAGCACAGGCGCTTGATAAACAAGTATTTATGACAGGCCATAAACACCAACCAAACCTAGCTAATTACAAAGTAACAAACTAGGTATAATAACAAGATAAAACTTGAGATGCGAACATCCCACATCCACCCAGCAGCACAAACCGCACGAAACGTTGAAGTACTTAGGATGAGGGTGAAATCCCTCACCTCAGTCCCATTGGCCACTAACAAGAGTACCTTCAAACTTAACTTCCAAAGAACCAGTAGCATCAATCAACGAATAGTAGTAAGGCCACATGACATTGAGAGATGAACATGGATCCCTAATCTTGGCAAACAGCAGCAACAATAACAAGACCAAGTGTAATCAGGTCCTGAATCGTACCCTAATATCACCATAACCAGAAAAAATCATCTCTCTATAAACCCATATACACATGATAACACATGTTAAAACCCAAACAGTACCCAAGTAATATCAACACAGCAAACAATCCCTTAAAGATAAGGGTTATGTCCCAATCAATTCCAAACAGATTCAAAAGAACCGAACCCTAAAAAGGGTTAAGTATAATCGTTAAGCTTCAATTACCCCAAGAAATCCAACCACAACTTGCATGCTGAATTCAGAAACCCAACAGGTTCAAACCATGAAAGCGTACAGCATCAAGTGAATCACAAACCAAAAAACAAATCGCAAATATAGGAATTATAAAGAGTCGACCAAAAAGACCGACCAACAAAAAGACAATAACCTGCGATTAAACAACCTAATCGCAAAAGAGAGAATGATAGATTCGATTTGAGTACACCCTAAAAATAGGGAATAGCAAACCGACCTAAACAAAAAAAGACAGATTGCGATTAGGAAACAATAACGACCAAAAAAACCCTAACAAATCGAATGATAAGATAGAATCGAATAAGGATAGGTTAGGGTTTTAAGAAAAAGCGATTATCCTGAATAATCAAAATCGATTCATGAAACAAGAATCGATTATGAGAAAATAAGGTTTAGGCCAGCCTCCTCCTTGATAAAAACACAACCCTAACATCGATTGCATGCTATCCAAACGAATCAGAAGATCATTCAGAAGCAGAGAGGCGATATTAGAGGTGATTTTTGGCCGGAAAGATGGGGAGGAGGCGGCAGGATAGGCAGCCGGAAATCGCCCCTAGAGAGAGAAACATCTTCTGATCTTATTACGTACGTATAGTAAGAGCTTAGATGTAAAGGCTCTCGTGGTTACATTTCGTTTATGTGCTTTCTGTTATTGATATCATGATTAGATCGAAAGGAATCATGTTCTATATTTGTAACAGTTTGTGGAAAATAAAAGCAATTTTGTTTTAAATATTCTAGAATTATTAGAACTTTGGAAAAATGTTATTGAGATCGGCCAACTACATTATTTGCTTTAAGCACATGCATGGCCAAGAAAACTCTACTGTGAATCGAAAGCAGCCTAGCCTACATAAATGGTAAATTGCATGAAAAGAAATGGTAGAGCAACGTAGTTACATGGTTTGATTTAAAAATGGTAGAGCAACGTAGTTACATGGTTTGATTTAGTAATATGCAAAGAGTACTATATAACTTTTTACATCAAACCTTCATTTTAAATATTTTTGTTTTTATTATATAACACTTTATGAAAATTATACCAAATTAAAATACATTTAAAACATAATTTATTTATATATTTTACATCAAGTATTTGAAACGGAGAGAGTAGATTATTTTCTCACTGATTCTAGAAGGAACAAGATTAATGTAATGTAGCCTTGCTAGTGAAAATAATCTAAAAAAAATGTATAGACAAAAACAAAACCTGTCATATAAACAACCATAGGGTCCATTTCAAGTGGTCTGCTCGTACGGATTTGATGGAAACTCAAAAAAGTACATATCCCCGACAATGTTTGACCCAAATATAAAAATAAATAAATAAATAAAAGTTTTAACTAGGTGAACTGGGTCATATTTACTCAACAGGTTTTTGGCAAAAATAGAGACTTGTTATGGATAAATACATTTGGATGTCTTTATCTTTTAGCACTGGTTAGAGTTTAAAATATCTAATTAGAAGACATGCATCATTTAGTTTAAGCTTTATCTCTTTGTATGATCTACTGGTTCAATTGCTTTAATCATACTTTCATTCTTTCATGTTAACAACACGTTATCAACACGTTCTAACAAATTCTTTTGATAGATATTGGAAATAGTGATTCCTAACAAGCTGAATTAACAAAGAGAAAGTGATTCGTAGTTGGAAGTGAAATGATTTGTTATTCACAATGATGAAGTGTTTACAGAGTAAAGAGAGAATGATAACATCTAAAACTGAGTTATTACATTACATGAGTGTTCAATTTATACAACTGAAAAAGGGCAGGAAATTTAAAAGTAGTTAAAGGGTGATTTGGCCATAGCACGTGCTGGTCACGTGCTTTCATTAACAGCTTCTTATTTGTATTTGTAACACAGTCATTTGGGAGTTTACGAATAGTTAAGGTTTGTTTTGAAGCCAAACCTTCAAAGAAAGGCAACTTAATTAGGAGATGAGATAAAAAAATAAATTAGCATATTAGGAAAAAATTTGTTTCATTTGACAACAAGAGAGTCTTATGCATAATGTTCACAAAAGAATTGCGACTCATAGTAAAAAATGTTAGAAACATTAATCTCGCTGCTAATTTACAATAGCATTAATGAATATGTAATGTATCAAAGCATTAATCAACTTCAACTAATCTGCACTTCAATCTTCATAGCTTCATAGCTTTGGTTGGGTGGTTGATCTGTACAAACCTCCAGATTTTGGAATGTTCCTTTTTTCATCATTTAAATACCATACACAGTGATAGATAACTATAATAAGAGACTTTTAACTTAGATATATCTAAATGAGTGTGGCCATTTAGAGTGATGCTAAGTTATGAGGGAGGTAAACTTATGTATATTCTTCACTTGATATATAGTTACCTGATCCCATATCACATTGACTGACTTACAAGCACTACTACAAAAAAAGTTAAAAAGATCGGTTGAAAACCCTCAAATAGATCGGTTATGAACCACTCTATGTAATGGTGATCTATTATCCAAATAACCGATCTATTTAATTATGTCTAGAAGTTAGTTAGATCGGTCATTATCCAAATAACCGATCTATTTATTACTCTTCCCCCTCTTTTTTATTTGTTAGATCGGTTTTTAAGAAAACCACTCTATTTGTAGTGATCTTTTTAAGCTTTTGTGTAGTTGTGAACCAAGTTATAATCTCGATATTGCTTCAAGAAAACGTGAAGGACCAGAAGTGTAGATTAGAAACTTTGTAACTACCAAGTTAGTTAAATTAGTTAATGTAAAAGTCAACTTAGAAATTCTGTAAAAATAGAAGAGTCATGTCGATTGGATCATGACTATTAGAAAGGAACACATCGTTTGGATTGTGACTAAACCGAACCATCACAAAGGTTCAACACAACCATTCGAATAGACATGACTTTTAGTGAAAGGTTGCAACGGTTCGTGACACCGTTTGGAAACCTATAAGTACTTGTGATTATGTATTATTACAGTGGTTAGACAAATAAATAAGTTATCTTTAGTTTATACTTTGTTTGCATTTTACATTTGACTCAACCACATCGATCCATACACAATTATACACGCCTGGGACAACATTTAGCATCAAGAGCCTCGTTGGAACATCTCGTTACAGCAATCAAAACCGAAACCAGACTTGTTTTTTCAGGAAACAACGCATACCCTTCGTACCTTGTTAACACTAGAAGGATTGCCTAGATAACTTAGGGACATAAGAAAGTCGTATACAACTTTCTTTGTGTCGAAATTTGCAAACAGGAAGGACACCGAACCAGAAACTTGTGTCTTGGTTTGTTGGATTAGTTCGTACGCTGCAACAAAACCAGAAGGAATAGAAGAATTCTTGTTTAACAACAACAAGAATGTACTTGTTTGTTTTACTACAAAACAACAAGGGAAAAGGAAAAGAAGTCGACTAAGGAATTGTGTATTACCGAGATACACAAGAAAGGAAAAGACGCGCAGAAATTTTATAGGCGTTGCTTGGATAGTTAGAAAGGATACCAGTACAAGAAACAGAACATATAGGACGTTGACAATACTAACAACAACAATTGAAGAAGAACAAGCGAATTGATCACTCGCTGCAGAAAAGAATACCGAATAGGATTCTGAAAGTTTGTTGACATACGGTGTGGAAAAGAAAAGGAACGAAAGGAAAGTATTGTGGAACAACGAAAAGAAGGAGACAAGCAACAGCGGAACGACAAACAAAATTACTTTGTTTAGACGTTGATAGAATACCGTAGGGTATTAAGGAAGGAAAAGAAGAACAGAAGCAATTCGATTGCTCTTTGGCAGAAAGATACCGCAAGTATTTTGAAAAGAAAAGGACTTGGAATAAAGAAAACAACGACAACAACCTGAAGTTGATCGTGGCCAAAAACACTTAGGGTGGATTTGGAGGATAGCCGAGATATAACAAGGGTCTAAGGCACGTAGTAGGAACCAAGTTGAGAAGGAGACGAGGAAAGAAATAACGTGGTTGATATAGTTCTAAGTATCGACACACAAGTGGGAACATCGTTGTGTTTTGACACAACAACGAGGTCACAAAAATCAAAACTTTGGATTTCAATTATACTTTATAGTATAGATATTTACTTCATTATTAGGAAATCCCGAGAACTATATATTGATCCCGTATTACTAGGATTCCCGGAAAAACTATTTCTGTTCCCGTAGTAGTAGAAGTACCATATTGGTTAGAATTCCCATAAGATTAGAAAGTGAAAATCTTAAATACTTTTAAGATGTCCGGTGACGATTCAAGCACATCAAAAACTACACGTAAACCCATGACACCTATTGCACAATACCAATGCCCTAAACTCAAAGACACAAACTACATAGTTTGGGCTATACAAATTAAAATCATATTAGAAGCACATGGTTTGTGGGAGACAATAGAAACTAAGGAAGATACGCAACTAGATGATAAGAAAGATAAGGCAACAATGGCCTTACTATATCAAGCGTTGACCGAGAATGTGATATTACAAGTAGCAAATTGCAAAACGTCAAAAGAATTGTGGGAATCATTGAAAAGGAGACACGTAGGAGAAGAAAAAGTGCAACAAGCACGATTACAATCACTTATGATAGGATCTAATGCCCTTCAAATGAAGGATGATGAAACGGTGGATGCATTTACAAACAAACTTAACAGTTACAGAACTAAGGCAAAAGAATTAGGAAAGACCTTGGATGAATCACTTTTAGTACGAAAACTATTAGACTCCACACCCGATAGATTCATTCAGATAGTAGCATCCATAGAACAGATGAATGATCTCGACGATATCACTTTAGATGAGATCACTGGAAAACTTAAGGCATTCGAGGAAAGGATAAAACTCCGAAAGGGTGGACAAGTAGAAAGCCAGGATAACCTATTATTCGCACAAGGCGAACACTCTAGAAATAAGAAACGGTTAAACAAATATAGGGGTAGATCAAACTACTCACGAGGAAACTGGAAAAATAAAGGAAATAGAGATAACTCGAATGGAGAAAATTCAACTCACAACAACAAACCCAATAAGTATAAAGGTGAGTGGAATAAGAAAAAGGTAAAATGTTTCAATTGCGGGAAACATGGACATTTTAAGAGAGAATGTAGAAGTCCACCAACAACTCAAGAACAATCAAACCTTATCTATGAATACGATGAACCATCACTATTAATGACTACACACGAAGAAGTATTGTTAAATGAAGGACAAATACAACCCGGAAAATATGCTACAACAGATGCTAGCATATGGTATTTAGATAATGGTGCAAGCAACCATATGACAGGAACCAAGAGTCACTTTAAAGATATCGACGAAAGCATCACTGGACGTGTTCGTTTTGGAGATGGATCATATGTAGAGATAAAGGGTAGAGGTTCAATATTATTAGGATGTAGAAACAAGGAGCAAAAGATAATATCAGATGTTTACTACATACCAAACCTCAAGAGCAACATACTTGTCTAGGACAACTTACCGAAATAGGTTGTAAGATCATCATGGATGGAAACAAGCTGACTTTGTATGATAAGAATAAGAAGTTGTTGATGAAGGTAGAAAGATCGAAGAATAGACTTTACAGTATTAGACTACAAATAGAAGCACCAATATGCCTCTTAGCAAATGTGGATAACCAAGCATGGTTATGGCACGCTAGATTAGGTCATCTGAACTTTGACGATATCAACAAGATGACAAGAAAAGGATTAGTAGAAGGAATACCAAGAATAAATCATGCAGGACAAGTATGTGATGCATGTGATGAGGCGAAAAATGAACCACTTTTAGGGGGTCATTTAAGCCCGGAATTGAATTTATTTGATCAAATATTGCCCTAAATCATTTCTTTTGTGATTTTAGGTACTTTGGGAGAGAAATCTGGAAAAGGAAGCAATTCGGACGTTTTTGGAGCATAAAAGTGAAGAAAACGCCAAAGTCTTAATTTTTCTTGCTGGGAACAGTAGGTGACGGCGTCAAGAGCAACATCCTGACGGCGTCAAGAGTAAATTACATGACGGTCCAGTACAAACGTGAAGGCATCACAAGTAGAGCATCAAGAGTAAAGGACGTGACGGCCCGGAAGACCATAACACATGACGGCGTCAGATGAAGATTAAGGCAGTCCGAGAAGTATTTTGGCAGCGAGATGACGGCGTCACCTATTTGGTCTTGACGCCGTCAGCCTCAGTTTTCTATATATAGTTTTCTAATTTTCATTCATTAAGAAGAGAAGTTTTGGAGAAACCCTAGGGCCGAACCTAGTACGAATTTTACAGGTTTTTCAAGGGTTTTCTGCCCTTGAACCCTTTCATGTGTAATTGAGATAAGTATTCTTTTAATTCAATCAATATGTCTATGTGTTGGTTGTCTATATCTTGTTCTTGTCTTAATTCCATCATGCTAGGATAGATCTATCTTGTGTTTGCTTAGATCTAATGAAACCTAGATGTTAATTATGTGTTGATTACTTGTTTATGGTTGTATTGGATGAATGATTTTGATGTTAGGCTTAAGAGAACTGGCAGATCTCCAAATGGTAACATGCTTGAACGTCTTAGGAAACATGAACTGACGTGCACTAGGTTTTATTAGTTGTATTTAATGCATGAGTGATGAGGCGAAAAATGATCCGTTTTTAGGGGGTCATTTAAGCCCGAATCCGACTTTATTTGATCAAATATTGCCCTAAATCGTTCCTTTTGTGATTTTAGGTACTTGGAGAGTGAATTCTGGAAAAGAAGCCATTTTGGACGTTTTTGGAGCATAAAAGTGAAGAAAACGGCAAAGTATCAATTTTCCATGCTGGAAACACTAGGTGACGGCGTCAAGAGTTACACCCTGACGGCGTCAGACATCAAGAATAAAATACCGTAGTTGATGACGGCGTCAAAAGTCATCCTGACGGCGTCAAAGTGCCAAGAATAAAATACCGTAGGTGGTGACGGCGTCACACAGGCCGTCATAAGTAGATCAAGACCGTCCGAGGAAGTATTTGGCGGCGAGGTGACGGCGTCACATGGTTGTCTTGACGCCGTCAGCCCAGTTTTCCTATATATAGTTTTCTAGTTTTTACATTAAAAGGAGAGAAGTTTTGGGAGAAACCCTAAAGACGAATTTGGTGCAACTTTTACAGGTTTTTCAAGGGTTCCAAACCCTTGATACCTTGCATTGTAATTGAGATAAGTGTTCTTCTAATTCAATCAATATGTCTATGTGTTGGTTGTCTATATCTTGTTCTTGTCTCAATTCCATTATGCTAGGCTAGATCTCCTTTATGTTTGCTTAGATCTAATGAAACCTAGATATTGATTATGTGTTGATTACTTGTTTATTCTTGTTCTTGGATGAATGATTTTATATGTTAGGCTTAAGAAAACTGGCTGATCTCCAAATGGTAACATGCTTGAACGTCTTAAGAAACATGAACCGAGGCGTACTAGGTCTTTATTGGTTGTATTTAATGCATGAGCCACTGTTTATAATCCCTATAGTTGTGCTGGGTCATGGTGTAGGAGGAGATAAGAGCTCATAGAATTGGGGAGTTATGTATGCCACCCCATGAATGGTATTAAGGAATACGATCCGTCATCCATGCAATTATAACAAGTAATTAACGTGTAAAAGATATCTAGGGAGTAGTGAAGTCTAAGTAAACACATTTTCTCCAATTACTGCTCATAACCTTAGTATAAATTAGTTTACTTTCATTTTTAGTATTTTATTTTGATTGCATCTTAGCTTTAGGTTAGTTGAATAGCAACTAATTCCGCTCACTCTTTCAAAACCCGAGATTTTAATTGCTTTCTAAAAAACATAAAAATACAAAAATAATCATCACTCACCTTTAGAACTAGTAAATTAGGCTTTCTAATCCTAGCGACACTATTCCTAAGCTGAACGATCAATCCCCCGGTACTTGTCACTATACTATACTACAACGATCAGGTACACTGCCTGGTGGGGGTTGTAAGCTTCTCGAGATCCCTCGAGAGGTAAAGCCTGTTGCGATTCCCACGCATCAAGTTTTTGGCGCCGCAGCCTGGGGAATAGTTATTGTCTAGGTTAGAATTTCTTTTTATTAGGTCTACTTGCTAGATTCCTTTCTAGTAAGATTTTATTTTTATTTTTAGCTTTTCTTTAGTCTATCTTTTCTTTGTGTCTTTGTTTGTAAAAAAAAAAAAAAACCTTTCCATTGACTCTTCCGTTCACCATTATGGAGAACGTGAATCCACCAAGTCCGACACTAGAGTTTTACCAGAAAAAATATAATTACACCAGTTTGGATATACCAAGATGGACGAATGAAATGAGGCAGACAGGATCTTATATTGATTTTATTGAGTACCTTGAGAAAAGAGGCCAAGTGCATAAGACTTTTAAAGAATTCACCTTAGGAGCTCCATCAACCCTTGAAAATGCCTCACTTAGTGAAACCTATGCACCATATGAGCCTTCACCTAGGATAGTTTCGTATGAGCCACCTAGCTGCATGTCATGGTTAGGCCCTACCATAATACAGGATGAACACATAGGTGACCTTGATGTGATGGAGGATTTAGCCGAACATGATCACATTGATAAAAAAGACCTAGGTTTTATGATCGATGATGATGAATCTCAAGAAACAGATGATGAATCTCTTGGGCAATTTGTATATAGCAGTCAGAATATTGAGGATGACCCTTATGATTCAGACATAGAAGTTGAGATGCCTAGAGAAGCACGTGAGATACTTGGGAGAATGTTAGGGCTAGATCCTGACACATGGAATGATGAGGTGCACAACATAAGCCCACAAAATACTCAACCATCACTTGAGGAATACACACCACCCGTGACTTACCCGGAAGAAGTAGAAGAGACTATAGGAGCCCCAATAGAGGTAGA
Organism: Artemisia argyi; assembly: GCA_030686995.1. Classification (NCBI taxonomy): domain Eukaryota; kingdom Viridiplantae; phylum Streptophyta; class Magnoliopsida; order Asterales; family Asteraceae; genus Artemisia; species Artemisia argyi. The sequence goes on from JARVZY010010800.1 coordinate 692,273, forward strand.
ACCCTTGTACCAAACACCACTAGAGGATATAGGTTTGAATACTTGTAGTGATAACCTTACTCTTAGTTCTAGGGAATTACCTAGTGTTGATGAACCGGAACCTCAATCTTCACACAACTTTCCATCCTTAGATATACATCTAGGAGACAAAAGAGGAGTCGACCCACCCATCAACCCATGTAGTCCGGGTAGTCTTAGGATAAAGGTAGAGGACTCTAAGCCTTTTAGAGAGGAAGCCAATATAGGAGTGGAAAATGGCCTTACATGCTTACATCACCCATTTATGATTGATCACAAGAAACATTATGGGTTTAAACCGGGTTTATTAGGTCAAGATGGATCCCCAACTAGTAGTCTCTTGAAGTTGATAGAAAATGATCCCTTTCTAGGAGAAAATCTTTATCCATCCATTAACCCGATTGAATTAGGTAAGGTTATGATGATAGGAGCACAACCCTTTGAGCATATAATTCATCCACCACTCTTTCCTCACGTGGCATACTCCTACCGAGATGGTGTGTATCGCTACTATCACCCGCACTTAATCCTAAGTGTAGGGAAAACCTCACCTTTATCCGTGAAATAAGGATAGAGTCAGGCTCGTGACTCGAACAAAAACAAGCGCTTCTTGGGAGGCAACCCATGTTTTGTGTGATTTTATTTGTTTGATTGTTATTTGCTTCCGTATGCATGTTTTATTTTTATTGTTGGTTGATCATGTTTCTCAATTAAAATGTGGAAATACTTTACTATGTTGTTTGACCTAGTCTTAACTCCAACCTAAAGGTATTTTTGCAAAAGATAAGTGTAAGGGGAAACCCCAAATGTGTTTTTAAGAAACAAACCGATCATGATTCTCCACAATATTAAATGAACATGTATATTCGTATTTGTTAGAGTCAAATGCTTGTATTGAGTCATAATAAAGTTTTGCAGGATTTTCCAGGAAGTAGGACCAAGTTTTTTCTAGAAATTTTCCGGAAACTTAACATAAGAATTTCTGCAGGTCCATTCTGACGGCGTCAGAGTATTACTCTTGACGGCGTCAGGAGTTAAAATCTGGAAATTTTACCGGTTTTGTTTTTCTAACGGAGTCTTATGGTTTTTGTGAATTATTAAGTTTTATAATCTCCAGGAAATCTGCAAACTTCATTCCACAAGCATTATATCTTACTTTGTTTTCTAGGATTTAGTAACTTATATAGGATGCCGCCGATTTTACGCGAGGTTGTCTTGTCTATTTTTTGTCAGGATTTACATGTTATGTTCGACAAGGAGATGATTTATATTCTGGAAGGGAAGCTTTGATTGTTCATTTTCTTGAAGGAAGATCTAACCTGGCCAACCTATAATCCATACCGAGCGAATCAGGGGAGTATTTGATTTCATTCTCTTTACTTTTTCACTTTTACATTCTTTACTTGAACATTGGGGACAATGTTCATCTTAAGTGTAAGGGGAGGGTAAAAAGATGATACCTTACATATGCACTTTCGCTTGAGTTTGTTTTGTCTAAAGGTAGATGTGTAATAAAACTATGAGAAATACTTGTTAGTGTAATTTTAGCGCCAAATTTAAAATTTTTTACAACATTTAGGAGTGAAACTTTAGCCATAGCAAGCGTCTCATGGATAGGAGATTGTATGACTAGCACATAACCATATATTCAGAAAAATTTTCCACCCAAAAATGTGAGGTTCGCCTTTAGATTTGATAGGAAAAGCATTCATTATTAGTGCTTATGAGTGTACCGGTAGCATTTAGATTCTAGAACTTGCGTTAGTGATGCATCCCGAGACCGCTAGTGAGACTACATTCATGTGGTAGGATTTACTACATGATAAGAGGCATTAGGATCACCCTTGTGTTAAACCCGTATTATAATTACTTGACCATTTAAGTCATATTACTTGACTAGTTAAGTCAACTAATTTTTCCCACACCCTTAGCGTTGTACTCATTTTTAGTACACGAAACCCCTAGTACACCCCTCCGAGCCTATCTTTTCGTTTCTAACTTTAAGCATCTTACTTAAAGGAAGAATTTGTTACACCCCACTTAAATGTACACCCAAATCGCCTTAGCCTTCCGTGTATGCACTCATTTTTAGTGCATTATTGTTATTTGTTAAACCCTAAGTTAACTTTCTAATTGATTACATGGTTGCTAAGTCGAGTCATATCCTTGTACACATTGTTTTGGGACGATTGGGACTCATGGGTAAGTAGTTATTATATGGAGTAATGGGGAAGAACATAATATTATTACCCCCATATATACGTTAATCTTAAAAGTGCTCCAAGTGTTTTGATTTTCTTAATTCGAGTCATTAGACTAGTTTAATGTAAAGTATGTAAAAATTCAAGTGTAAGGGAAATGTTCATTCCCTATGATGTATTATTTTGGATGGTAGGGTAAGAGTGTATGCAAAAAAAAAAAAAAAAAAAAAAAAAAAAAAAAAAAAAAAAAATCGAAAAATCAAGAAAAAGAAAAAAAAAAATAATAAAAAAAAAATAAAAAAAAGGGAAGAAGAGAAAAAACATACGGACTACCATCCCGTTTCATTCTATGTTTATTTTATGTTTTTGTTATTTTTCATTTATTAGTTTAAGTCGAGTCTAGTCTTGGCTTAGCAACGCCATATTGTACATGTAATTAACCAAGATTGTTAACTCGCCACCAGTAAAACTTCCTTTATCCAACAAAACCGTGTAATTCATATCCCTATACCTAACGTTACAACCCTTTAAAAGACCTCTTTGATAGTTTATCCTAGGTGCTTACGCCATGTGGTGGAGGTTTGATCCTTTCCCAAGCCTATGGTAATCTATTTTGCTATGACAGGTAGTGAGAGATATCTTCCATTTCCATAATGTTATATTACTTTATTACACCCGAGAGATGTGAGTATCTAAACACTATTTGTGAGGTGCTTGTGTATGACCTCCGTGCTTGTCTATTGGTCTTTAGTGGAACGATTATTTGTTGTAATTACTTTTATATTAGTGTTAAATGACCCCTAACTTTTGAGTAGAATAAAAGCTCATTTGCTTGAGGACAAACAAATCTCAAGTGTAAGGGTATATGATGAGGCGAAAAATGATCCGTTTTTAGGGGGTCATTTAAGCCCGAATCCGACTTTATTTGATCAAATATTGCCCTAAATCGTTCCTTTTGTGATTTTAGGTACTTGGAGAGTGAATTCTGGAAAAGAAGCCATTTTGGACGTTTTTGGAGCATAAAAGTGAAGAAAACGGCAAAGTATCAATTTTCCATGCTGGAAACACTAGGTGACGGCGTCAAGAGTTACACCCTGACGGCATCAGACATCAAGAATAAAATACCGTAGTTGATGACGGCGTCAAAAGTCATCCTGACGGCGTCAAAGTGCCAAGAATAAAATACCGTAGGTGGTGACGGCGTCACACAGGCCGTCATAAGTAGATCAAGGCCGTCCGAGGAAGTATTTGGCGGCGAGGTGACGGCGTCACGTGGTTGTCTTGACGCCGCCAGCCCAGTTTTCCTATATATAGTTTTCTAGTTTTTACATTAAAAGGAGAGAAGTTTTGGGAGAAACCCTAAAGACGAATTTGGTGCAACTTTTACAGGTTTTTCAAGGGTTCCAAACCCTTGATACCTTGCATTGTAATTGAGATAAGTGTTCTTCTAATTCAATCAATATGTCTATGTGTTGGTTGTCTATATCTTGTTCTTGTCTCAATTCCATTATGCTAGGCTAGATCTCCTTTGTGTTTGCTTAGATCTAATGAAACCTAGATATTGATTATGTGTTGATTACTTGTTTATTCTTGTTCTTGGATGAATGATTTTATATGTTAGGCTTAAGAAAACTGGCAGATCTCCAAATGGTAACATGCTTGAACGTCTTAAGAAACATGAACCGAGGCGTACTAGGTCTTTATTGGTTGTATTTAATGCATGAGCCACTGTTTATAATCCCTATAGTTGTGCTGGGTCATGGTGTAGGAGGAGATAAGAGCTCATAGAATTGGGGAGTTATGTATGCCACCCCATGAATGGTATTAAGGAATACGATCCGTCATCCATGCAATTATAACAAGTAATTAACGTGTAAAAGATATCTAGGGAGTAGTGAAGTCTAAGTAAAGACATTTTCTCCAATTACTGCTCACAACCTTAGTATAAATTAGTTTAATTTCATTTTTAGTATTTTATTTTGATTGCATCTTAGCTTTGGGTTAGTTGAATAGCAACTAATTCCGCCCACTCTTTCAAAACCCGAGATTTTAATTGCTTTCTAAAAAACATAAAAATACAAAAATAATCATCCCTCACCTTTAGAACTAGTAAATTAGGCTTTCTAATCCTAGCGACACTATTCCTAAGTTGAACGATCAATCCCCCGGTACTTGTCACTATACTATACTACAACGATCAGGTACACTGCCTGGTGGGGGTTGTAAGCTTCTCGAGATCCCTCGAGAGGTAAAGCCTATTGCGATTCCCACGCATCAATGAGTAAATTCTAATGATCCCATGTTAGGAGCTTCTTAGCCGGCTCGACATAGAAGTGAAGTAGGCACTCATAGGATTGGGGAATTAAGTGCGCCACCCCATGAATGGTATTAAGGAATACAATCCGTCATCCACGCAACTATAATAAGTAATTAACGTGTAAAAGATATCTAGGGAGTATTGAAATCTAAGTAAACACAATTTCTCCACTTATTGCTCACAACCTTAGTTTAATTTAGTTTATTTTCATTTCTAGTATTTTATTTTGATTGCATCTTTAGTATTGGGTTAGTTGACTAGCCACTAATTCCGCCCAAATCCTTAAAACCTGAGATTTTTACTTGCTTTCTAAAAAATATAAAAATAATCATCTTTCATCTCTTGAACTAGTATTTAGGTTTTCTAATCCTAGCGACACTATTCCTAGCTGAACGATCAATCCCCCGGTACTTGTCACTATACTATACTACAACGATCAGGTACACTGTCTGGTGGGGGTTGTAAGCTTCTCAAGATCCCTTGAGAGGTAAAGCCTGGTGCGATTCCCACGTATAAAGTTTTTGGCGCCGCAGCCCGGGGAATAGTTATTGTCTAGGTTAGAATTTCTTTTTATTAGGTCTACTTGCTAGATTCCTTTATAGTAAGATTTTATTTTTATTTTTATAGATTCCTTTAGTATATCTTTTCTTTTTGTCTTTGTTTGTAAAACATTTCCATTGACTTTTCCGTTCACCATTATGGAGAACGCGAATCCGCCAAATTTTTCATCCAATCGACCAAACCCACTACAAAATCTACCCTTTTCACTTCAAAATGACATCTTGATGTTTCGACAACATCATGGTGAATCTTTTACCGATGCATGGACTCGTTTCAAATACTTACTACAAAAAGTCCTTCACTATGGTCTTGATTTATTGCCTCTACTTCAACTATTTCACACTCGTATCGACTACGAAACCCAAATGAGGCTTGACTATGTAACAGATGGGGAGTTTTGGGAGTATGATGTAAAAAACGCATGGGAAAACTTTGAGATTCATGCCCAATACAGGAGTGGAACATGGGACCCAAAAAACGTAAGTGTAGACCTATTTTCAATTTGGAAGGCTCAATCGAAAAGTTTGTTTAGGGATAAAAAGATTAGAGTTGAGACACCTAGGTGCATGTCATGGTTAGGCACTACCATAATACAAGATGAACACATAGGTGATATTGATGTGATGGAAGAGATAGTAGAAAACCCAAGCCCACCAAGTACTCCACAAGTCCTACCATCATTTGAGGCATACACACCGACTGTGACTTATCAGGAAGAAGTAGAAGAGACTTTAGGAACCCCAATAGAGGTAGAACCTTTGAACCAAACACAACTAGAGGATACAGGTTTGAATACTTATAATGATAACCTTACTCTTAGTTCTAGGGAAGTTCCTAGTTTTAATGAACCGGAGCCTCAACCAAAACCGTTACCTAATCTTCCATCCTTGGATGAAAATGTAGGAATTGAAATAGGTTCCGATCCACCCATCAAACCATATAGTCTGGGTAGTCTTAGGACAAAGGTAGTGGACTCTAAGCCTTGTAGAGAGGAAGCCAATATAGGAGTGGAAAATGACCTTACATGCTTACATCACCCATTTATGATTGATCACAAGAAACATTACGGGTTTAAACCGGGTTTATTAGGTCAAGATGGATTCCCAACTAGGAGTCTCTTGAAGTTGATTGAAAATGATCCCTTTCTAGGAGAAAATCTTAATCCAACCATTAACCCGATCAAATTAGGTAAGGTTATGATGATAGGAACACACCCCTTTGGGCATATAATTCATCCACCACTCTTTCCTCACGAGGCATATTTACATTCTAAGGGTGTGTATCGCTACTTCCACCCGCACTTAATCCTAAGTGTAGGGAAAACTTCCCCTATCTTTGTTAAATAAGGATAGAGTCAGGCTCGTGACTCGAACAAAAACAAACGTTTCTTGGGAGGCAACCCATGCTTTGTGTGATTTTATTTTGTTTGTTTGTTATTTGCTTCCGTATGCATGCTTTATTTTTATTGTTGGTAGATCATGTTTCTCAAATTAAATAGTAGAAATACTTACTTTGTTGTTTTGGCCTAGTCTTAACTCCACCTAAAAGTATTTTTGCAAAAGATAAGTGTAAGGGGAAACCCCAAATATGTTTTTAAGAAACAAACTGATCATGATTCTCCACAATATTAAATGAACATGTATATTCGTATTTGTTAGGGTCAAATGCTTGTATTGAGTCATAATGAAGTTTTGCAGGATTTTCCAGGAAGTGAGACCAAGTTTTTCCAGAAATTTTCCGGAAACTTAACATAAGAATTTCTGCAGATCACTTCTGACGGCGTCACGAGATTACTCTTGACGGTGTCACGTGTAAAAATCTAGAAATTTTACCAGTTTTGTTTTTCTAACGGAGTCTTATGGTTTTTTGTGAATTATTAAGTTTTATAATCTCCAGGAAATCTGCAAACTTCATTCCACAAGCATTATATCTTACCTTGTTTTCTAGGATTTAGTAACTTATATAGATTGCCGCCGATTTTACGCGAGGTTGTCTTGTTTGTTTTCTCAGGATTTACAGGTTATGTATGACAAGAAGATGATTTATATTCTGGAAGGGAAGCTTTGATTGTTCATTTTCTGGGAGGAAGATTTAACCTGGCCACCTTATTATCCATACCGAGCGAATCAGGGGAGTATTTGATTTCATTCGTTTTACTTATTTCACTTTTACATTCTTTACTTGAACATTGGGGACAATGTTCATCTTAAGTGTAAGGGGAGGGTAAAATGATGATACCTTACATGTACACTTTCGCTTGAGTTTGTTTTGTTTAATAGTAGATGTGTAATAAAACTATGAGAAATACTTGTTAGTGCAATTTTAGCGCCAAATTTAAATTTTTTTACAACATTTAGGAGTGAAACTTTAGCCATAGCAAGCGTCTCATGGATAGGAGATTGTATGACTAGCACATAACCGTATATTCAGAAAAAATTTCCACCCAAATATGTGAGGTTCGCCTTTAGATTTGATAGGAAAAGCATTTACTATTAGTGCTTATGAGTGTACCGGTAGCATTTAGATTCTAGAACTTGCGTTAGTGATGCATCCCGAGACCGCTAGTGAGACTACATTCATGTAGTAGGATTTACTACATGATAAGAGGCATTAGGATCACCCTTGTGTTAAACCCGTATCATAATTACTTGACCATTTAAGTCATATTACTTGCCTAGTTAAGTCAACTAAATTTTCCCACACCCTTAGCGTTGTACTCATTTTTAGTACACAAAACCCCTAGTACACCCCTCCGAGCCTATCTTTTCGTTTCTAACTTTAAGCATCTTACTTAAAGGAAGAATTTGTTACACCCCACTTAAATGTACACCCAAATCGCCTTAGCCTTCCGTGTATGCGCTTATTTTTAATGCATTATTGTTATTTGTTAAACCCTAAGTTAACTATCTAATTGATTACATGGTTGCTAATTCGAGTCATATCCTTGTACATATTGTTTTGGGACGATTGGGACTCATGGGTAAAGTACTTATTATATGGAGTAATGGGGAAGAACATCATATATTACCCTCATATGTACGTTAATCTTAAAAGTACTCCAAGTGTTTTGATTTTCTTAATTTGAGTCATTAGATTAGTTTATTGTAAAGTATGTAAAAATTCAAGTGTAAGGGAAATGTTCATTCCCTATGATGTATTATTTTGGATGGTAGGGTAAGAGTGTATGTAAAAAAAAAAAAAAAAAAAAAAAAAAAAAAAAAAAAAAAAAATCAAAAAAACAAGAAAAAGAAAAAAGAAAAAAAAATAGAAAAAGGAAAAGAGAAAAAACATACGGACTACCATCCCGTTTCATTCTATGTTCATTTTCATGTTTTTGTTATTTTTCATTTATTAGCTTAAGTCGAGTCTAGTCTTGGATTAGAAACGCCATATTGTACATGTAATTAACCAAGATTGTTAGCTCGCCTCCAGTAAAAACTTCCTTTATCCGACAAAACCGTGTATTTCATATCCCTACACCTAACGTTACAACCCTTTAAAAGACCTCTTTGATACTTTATCCTAGGTGCTTACGCCATGTGGTGGAGGTTTGATCCTTTCCCAAGCCTATGGTAATCTATTTTGCTATGACAAGTAGTGAGAGATATCTTCCGTTTCCATATTGTAATTTATACTTTATTACACCCGAGAGATGTGAGTATCTAAACACTATTTGTGAGGTGCTAGTGTATGACCTCCGTGCATGTCTATTGGTCTTTAGTGGAACGATTATTTGTTGTAATTACTTTTATATTAGTGTTAAATGACCCCTAACTTGTATTTTGATTAGAATAAAAGCGCATTTGCTTGAGGACAAGCAAATCTCAAGTGTAAGGGTATATGATGAGGAGAAAAATGAACCACTTTTAGGGGGTCATTTAAGCCCGGAATTGAATTTATTTGATCAAATATTGCCCTAAATCATTCCTTTTGTGATTTTAGGTACTTTGGGAGAGAAATCTGGAAAAGGAAGCAATTCGGACGTTTTTGGAGCATAAAAGTGAAGAAAACGCCAAAGTCTTAATTTTCCTTGCTGGGAACAGTAGGTGACGGCGTCAAGAGCAACATCCTGACGGCGTCAAGAGTAAATTACATGACGGCCCAGTAAAAACGTGAAGGCATCACAAGTAGAGCGTCAAGAGTAAAAGACGTGACGGCCTGGAAGACCATAACACATGACGGCGTCAGATGAAGATTAAGGCAGTCCGAGAAGTATTTTGGCGGCGAGATGACAGCGTCACCTATTTGGTTTTGACGCTGTCAGCCTCAGTTTTCTATATATAGTTTTCTAATTTTCATTCATTAAGAAGAGAAGTTTTGGAGAAACCCTAGGGCCGAACCTAGTACGAATTTTACAGGTTTTTCAAGGGTTTTTAGCCCTTGAACCCTTTCATGTGTAATTGAGATAAGTATTCTTTTAATTCAATCAATATGTCTATGTGTTGGTTGTCTATATCTTGTTCTTGTCTTAATTCTATCATGCTAGGATAGATCTATCTTGTGTTTGCTTAGATCTAATGAAACCTAGATGTTAATTATGTGTTGATTACTTGTTTATGGTTGTATTGGATGAATGATTTCGATGTTAGGCTTAAGAAAACTGGCAGATCTCCAAATGGTAACATGCTTGAACGTCTTATGAAACATGAACTGACGTGCACTAGGTTTTATTGGTTGTATTTAATGCATGAGTAAATTCTAATGATCCCATGTTAGGAGCTTCTTAGCCGGCTCGACATAGGAGTGAAGTAGGCACTCATAGGATTGGGGAATTAAGTGCGCCACCCCATGAATGGTATTAAGGAATACAATCCGTCATCCACGCAACTATAACAAGTAATTAACGTGTAAAAGATATCTAGGGAGTAGTGAAATCTAAGTAAACACAATTTCTCTACTTATTGCTCACAACCTTAGTTTAATTTAGTTTATTTTCATTTCTAGTATTTTATTTTGATTGCATCTTTAGTATTGGGTTAGTTGACTAGCAACTAATTCTGTCCAAATCCTTAAAACCCGAGATTTTTACTTGCTTTCTAAAAAATATAAAAATACAAAAATAATCATCCTTCATCTCTAGAACTAGTATTTAGGTTTTCTAATCCTAGCGACACTATTCCTAGCTGAACGATCAATCCCCCGGTACTTGTCACTATACTATACTACAACGATCAGGTACACTGCCTGGTGGGGGTTGTAAGCTTCTCAAGATCCCTTGAGAGGTAAAGCCTGGTGCGATTCCCACGTATCAGCATGTTTATTAGGAAAACACAGCAGAACACCATTTCCAAACCAAGCTAAATTCAGATCAAAGAACCCATTGGACTTAGTTTATGGAATCTTTGTGGTCCCATAAGTTCAGCAACACATTCTGGAAAGAAACTCATCTTCTTACTAGTAGATGATTGTACACGTTACATGTGGGCCTATTTTCTAACATCTAAGGATCAGGCCTTCAACATATTTAAGGAATTTAGACAGAAGGTTGAAATGGAGTTAAGATTGAAGTTAAGAATGCTAAGAACATATAGAGGTGGTGAATTTACATCAAATGAATTCGATAAGTACTGTAAAGACAATGGAATAGCAAGACAGTTAACAGCACCATATGTAGCAACCAGCATTTTAGGGCAATACTTTTCATTAAGACTCGAAATCATTTATGACAAACGATAATTTTTGAACTTGATTTAATAATAAATTTCATTTATTATTATTACCTATTTCATATTTTTGAGTTTTTTTTGGACATCATTTGAACAAAAAATGAGAAATATCTCGCACACAACACAACACGCGTATCGACACAAACCTTGTAATGGCGTAAACCTTATAACTAATTTTCGGAGTCAATAATCTTGTTGTTATACTATTTTTATAAAAACGCTCACAGAAATGTATTTCACACATTCTTACCCAAACGCCAAACCAACGCACCGCGTTTACACTTTAACTCAAGAGGACACGAAATACACGGTGTATAAAATAAAATTTAATCTAAACCTTTAATTATATACCCCACCACCTCACCCTTTATTTTACCCAGGCAATTCAAAGTCAAACAAAAATAAAACAATTGATAAATCATTTTCTACTTTCTCTTCATCCCAAATGCATTCACGAGCTCACCTAAAAGAATCTTCAAGGGGAAAACAACTTTTGCTTAATCAAGCTCCTCACAAGACTCTATGATAGAAAGCATGTTGAAACCTTTCCTTTTTGTTTCCTTTTAATGTCGCTCGAAGACTAGGGATCCACACAAATCTCATCTCAATCTCACCACAAAGAATGGTATTCTCAAGGATTATTGTGAAGCCTTACTTGGGTTTTGCTTGGATTGGATTCGAGTAGAGATTGTGTCGGGTTCCAAGATTGGTCTTTGTCGACATCAAATGAAAGGGTTACAAATCTCCCTCTATCTTGTAATTTCTGTTACCCATTTGGCTTTTCCGAAGGTTGTTTTGATATGGTATATAAATTGGAATCTTGATTTGGGTGTCATGTGTAAATCGATTGTGTTGCATATGACCTGTAAATGGTTATAAATTTTTGGTTGTTGTTGATTTTGTGTGGCAATTAATAACTTACAATCTAAAACTAGATTTAATATTGGCTCAAGGTTTGGAAGTGTTTAACTCTTGGTTGGCTTATTTTATGGCTTATCATTCGGCTTTTTTTTTTTGGTCAACTAGAGCTTGTTAAAACCTGGGTTATGTTTGGGTTATATTATGGGTCGAAACCCACTGTGGTCGAACCACAGTGAAGTGGTTTTTGATTTTGACATTGTTCCTTGGTCCACTCTTTTGCATATTGTAAATAAAATAGTTTTGTTATGAACTTGGATTTTGATTTCTGCTATTGGGAATCAGTTGGTCGAACCCACTGTTTGGTGCTCTTGGTTTTATTAATTTTCTTCATGCTTGCACTCTCAAAAGAGATAAAAGAGTAAAGGGTTAACTGTGATTGTGATGTTGTGTGTGTCGACTGCAAATGGGTTGGTTTGAAAGTTGGTTACGGGTGATGTTTACTAGCCGTGTGGCTGCTGAGCCACAGCCCAAACGTGAGCCCAACAGGCCAACGTAAGGGTGCATCTAATTGTTTACTAAACTCCTCAACAAAACTAATTTCAACTATTAATAATTCATTGTGTAAAATTCAGTTTGTTGGAGTTGAGTGACTTTTGCTTGGTGTTTGTTTATCTTGTCTCCAAACTACCTGTAGCAACAATTAGGATTCATTTAGTTGCTTGATTTTAAAAACCTTGGGGTGAGACAAGCGGTGTTGTAGTTTGAACTTGAGTTGACATTTTGTTATTTTGTTTTGAACGTAGCTGTATTGCGTCGAGAGGTGCGTGGGCCAAAGCCCATATGTGGTGCTTAATTGCTTATTTTGTACTCGCCATATTTCACAACTTATTTCCGGCTTATTTGACGCGTCTTATACTTGACCTACTAAATAGTAACTTATTTTGGAACCTTTATATTTACTCGTAATTTGAAAACTATAAGTCCCTAATACAAAACTAAAGATACAGGTGTTAATTTATTATTAAGATTTCGATTAACATTGTTCGTTTTGGTTTTATCTGAGCTCAATATAACTCACTTAAATTTATAAAAACTTATTGGAGTTTGATAACCAATATAAAACAGTTTATTATCCTAACATGGAAGTTTTAACATTTATTTATTTCGTTAAAACAAAACCGTATATACGGGTCATGCCCGATTTTCCTTATGATTATACGTTAACTTACCAATTCAACTAAAGACAAAAATAATCATTTTTTTACTAGTAGTTATATATATACTATATATATGTAAACACATTACCAACTAGCAACATCTCCATATTTTTTATGTACTTTGTCTTTCGGGTTTTTGTCTAATGAATACTTTGTCGTCCTATATTCCTTCCACTTCTATATGTGTTTGGGAATGCACTTCCAAGAGCCAATCCTTGCCAACATTTATAAAAACTATTTAAACTTAAGTGTTGCCACACAAGCAACAATAATGCAAACACTTTTAAACTCATTTAAACTTCATCGAGTCTCAAACTTGAAACTGTAAACTAAAATTGCCATACTAATCTAGGTCGCGTGTCGGTGCACACTTATACTATTTGACTTTATTCTATTTAGACTGCTTTACTGAGATGAGTTCTCGTAGCCCCACTTTTCAATATGTTTTCCTTGGGGTGGAAATGGTACTCAACGTTTTTCAAATGTTTTCATCCTGTGATTACTGTTTACATGATTTTGGACAATATGTGCGTTTTGATTTGCAATATGTGCCTCGTGTGTGACATTTGTGCGCAACTGTTTAACTCCGTTTGGAGCCGAAACAATGGATAGTACTATCTGGGGTAGCTCCCCACTATGGGTAACATGTGTGTAACAATTTGGTAGGTTCAGTTGCCGCACGCATCGTGGTTTCATTAGTGTTTACATTTGTGTATCTTGCTCACTATTGTCCTACGCTATATGATTCACAGCTTCGTGGTTTAACTTTCAAACCTACGAGCTCACCAACATTATGTTGACGTTTTCTAGTACCATTTTCAGGTGAATCATTATTAAGGTATTTGAAGGCACGTTTATTGGAGTCAGACTATTGTCTTTTTGCTACTACGTTTTCAAGACAACAAGGTCTCAAAAGAAACATGTTTTTCTATCATATATGAGACAAGAATCATTTTGTACAAGTTGTAAACTATCATTGTAATAATTATAAGGTATGAATCTATGATATTACGCAATGTGCCTTTCTCGGTTACATCTCGTGTTTCCGCCTTAGACGGGGTGTGACAGAATGGTATCAGAGCCTAAGGTTATAGAGAATACCAATTTTTCTAAAATAAAAACCTAAACTATAACCAAACTAAAGTTTTTATAAAACCCCAAACTTGGTACGAGTCGATTAGCCCGATTATTCCATCGTTTTTCCTAAATTACGCATAGCCTGATCAACTATGCTTAATTCAGGAGCGATCATGGTATAATGGGGATAGTTACCTTAGATCGTGTTTGGTTGGAGTTGAGTCAGCGCTTACCACCTAATCGGTCAGCTTAGGAGTTGTTTGGTAAGAAAAAAAGTCACACTTAACGAGTCAATTTAGTACTGAATGCCAATGCAAGGAGGGGATGCTCTTTCATTCAGAAGCCTTTGTCTTTCATCTGACAACCCATGCGACAACACATTTTGTATATATTTTAGGTGACATGCCTATGAATTTTAGGTGACTGCCAAGTACTATCTTTTTTTTTTAAAGGTGACATGCCTATGCTTTCATTCTAGCCTTAAATTTATATCAATATGTAACGTTATTATTTTATTTGCGATTATAATATACAATTTATTCTATTTTGTTTTCTTTTATTTTTTATGTCATCTCCTAATTTAAAAATGACGCAACTTCATATATTTACCAAACAAAACAATTCATTTGATTTTAAATTATAAACAAAAATTAAAAATTAATATACAATTTATTCTATTTTGTTTTCTTTTATTTTTTATGTCATCTCCTAATTTAAAAATGACGCAACTTCAAATATTTACCAAACAAAACAATTCATTTGATTTTAAATTATAAACAAAAATAAAAAATTATAACTTATTTTCCTTATATACACCGTACATTCAGGATACTAATCAAACAATCATTTTTATTCAGAATTATGTTTCACTCAGCATCTTTGATTTATTCAGCGCCGTTGATTCATTCAGCGCTAAACCATATTTTTTGTCAAACAGCCCCTTAGTCTTTGTTTACGTATGCTTAATTATGGTTTGAATTGTTAAGGTATTTTTATAGTAGGAAATTTAGGTCTTCTTTTCTGCATTATGGATTTTTTGGGTCGGTTGGGCTTTGTATGGAGGATACTAAAAAGTAATTATTCGTAACTTTTTTTTTTTTTTTTTTTTTTTTTTTTTTTTTTTTTTTTTTTTTTTTGATATTAATGATCGACTTGCAATATTTCACATCATATAGTTGACGACTGAGGTTAGCCACAAACAGATTAAATTAAGTTAAGAATTTAGACCATTGATTATTTTGGTAAAAATAGCTTATTCATGAGAATGTGTTTGCATGAATTTAGGGCTGAGCACCGCAGGTTCAAAACCAAACCGGACCGACGAAACCGACGGAACCGACAAAAACCGAACCGGACCGACGGCCCGTCGGTTCGGTTTCAGTTCCGGTTTTTTATGAATTTCGGTTTCGGGTCGGTTCGGTTCGGTTCGGTTTGGCCCAAAACCGACAAAAACATGCCAAAATACACATGGACCGACAAACCCGAACCGAACCGACGAAAACCGAACCGAACCGACGGCCCGTCGGTTCGGTTTCGGTTCCGGTTTTTGTTGAATTTCGGTTTTCGGTTTTCTCGGTTCGGGTCGGTTCCGGCCCGATGCTCAGCCCTACATGAATTGTACGGGCTCTAAAGATCGTGCTGAAGTGCAAGTTATTATAAACAAGACAATAGACCTTAATTTTTTAAATAGCATTTCTCCTTAAGATTTTACTAGTATATATATTTTTGAAAATAATTTTTTAAATAGAGACGAAAGGACGAGAGTAATCGTTTAGGTATTACGTGTTGTTCTTTTTCTTCCCAGTCGACATTCATAATCGTTTAGGTATTATGTGTTTGTTGTGTTTGTATAAGTATACATGTGAGCTTATTAACTTATTTGATTCTGGCTTATATTTAATACGCCTCAATTCTCTGGCTTAGTGTATGAATTCTGGGCTTATATAAATTTATAATAAACTTATATAAGCTCGTAAGTGTCAAAATAAGCCTGAAAATTGGAGCTTATGAAACATAAGCGGATATCAAATAAGCTCATAAGCCCACATATAAGATTAAACAAAATACCCCCTTATATAAGATTATGACATATTAAATTTATATAAGTGCATAAGTCCCAATATAAGTCAATAAAATTGAGCTCGTAATCCCATAAATAAGCTTAAACAAACACCCCGTGAACTAGTGCACGAAAGGGGTTCGATGAAAAGCTTAGAAGAAAATCACAATGGGGTGATTTGGAAGGTTCAAACACATTTGAAAAGAGTATGTGGCCAACCACATGTGCATGTGGTTCAAACACCACTCAATAGCCTTTGACTGTGAGACCACATTTTAGTAAATTAGGTGAGTCGGGTCGGGTTGGTGTAGATGATTTTGGGTCTAGATGAGTGTGGGTCTAAATGTGTCTTATAAAAACATGTCTAAATGGGTTTATGTCAAGATTGGTTGGGTCCGGGTCTTGATCCGGTCAACAATTTTTATTTTATTTTTATATTTTTTGAGTAAAAGATGAAAAAAAATGAAAAGAATGTATTTGACTACAATACAAGAAAAGAAAGTATTTACTTTTTCCAATCCTTTAAACCTCATACAGTGATAGATAGTTACGTGATCCCATGTACGTCATACTGATTGATTTACAAGACACATTGACAATTACACTTCTCCAAGCCCCTCAGCTAGATGTAAAAGCACCATCTGGCCGGCCAAAGATAGCGACTTACATGTAATTTAAAAGTAATCTTGATACACATAGTGTTTCGAAAAACTAAGAAACCAACAGCAGTAGTTTGATAACTTGTCCAAACATGAATTTTTGATACGCTTTGGCACATTCAACAAAATTTACTTTTAGTCCAGAATCTTGAAATTCTGGTAAGGAATGTGTGTAGGTTTAACTATGCTTAAAAATAGTAGTATTATACGAAGTATATAAATAACAAGCTAGCCTTAAAAGAAGATTTATGGGTTTGCATACATTTAAAGTACACTTGGGTGACTTTTGACGAGCTTGAATCCTCTACGATTACTTACTTTATTTCACCCGGTCTGATTCTTAGAGACAATACATCACCCGAATCAACCAAGTTAGCACTAATGAGAAAAATAAAAACTTCAACTCATCAGTCAAATGTGTGGTATCTATCAAACTTTTAAAAAATCGATGACCAATTCAGAGTTTAATCTAGTAAACAAAGATCAAACAAATAATGAAAAACCAGACATACTAATTTAAAGTGTATTTAAACCTTTAACATTCATTACTTGCACTTCAATCTCTCCATACCTTTGCTTGTTTGCTTCAAAAGTCATCTATCCTCAATGATTGAGTAAAAGTAGCGTTTCCATGTAGGAACATGTATAGCATGTACTATATATTTCCCAAGAATCCTAATATCATTGATGCCTTTTGTGTTGGGTTCATAAACTGAAAGTGAATTAGGTTTGGAAGGATATTTCTTCATTACAATTATAGGTTTGCCACTCTTACTAAATCCGAGTGCTTTAATGTATGATCCATCTGGTGAGTCAATGGTGTATAGTTTTGTAAACGATTTTGGATTACCATTCTCCATCATCCATACACCATAAACTCGTTTCTCAGACGTTAACTTTATTTCATATTCAAGCACAACAAGAGACTCCCTTAGCTTAGATAATAAAAGCCTAATTTCATTATGGTTTGTTAAATTACCGGGAAGATATATTTCTGTAAACTCGTTACCTGTCACATCAAATGACATAATCATACTGTTCCACGGTGATCCATCGTCTAGATTAAACCTATCAAGAACTCTCCAATAAATAAACCCATCTATATCTACATGATCTTTATCTTGGAACCAAATTGATTTGCGTGGGAGATTGGTAGATAGACTTGTCCAAACCCCCGAGCTTAGCGCAAATACCTCAACTTGCCATGGGATACTACTTTTACTTTGGCTTTCGTGGTCAGAACAACAACTTATAATTTTAACAAGTTTAGGGTCACAAGTTCGAGGACAAACCCCAAAACCAACAAAAGTTCTATATGGCAACCTATCCAGCACATTAGGCACAACAATATCAACTGATTTTCTAATAGTTGGATTCCATATAACAACAGTACTGTTTCTTTGAGAAATATCTAAGTAATAACTAAAAAAGTAGAACAAGCCTTGAGAGCTACCGACTAGTGTTTTATATTTATCAGATACGGGAGCAATGAGGGAAAGTTCGCGTTCGGGGTAAGTATCATCATCTACTATCGAAACATATTTTTCATTATAATTGTCATCATTGTACCTTACAAGAAAACGCTGAGTTTGTTGGTAACCAGCGATAAACTTAGAGCTATGGATGAAAGACTTCCATGGTCTTGATACCGATCTGAAGCGAAGCAGTGATTTGACCGGTAGCCTTTTCATGATTTCCTCTTGGATGTCGAAAGGTATGTTGTAGTCTACCATAGTTTTGTTTTCGTATGCTTATGGTTTTGATCGAACTTGTTAGACAAGGAATGGCTTCACTACAAGAAAATTGGCCTATAGTGACGAAAGCAGTTTCGTCACTAACAGTGGAAAAAATGTTCACAAAACTGTTTAGTGACCAAACTCAAGTCGTCACCAGTCGTCACTAAAGCTCCGTCACTAAATCGATTAGAGACGAATATATACCTCGTCACTAATTTGTGACCAGATTAGTGGTCACTTTTTAATCCGGTTAGTGACGAAATTTTTCGTCACAGTTCTGATAGTGACGAAAAAATCGTCACTGATATTTACCACTAGTGACGAGAAAATCGTCGCAGACTACATATATTTAGAGACCAAAAAGTCGTCACTAATTATGAACATATAGCAAAAAAAATAAAATTGGAACTAATGTTGGTTTTACTGCATAATTGCCTTCGCGAACAAACTAAAATCGTCAAATCTTTAGCAATACAAATACAAATATAACATACTAACTTCAGTCATAAATACTAATTTTTTTCACAAAACACAAATAGTACGGTTGAAACTCGACACAAAACCAACCAATAACCTATCATCACTAACATGTCTTCAACACTTGTGTTAAATCTTTTGCCTTGACCCAGTCATCATTTTTAAGCTCCAAGTCACAAGCATATGCATAATGCATCCAGGTTATTGCCATCCACTTCCAGAACATCACGGATCTACAACAAAAGAGGATCACATTGTTGAAATCAGACACAAAATAAAGGCATATGGATAAAAAGTAAATGTAAACAATGATACTGAAAAGAGCTCGAGTACTAGTTCAATGCTTAAAGGAACATTACTCCGTGCTTTCGCAATAGCAGCAAGCCTCAAGTAGCATCTACATAACGGTGCTAATTGTCTGTCAGCCAACAAGTAACCCGACATGTGGCAACAAGTACAAAATTTGAAGGATTAGTAATTATATATTATACCGTATAATATAGAGGGAAAAAATGGATATTTTTGCATTACTTACTGTTCCCAAGTTGTAAAGTAAAATGGAACAGCACACATGGCAATTCTACCGCAACACCAGCCTTTTCAAGATCTTGGAACTGTGTGTCCTTGTACATTCGAGCAGCTAAACTTGCATTCATGGGTTGGTTTAATGCTTTTTGGATAGGATCATCTGATGCTCCAATAAACAAAGAATGCTAGTTAGAAGTAAATCAATGAAATGAAAAGGAGGATCGAGGATGCAAAGCATAATCATTAAATATAAAAGGCTCTATCCACTAAAGATAAACAATGGGTTATAGAAGTCATTAGTAATTATTTTTTAGAGAAGACTACCTATTCCACTAAAGATAAACAATGGGTTATAAGGTAATTGGGTTTGGTTGAGAAACGCAATAATTTTCAGGGTATATAACTTTATAGCTTTTTACTACCTAATTAAGCGGCTCACGTGCTTTTGCCAATTTCTCTATGATACAAGTTTTTTTATCCGTAATATGCAATAGTGTTTACCAACTACTTTCTGAAAATATTATTGGCAATTAATTATTGTAGCTGGAATACTTTAGAAGCTGGGACACTCTAAAAGAGGGACTAAGATATGAGACAATTTAAAAGAACTGAGAATATGCGGTGTACTCACCCGTGCACAGGGTCCTAAAGCACATGGACATGCTACAACAAGAACCGAGATTGCAAACTGTAATGCGAGCTCAAACTCATCCATTGCTTTGGGTATCCAACTTTTTGGGTAGATTCATGCCACTCCAGGAATGAACCATCCTAAAAATGTCACAACAGCAGCCACAACCACCTGAAATTATCTTTTGTTCAACGCTTTTATGTTATAATGTGTTAAATCACTAAACATTATAATCCCAAAAACTTACAGCGGGTACAAAAAACTTTGATATCCGATCAGCTATTTGAACTATTTGAACGATTTGTGAAAGTGCTGTCTCGGAACCAACATGAGTGGCCTTGATTAGTGAGCACCCGTTCTCATTCACAGTGCCACCAATAACCTGTTTGCAGTTTCAAGAATCCTTAGTGGCTTAAATGGCTTATAGATGATGCAATTTCAACTTGTTTACTTGTGTAGAGGTCAATCGAGGTTATGTGGTTATGTTATAAAGGTAACAGGTTACACGTGCATAAAAGAAGTTGATGAAAAAGTTCATGAGCAAAAATTTACCTAATATTAGTGCTATTATTAATAACTAGGGGCTATTGTTGGCATTGTCTTAATGAAAACAATATTTTGGATTTATAGAAATTAAAATACATGGACTAAAAGTGACTCGGGTCAACTAAATATAACCCGAACTTCTATAAAAACTTACCCATTTTAACACGTTGCCCACCCTCCCATTTTGCCACTGCTAGTTTCATTAACGAAGAGTAAAAACAAGACGTACCCTGTCGCCACTTTTTTTAGCAACAGGTGTTGCTTCACATGTGATCATACTTTCATTCACATATCCCTGTCCATCAACAACTATACCATCAACAGGAAATTTTGAGCCAGGAAAGATCTTCACAACATCGTTTCTTTGAATTAGTCGTGTACTGATTTCTGTCTCTGAAATAACATGTCCTTCATCGCTCATTGTCAATAAGCAAGCTGTATCGCTACTCTCCTCATTTGCGAGTTTTGTATTGGGTTTTACATCTTTAGTAGGTGAAGACTGTATAATTCAAAGATAAGTCATTAGATGAGTGATAACACAGGCATATTAGGCTAAAAATGTAGTGGTGACAAATTTGATCCACTAACTAAAATATGGGTCGACTAGGGATTTCATCCCTAACTAGGAGTCATATAGGTTAGGCTTAAACATTATCCGTTTATGATATTTAAAAAATGGAATGAAAAAACGTGTGGGTCAGCCCTAGACTGACTTGTTTTGACCCGTAATAGAAATTTTGTAATAGCTTTAGCACATTCATTGTTTATGACATTTAAAATAGGTACGAAATTGAGTGGGTCAGCTCGACCTGAGCCATTGTTTATGATATTTTGAACTTAGGAACAACTTACATGCACCCTACGTCAAGCCCTCCATTTGAACACTGTATAACTAGAATAAAAAAGACAGAGGACGGTCATCCTGATATTCTCCATTTGACCAAACGTTTTACTGATTCTAGTTATTCTCCATTTGAACACTTAAGAAAAGACAGAGGACGGTCATCCTGGTATAATTTCGTCTATAAAACTGTAGACTTACTTGTAAATATCCATTTCCCTCGTGAGAGATTTCCGTTGCAGCTTTCAGTCCTTGCTTTAGTTTGACCTATGTGAAACTTAAAACACGTATTTATTCCAATGAGAACTCTTTTAAGGGACCCTAGTGTACACCTTCCTTTATCGGCACAATACTAGTAGATACTATTTAGATGAAATCAAGTTTCACCCTTAAAAAGTTTCACTTCAGGTAAAGTTAATGCCAATTACCAACCTGGATCCCTTGCAATAAAGCACAAGAAGCGGTTGATGAAATTTCCAAGATTACTAATCAACTCGTTGTTTATCTTTGTCTGCAACACTTACAGTATTTAATAAAGTCCAGTTCTCATCAGTTCTCAGAAGCATGGAGGGAAACATAATCTGAAAGAATCATTTCAAGCTTAATGAGGAAACAACGTCAAAGGTGTTGGCAGAACTTACACTTTAAAAAACTCAGTATAAAAAATACAAAAACAGTATAATAAAGTCCACCTTTTTCATTCTTACTCCACGAACCTTCCACTGTGCTTTTGTACTTCTCCAGCTTATCTTTAAACAACGGGAGCTCAAGAAACAAGTAATTTGTGTCACGGATATGAGGACTGTTTCTGCAGACCTATTTGCAGAAAAAAATATGGAGTAGTAAACAGATATTAGAAAGAAAAAAGATGCACCCATAGATAAGGATATGTATATCTAACTATTTTCTTGTTGGTTTTAGGCTAATATTTACCTTGCATTTAGGATCAATGAGTTCCGAAGGATTTAACAGTTTACAACATTTTTCACATTGATCTCCTCGTGCAGAATTATAACAGGATTTAACAGTTTCCGAAGGATTTAACTATTTTCTTGTTGGTTTTAGGCTAATTTCATTCAATTTATTCTATGAAATTCATTCACTCCCGATTTATATCTAGACAATTACAAGTGCCGGTAAGAAATCTAGATGGTCTAATAAGCTACCTAGCTAAGTATGAAGCATAACGCAAAAAATATTATTGCAATCGGACAACCTTTAACAAGATAAAATACTAAATCCTAGTCCTAGTAAGAAAACTAGATAGTCTAAGGCAATACTAAATCCATAAGGCAAATAAGGATTTTAAGCACCAAAAGCATATCATGAATAAAGTGAATAGAATACATATCAAAACTGAACTCTTTGCTTTTCAAATTATCATTCACTACAATAACATCAGAAGATTAGTTTAACAATGACACAAAAAAGAGCAAGCAGTTTAACAATGTCTTTGGCTGGTAAAAACAAAGCTGGCAATAGTATACTTTCAAGAAGCTTAACAGACCGATAATAGTACTTTAAACAGCTGAAGAACAGATGGTTAATGATGGATTAAAAGCATACATATCAGACTGCTTTTTGAGACATAACACACTCCATCCAGAGGGATTGAAAGTACACATATCAGACTGCTTTTTGAGACATAACAAACTCTATACCTACGCAAGCTAGGCCAACAAAAAACAAGCATATGGCTTGAACAAAAAACAAGCATAAGGTATTTTTATAGTAGGAAATTTAGGTCTTCTTTTCTGCATTATGGAATTTTGGGCCGGTTGGGCTTTATTAATCGTAACTTGTTAGACAAGGAATGGTTTCCTCCCATTCATTCTCTATAAATAGAGACGAAGGGGCGATGCTTATGTACGTCATTCTTTTCTTAATAAACTGTGCGTGTATTACATGCAGTATTTGATTTGTGGAAAGATTACCTTGGGGACCAAGTCGCAGGTTCTGGTATTATTCTTACTATAAATAGAGACGAAGGGGCGATGCTTATGTACGTCATTCTTATTATACTTTTGAAGAAAATTTTAGAGGGTGTTTTTGCTTATCTATTTATATGAGGATTGCTTGTGCATCTGGATGATGGTTTGTAATTTTTTATGTGAAATAAAGGGGTGTTTATTTAGCTGAGCTTATGAGTTTTAACGTTTTCGGTTTATATTTCATAAGCTCAATTTTTTTTGTTTATTCTGAAATTTGTGGGCTTAGGGGGTGTTTGTTTAAGCTTACATGTGAGCTTATTAGCTTATTTGATTCCGGCTTATATTTCATAGGCTCAATTCTCTGGCTTATTGTGTGAATTTTGGGCGTATATAAGTTTATAATAAGCTCGTAAGTGTCAAAATAATTAAGCCTGAAAATTGGAGCTTATGAAATATAAGTGGAAATCAAATAAGCTCATAAGCCCACATACAAGATTAAACAAACACCCTGTTAACTAGTGCACGAAAGGTGTTCAATGAGATGCTTAGCAGAAAATCACAATGATGTTATAGTAAAATTTTGCAATATATAGTTACTACTTGTTATTTGAAACACTATAAACGAGTCTCAATTTATTATTCATCTTGTATACGTAATCGATACTAATGTAGGCTTTTACTCGTGTTTGCTGTCAGCTATGATGACTGATAATCATCATTAGTTATTGTTATTATTCTGTTAGTAATTAAGAATCGTATGTAGTTGTGCAGCACAGGTGAGCCTTGAGCTTAGTAAATTGATTCTCTGATTGCCAGGTTTATAAATTGAATTGAAGCCCTGCAAGTGTTGTTATTGGAGATGGATTTGAAGCTACTAATTGCATCAGACGAGACACCTCCTTTGTCCGTCTTTGCTGTCGCTAGTCTTGCTGCTGTTTCCCTTACTGTCAACCCGAGTCTCACGTCTGAGTCTCAACCCATTCTTGTCCTAAACGATGGGTATAACTCAACTTTCTTATTTTGTCTAGAAGAAACACGACAGTGCAAATAAGCTAATAATACTATTACTCAGTATTGACTCGATTGTTTTCTTTTAGGAAAGAGTTACGTGGCACCAATGAAATTTTAAGGTACCTTGGTCGTACAGCAACAAAAATTCCTAGCTTGTACGAGCGGGATGATACTGAAACTTCTCAGGTGAATCTCGTTTTTTGTTTTAATTCCCATAATTACGTGAGAGTTTTGTTTTATGTTTTTAAGGCTCATAAATGTTTTTGTATCGGTTGTGTTGTGCTTGTTGTAGATTGATTACTGGCTCAAGTATGCTCTTACTTTTTCTTCTGCTTCTAAATATGAGGGGGCCTGCAAGCATGTTGATGAATATCTGCTACAGCGCCCTTTCCTCGTTGGCCATAGTTTGTCAGTTGCAGATATCACTATCTGGTCTTATCTTGCAGGTAAATCTTAATCCCCGTGCCCTTATGCTTACTTTTTCTCTAGAGGCCCAAGATGTGTAGGTTATGTAGTGGGTTGAATTAGGCAATATCGAGCGGGTTAGGGAAAATCCGAAAGAGTTTTTGTTCATAAGTTTTGATACTTTTCCTAGATACTAACTAGTGTGTTAGGTGTATGATTACATTTTTCATTTCAATAAAAAAAATAAGTTTTCTGAATAAAATGGTCCAGGAGGCTACACTTTTGGTGCCTTCTCGACTGGCTAGCCACTTTTGATCATTTGACCCGTTTCCTTTTATGGCTTTTTAGTTTACCCGTATGATACATTAAGTGGGTCGAATTTGCCATCTATAGTTATTGGACTATTTTTTGGCTAGTACCATAGATGCTAAAATTGTCACTGTCTGCAGTTGGTAAGAGATGGCAAAGCTTAATGAAGTCAAAGAAGTACCCAAGTGTAACTCCTTGGTATAACATGATATCATCAGAGTTTGCTACTGTCTTGAATGACTTCACATCAGCATGTACAAAGAAAAAGGACTCAGGAAAGCCCATACCATTAAAGCTGAAAGAAAATGGTCAAAATAATGGTAAACAAGGACCTAACGAAGTTGTGAGTGCCAGTAACCGACACGAAGTGGATCTGCCTTATGCCGAGATGGGAAAGGTAGTCGTAAGATTCGCACCTGAACCATCCGGTTATCTTCATATCGGACATGCAAAGGCTGCTTTGCTGAACGAATACTTTGTTCAAAAATACAATGGGAAAGTAATCATCCGTTTTGATGATACAAATCCAACTAAGGAGAAAGATTTGTATGTTTATAATCTTTTAAAAGATATCGATAGTTTGGGTATTAATTATGAGAAGGTTACATATACTTCTGATTACTTCCCGCAGCTTAAGGAAATGGCAGAAAAGTTGATTATAGAAAGAAAAGCTTATGTTGACGATACCCCACGTGAGCTAATGCAGGAACAGCGTAAGAAGGGGATTCATTCCATGTGCAGAAACAACACAGTCGAGGAAAACATTAAGTTATGGAATGAAATGATTGCTGGATCTAAAAGAGGGTTACAATGTTGTTTAAGAGGAAAATTGGATATGCAAGATCCAAACAAGTCACTTCGGGATCCGGTTTATTACCGTTGCAATCTAATCCCACATCATAGAATCGGTTCAAAGTACAAAGTATATCCGACATATGATTTTGCCTGTCCTTTTGTTGACTCTATAGAAGGTATTACACATGCTCTTCGATCTAGTGAGTATCATGACAGAAATGCTCAATATTTCCGGATTCAAGAGGATATGGGGCTTAGGAAGGTTCATATATTTGAATTTAGTAAATTAAATTTCTGTTATACACTTCTTAGCAAAAGGAAGCTTTTATGGTTTGTTGAGAATAAAAAGGTTGACGGATGGGATGATGCCCGCTTCCCAACTGTGCAAGGAATTGTACGCAGAGGTCTAAAGATTCCGGCATTGAAACAATTCATACTTGAACAAGTAAGTATTATAGGTGTGCATTACTACTTTGACAATTCGATGGTTTTTGACCGTTTTTCTTTCTTTGCTACCATCTTTTTAAACATGCTTGACCCCCTTAAAGCATAACTCAAACTTAATAGGTTGAAAGTGCGCCTTCTACTTTTTTAGTTTCTAAATCTAAGTTTTGTTCTCATATTAACAGGGGGCGTCAAAGAATTTGAATTGTATGGAATGGGATAAGCTGTGGAATATTAACAAGAAAATAATTGATCCCATCAGTCCTCGGCATACGGCAATTGTTAAAGAAGGTTGTGTATTATTGACTTTGTCGAATGGTCCTGAGACTCCCTTTGTGTGTAAAATTAAAAAGAATAAGAGATATGATGATGCTGGTGTGAAGGATACAACTTTTACAAAGAAGATATGGATAGAACAAATTGATGCTCGGGCCATAGCTGACGCTCAGGCCATAGCTGATGCTAAGGCCATATCACTTAACGAGGAAATAAAATCTGTCGTAATTACATTAATGGATTGGAGAAATGCAAGTGTTGAAGAAATTAAGAAGGATTCAGATGGAAATGTGACAGAATTAAAAGGAGTTCTGTCTCCCGAAGGATCTGTTCATAAGACCACCAAAATCAATCTTACGTGGTTACCTGTGATTGATCAGCTTGCTCCACTAACCCTGGTGGAGTTTGGTTACCTAATCACGGTAAAGAAGGTATATTTGGTCTCTAATCTAGTTAATCATTTATAAAAATAGTTGGCAAAATGGGTGGGTTGGGTAAAATGGGTCAAAATCTGTCAAATTTTCAGTGAAGGCTGATTCTATACTTTGTGTACGCGTCTTATTTGTCAACTTGTTGCAATGATTTGGGTATGAATATTCCTTCACTAGAGATGGCAAAATGGGTTGGGCAATGTGTTAAAATGTGTCGGTTTTTCAGTGAAGGTCGATATGGGCTGTGTTTTATTTCTAGCGGTTCAAATAAATGTTTTCTTATGGCTAAAAGCTTGAAAGTGAAACGGGTTGATGGTCACCCATCTGTCTATATTTAATGCATACAACATGCTAAATCATCTTAGTGATAGTGATTTAGTCAAATAATTTGATCATTATTGTTTTTTTGTATATGTTTATGATAAGCTGCTGCCAGCTTTGTAATTGGTAAGTATTTTTGGAGGGAGTTTATAATCTGTTTCCTGTTGCAGCTGGACAAAGTTAAGGACAAATTTAAGGATGAAGTTGAGGACGAAGTTGAGGAATTCATTGACGTGCCAAACACAGATAGTAAGAAAGAAATTGACTTAATTGACGTGCTGAACCCAGATAGTAAGAAAGAAATTGCAGCATTGGGGGATGCAAATATGAAACAATTGAAGCGTGGAGACATACTTCAGCTGGTGAGAAAAGGCTATTTCATATGTGATGTTCCTTACACCGAGCCTTCGAAACCAATTGTTCTCTATGCGATTCCAGATGGCAGGCAAACTGCACCCAAGTAAACCTGCTGATATCCGTTTAATTGTTCTATATATGTTCGTGAAATGTTTTTGACGGAAAAATATTGTTGAAAGTTACGTGGCAAACTAAATCAAGTCTAAGGAATTTTTTTTGCTTGTTATAATTGGATCGTGTTTTGTAGTGATTTCAGATCATTCACAAACCTATGAATAGGGATGGAAAAAATCACGTAGTAGAAACGCATAGTTCTGTGAAAAGGAGACATGAATCATAGAAATGAATGAATAGCCTGGCACACTGATGAATAGACTAGAACAAAGTGTCGGATCAGATTCTTTCTCACAATTTACTAAAGTGTTTACTCATATCTTTTAGTTGGATGGTAAACTGACTCATGATCAATGGTGCTTATATACTTCGTCTGCCTGATTTTACGATGAAAAAGAAGGCACTGTACATGTGGATAAATGCCACAACTGCGACAAATGAGTGAAAAATCATCACTAGTAACTCTATAAGGACCTATCCCAATATAGTATTCTTCATGTGTATGTTTTTTAGGTATGAACAGTTGAACTCAACTAATATCAGTTGAAGGAGCATATCTAGCAGTGACATGATATAGGTGGGAAGTTCTTAGATGTCTCGGGTATGCACCTTCTGAATTGGTGTTGGGGTTTATATTGGCCTTCCACAGGTAACATGTACTTGTTCCAGTATTCATCATTAGGGGAACCATATAATGTGTAGATCTTGTGGATCTGATCTACCTATGTAACATGATGCATTTTTCCGTGAAGAAACATTCGTTACATATAGTCTTTTACATTAAGCGAGGAATGTGATATTTGTTCCAAAGATTGTTATCTTGATTCATTGGGGCTAAGCTCTCATAGAATGCCGATGCATCTTCTACTTGGTAGATGGTTCCCAAACTAATATCAAGCTTTGACAACTTGTTTAATCGAAAAGATCAATCTGAGTTCACATATATGAATTCGGATTTAATTTTTAGATAAAAGCAAGATCGACAAAAAAGAAATGGATGGTACAACATACTCATAAATTTATACGTAAACCACATCTTTTACAACTCGTTTAATATCACAATATCATAGTTTATAGTGTTAACATGCATGGATTTGATCAACTTGATATGCCATAGTTAGTGTTAAAATGGTTGCAAATTCTAATAGCAACCTTCTACCTTTTTCGATAACTGAGAAAAGAATTCGAATGGACGGACAACTTGATGAGAGCTCACAAGATGCAAAAACAAGAACAAAAACCGTCATGGTCGTTTACTGTGAATAAGAAGTGTTAAAATGGTAACAAAACTACTAACACAACCACTTAACCACCCAACCAACCACCCCTTGGTGATCTTTTCTTTTATTATAACTATGAACACTGAAGACTTGTCCCCAAACAGATGCAAGCCAATACAATACAAGAAAGAAATATAAGATTGTCCTCCTAACGAGTGCAATCTTGATACAATGAACTCACACACTATCACCAGACTAAACCAAACCTAAACAACTTGTAGATCAAGATGATCTACAAAACAATCACCGAAAGAAACCCAGAAACTATAACAATACAACTTTGAAAGAGATGTTTGACTGCGTGTTTTGATTGTGAGAGATAAAGCTCGATATGAAACCCTAGCTCCGGATAAGAGCTTATATACACACATATTACACTTAGCACCCTGCACAAACACAAACAATACAAACACAACTCAAAGTAATATTAGTTATAAAAATGTTACAAAACAACCCCTGAAGTTTCATAAGTTTGATAGAGTATTCATTTTAACACCCCCCTCAAACTGATGAAGCAAACAGATTTACCATACCAAGTTTTTTAACTAAAAAACTGTGTTGTACAGAGCCAAAAGCTTTAGTCAGAATATCAGGAGTCTGTTCTTTTGACTCAGTATTCACAGTTTTAA
Organism: Artemisia argyi; assembly: GCA_030686995.1. Lineage (NCBI taxonomy): Eukaryota > Viridiplantae > Streptophyta > Magnoliopsida > Asterales > Asteraceae > Artemisia > Artemisia argyi. The sequence continues at coordinate 721,971 of JARVZY010010800.1, forward strand.
TAAGCTCAGATGCAACTTTTTCTCTAACCAAATGCACATCTATATCAAAATGTTTGGTTTTTTCATGCATAACAGGATTAGCTGCAATTTGAATAGCAGACCTATTATCACAAAACAATTCAACTGGTATTAATCCAGTTTCACCCAAATCAGTTAAAACTTTCAAAATCCACATGATTTCACAAGTAGCAGAAGCCATGCATCTGTACTCAGCCTCAGCAGATGACTTGGACAGGGTAGCTTATTTTTTACTCTTCCAAGACACCAAATTATTATTAACAAACACACAATATCCAGAAACAGACTTTCTAGTAATAGGACATTTAGCCCAATCAGAATCAGAGAAAGCAGTCACTTTAAACCCATTCTGAACCTTGTTAAACCCAATACCATAACCAGGAGCAAGTTTCAAATATCTAAGAACTCTTAAACCAATATCATAATGAGATTACAAAGGAGCATGCATATGTTGGCTAAGACAATGAACAACATAAGAAATATCTGGTCTAGTCAAAGTAAGGTAAATCAATTTACCAACTAACTTCTGATAAGCAACAATATTTTTAAGATACTTGTCATTATCAGTTTCTTTATGAGCTAGAACTATATTCTCAGGTAATGGTGTAGAAACAGGCCTACATGCAAGTAAACCAAACTCATGTAATAGCTCAATGCAATACTTCCTTTGATTTAAACAAAGACCAGTTTTAGTTTTTAAGACTTCAATTCCAAGAAAATATTTTAACTCTCCTAAATCTTTAATCTTAAACTTATTCTTCAAAAAGACTTTAAACTGATCAAGTTCCTTTTCACAATTACCAGTGATAACAAGATCATCAACATAAACAAGTAAAAACAACACAGTATCATTCTTTTTTCTAATGAACAAAGAATGATCATTCTTAGATTGCTCAAACCCAGCTTCAAACAAAGCTTCAGACAATCTTTGGTTCCATTGTCTAGGAGCCTGTTTAAGACCATAAAGGGATTTTTTCAACTTACAAACTCTGTTATCACCTTCTTCAAGGTAACCTGGAGGAGAAATCATATACACTTCTTCCTTAAGGTCCCCATATAAGAAGGCATTATTAACATCCATTTGAAAAATTTTCCAATCCTTTTGAACTGCAAGACTTATCAAGCATCTTACAGTCCCCATTTTGACAACAGGACTAAAGGTTTCCTCATAATCTATTCCTTCTTTTTGACTATAACCTTTAGCCACAACTCTAGCTTTATACCTTTCTATTTCACCAGTAGACTTAAACTTAATTTTCCAGACCCATTTACTACCAATAGCATATCTACAAATAGGTAACTCAACAACCTCCCAAGTATCATTTTAAAGTAAAGCATACATTTATTCATTCATAGCACCTTTCCAATAAATACTTTTACTAGCTTCCTTATAGGAAGAAGGTTCAGCAGTTTTATTTAGATTAGACACAAAACAACAATTTTCAGCACTTAACAAACAATGATTAGCATACTTATTAAGACCATATCTAACCTTAGAATCAAGCACATAGTCATTTAACTTGGCAGGCAACTTAGAAGGTCTACTAGACCTTCTATGACTTCCTTCTCCAACCTCATTTTCAGAAACATTTTGAAAAACAGGAACCTCTAAAGCTGGATCAGAATGTCCCTCAGAATAATAACTATCATCTAAAGGAGTTGCAGAAGTGACATCATGTCCAGGTGGCTGATTACTATTACTAGGTATTGGATATTGTATCTGTTCAAGATTATCTAGATCCAAAGAATCAGCCTCATCTGGTTGATGTATTCTACCTTCTCTACCAACAGATGTATTTCCTTCATGAATATCATCATTGGAAGAGGGACCAGGAGTTTCAGGTGAAGTTTTAGACTCACTATCAATAGACTCAAAAAAGTTTAATGTTGTTACTTCTTTTTCAGACTCAGTTTCAGACTCAGAAGGTAAATTTTGACTCATTTTAAAAGGAAAAACTGTTTCATAAAACTTAACATCTCTAGAATATAGAATAGACCTGTTTTCAAGACTTAACAACTTATATGCCTTTTTTCCACTGGCATACCCAATCAAGACACATTTTTCAGACTTAGAAGAAAACTTATCAGACCCTTTTAAAATGACTGCAAAACACAAACACCCAAAACTCCTTAAATGGGACAAATTTGTTTCCTTATTATAGACCAATGAAAAAGGTGACTTACCATTTAAAACAGAGGAAGGAAGCCTGTTAATCAAATAAGTAGCAGTTAACACACACTCAGACCAAAAAACTAGAGGTATCCCTCCCTGAAACATAAGACTTCTAGCAACATTCAAAAGATGTCTATGTTTCCTTTCTGCTATACCATTCTGCTGTGGTGTATATGCACAAGTTGTTTGATGTATGATTCCCATAGTATTAATAAAATCAGACATCTTATTATTTACAAATTCAGTACCATTGTCAGACCTTATGATCTTAATTTTTTTCTCAAACTGGGTTAAAACAAGATTGTAAAACTTAACAAACATTCCAAAAACTTCATCTTTGGTTTTTAACATATACACCCACATAGATCTGCTATAGTCATCAACAATGGTCAAAAAATACCTAAAACCCTCCCTGCTAATCACTTTATAAGGCCCCCACACATCAAGATGTATAAGTTGCCCAAAAACAGTTGATTTATTTTCACTTAAAGGAAAAGAGTCTCTGATTTGCTTAGCCTTATGGCAAACTTCACAAGGTCCTTCATGATTAACATTAGTCAGATTTAAAGAACCCTTTAATAATTTCAACACCTGATTAGCAGGATGACCCAATCTGTTATGCCAGACCTCTTTAGACACATGATACACACAAAACTCACTCTGATTAGTCATAGCAAGACAAGAAGACTCCTTATCAAATATGTACAACCCACCAAACTCACTACCAGTCCCCAGAACACTGTGCTTTTTCAAATCCTGAATATAACATGTAGTTTCATCAAAACCAACAGTAAGCTTACTATCCTTAATCATTTTATGAACAGATAATAGACTCACAGAATACTCAGGAACAACAAGCACATCAAACAAAACCACATTATTATTCAATCTTAAGTTTCCAACATGTGTTATTTTAGCCAAAGTACCATTAGGGTGTCCAACTGTAAGTTTTAAATCAGATATGTCAACAACACCAAACATCTTTTCTGTACTATTTGTCATATGTTGATTAGCACCTGAGTCAATTATCCATCCTAGATGATAACTGACTCCATTTATTTTGACTTTAGCATAAAAAAAACTTATAAAAATGTTGATTAAAGAAAACATTATAGTTAAAGAAAGAACATGAGGCACTACCTGCCATGGTGGCATTAGCAGAAGTACAAGTCTTATCATTCAAAAGATTCATCAACTTCATAACCTGTTCATTAGTGAAAGAAACAGTGCCACTATTCTTCCCATCACCATTAATCCCAATAACACTTTTAGCCTCAACATTATTATTCTTGTTATTATTAAAACCAGATACAGGCTTCAAGTTGGGATTCTTTTTAAAACCAGGAGGGTAACCAACAATTTCAAAACACCTCTCAATAGTATGTCCTTTTAACCCACAATATTTGCATAACAAACTATCATAATTTCCTCTATTATTAGAATTATTACCAGACCAGTTGTTAGAATTTCTTCTATTATTGCTATTATTCACATTTGGTCTGGACACAAAAGCAGAAACCTGAGGCTTTTCAGACTTCACAGAAGTGGTAGGAATCCCTCTATGGGATTCTTCCCTAGAAATGATGACAAAAGCATCCTTAACCTCAGGAAGAACTTCCCTAGTCAGAATGCTACTCCTAATAGGCTGATAAATGTCATCAAGGCCCACCAAGAATTGCATCAGTTTCAACAATTTACCATGATCATTTAATTCAATTCTAGCCTCACAAACACAATCAGGCAGCTTAGTAAGAATATCAAACTCTCTCCACAGAGAACTCAACTTATGATAGTATTCAGAAACAGGTAAACCACCTTGTTTAAATGTATTAATCTTTTGCAACAGATTGAAAACAACAGACCCATCAATTCTATCATATGTATCCTTTAATTCTTTCCAAACACTAGCAGCATTATCAGAAAACACATGACCAAGATATACATCTTGGGATAAAGAACTAAGAATCCAATTAAGAACAACAGCATTACACCAGTCCCACTGAGCTTCCAGTAAGGGACTAGCAGCATAACTAGTTCTAACATAACTACCATCAAGAAAACCCATTTTGTTTTTAATTTGCATAGCAAGTTTAATAGCACTAGACCACACTCTATAATTCTCAACACCAGACAGTTTAATACTCACAATAGAAGCACAGTTAGAATCATTAGGATGTAGATGCAGAGGATTACTCTGATCCAAACTACTAATCATAATAGCCATAATGAAACACTAATCAAGCAAAAAAAACAACCAAAACCAAAATAGCAGAAAACAAACAGTTGCAACTAACAGATAAAACACATACTAATAAACCAAGAAACCACCAAACTACAACTTCCAAGACTGCCCAAATCCTATCCTCCTTCGACCTAGACACAATAAACCAAACAATAAAACTAATGCTACATAACTCACACCCAAGAGTAACCAAATGCCCAGCAGAGCAGACTGGGACAGACCAGAGCAGGCTTCCGTACCAATCAATGTTGGCAGGTCAAGATGTTAGTCTGTCCATTTGCACCCACTCTTACTAAAATACAGGTCTCTTAAAGAAAGAAAAAAAACTTACAGTGATTATAGCAAAACCAGCAGCGGAATAACGAGCAATTAACTCTAGATTCACTTAGTCTAGAGTAATTGCCACCAAGAACCAACCCAATCGAACCACAGATCCTCCAGAAACAGAAACCCCCAATAATCCAATTAGGGTTTCAACAAGAAACCACCACAATTGCAATAAATTGCAATCAATTACTACCAAACTAATCAAGAACCAAAACCCCCAAATTCTAGGGTTTCAAGAAAAAACCCTAAACCTTCAATTGATACTATCAGCTTACAATAAAACCCAGATCCAGCAAGACTCAACACCAAGACCGTTGAATTCACTAAATCTTACCCAAGAATCAATCAATCAAAGCCTAAAGCTCTGATACCATGTTAAAATGGTAACAAAACTACTAACACAGCCACTTAATCACCCAACCAACCACCCCTTTGTGATCTTTTCTTTTATTATAACTATAAACACTGAAGACTTGTCCCCAAACAGATGCAAGCCAATACAATACAAGAAAGAAATATAAGATTGTCCTCCTAACGAGTGCAATCTTGATACAATGAACTCACACACTATCACCAGACTAAACCAAACCTAAACAACCTGTAGATCAAGATGATCTACAAAACAATCACTGAAAGAAACCCAGAAACTATAACAATACAACTTTGAAATAGATGTTTGACTGCGTGTTTTGATTGTGAGAGATAAAGTTTGATATGAAACCCTAGCTCCGGATAAGAGCTTATATACACACATATTACACTTAGCACCCTGCACAAACACAAACAATACAAACACAACTCAAAGTAATATTAGTTATAAAAATGTTACAAAACAACCCCTGAAGTTTCATAAGTTTGATAGAGTATTCATTTTAACAAGAAGAAAAATGTGTACGTTGCTAGAATGAAGACAACATACACTTGACTTGAGAAACGTTTTGATCTTGTCCTTCACACCCAAATTCAGTCAACTTGTTTCATTTGTAAATATGCATCGACATCGATTTTGTAATTATTATTTATCAGTATTTTTATTTTTTTTATTTTTTATTTTTTATTTTTGTTTTTTGTTTTATTTTTGTTTTTTATTTTTTTTTTATTATTTTTTTTGGGAGCAAAATTTATCAGTAATTCACTATCAAGAATGAAGCCAATCTCTTGCGAAAAATTAAAATATGTTGTTCAAATGCATTTGGTTACAATATCGCGTATAAAAAACTTCTCGAAATGTTTTTTTTTTTTTTTTTTTTTTTTTTTTTTTTTTTTTTTTTTTTTTTTTAAATAACATAAGATAACATAGAACATTAGCAAGAAGCTAGGAAACAAATTACAAAGGTGTGGATAAGGCGTTACACGGGTTAAAAAGCCACTCTATCCAATTAAAAGAAATCTTTCTTACGAAGCCTATTAGAAATCCAATTGAAGGTAAAGAGCTTGACATCATTTAGAATCATTCTCCTATTTGGACGCTTAGGAGCAAAGGAATAGTCTTTCCTAAAACGCCAAAAAATCCAAAGGGTGGATTGCACCACCACGTTGAGGACCGATGTGAGCATGGGAGACAAATTTGCGAGGCTTGAGATGGATAAGACATCATTGAGATTTTCATGATGAAATGCTATTTTTATTTAGATTTAGATTTCTTTTTGGTTGTTTGTGTTTTTGACTTTTCGTGAATCGTTGTTGATAAATAGTTGAAAACTGTAATGATATGTTTTTCTTAACTGTGTGTTTTTTTGTCTGTGGATAATTATTTTGAACGGGAAGAGTAATAAATACTAGTAATAAATAAATAGATAAATATAATAAAAATAGTAATAAACCTTAGACGATATTATACATCTCTGAAGATTAATGATGCAAATATTTTCCCACACGTTAGAAGATAACGGAAAAATAATTGCAGCGTTCATCCTCATGGATATATGGTGGTTGACTTTTATTAACGGAAGGATGTACATGTGCCAACTTTTGATGTTCAAATGAGCAAACCGCAAAGATGTATTTTAGACTTTACTCTTAAATTAATGTAAATTATCCCTAAATTGTGAAAGAGGGTTAAATCAAATGGAATGGATAAAAGTTAAAGTAATAGAATAAAGATTAATTTTATCTTTCTGGTACTTGATGGTATAGTAGTTACTAAAGATAACTCCAAAAAGGAAAGGAATCAACACCAGTGAGTAAAAATTAAAGAATTATCAATTGCCACATAATCAAATAATATATCTTTTGCTGAGGAAAATTCAAACGCATACTCTTATTTTGGTGCATACTAATGGACAAATCTTCACCAACCATCTAGTTTGATCTAATGGTGGGATTAATCTAAGATTAAATAGGGAAACATAAGCCCATGTTTTTTTTCTTCTTTTTTCTTTGTCTTTTTATTTTTTTTATTATTCATTTTTTTCTATCTTTTTTTTCTTTCTTTTTTTTTTTTTTTGTGTTTTTTTTTCACGCTTCATTATTGTTTCTTTTTCTTTTTTTTTGTTTCATTTTATTCTTTTTTGTTGTCTTTATTTTTCACGTGTAAGTTTTTTCTTTTTTCTTTTATATTTCCCCCTTTTTTTTATTTTTTTCTTCTAATTCACGTTTTTTTCCTAATAAACATTTTTTTTCGTTCTCATTCATTTTCGTCTGTTTTCATACGTTTTCGTTCGTTTTTATTTATTTTTGAACGTTTTCGTCCGTTTTCATACGTTTTGTGTGTTTTCAAACGTTTTCGTCCGCTTTCTTACATTTTCGCCCGTTAACGTCTGTTTTGATACGTTTTCATATGTTTTCTTACATTGTCGTTCGTTTTCATACGTTTTCGTCGGTTTTCATATGTTTCCGTTCGTTTTAATACGTTTTCGTCCGTTTTTCATATGTCTTCGTCCGTTTTCAGACGTGTTTTTACAATTTCATACGTTTTTGTCCGTTTTCATACATATTTGTCCATTTTCTTATGTTTTCGTTCGTTTTCATACATTTTTGTCCATTTTTCAAATGTTTTTGTCCTTTTCATACATGTTTTTACACTTTCATGCGTTTTCTTCCATTTTCATACATTTTCATTCGTTTTCTTACGTTTTCGTCCATTTTTTATTCGTTTTCGTCCATTTTTAAATGTTTTTGGAAATTTTCAGACGTTTTCATATGTTTCTAAATATCACAAGTGATATTCTGAATATCACAAATTATATTATGAATATCACAAGTGATATTCTAAATATCACAAGTTATATTCTGAATATCACAAGTGATATTTTGTGATATTCAGAATATCACAAGTGATATTCTGAATATCACAAGTGATTTCTATGATATGCAGAATATCACAAGTTATACTATGAGTACCACAAATGATATTCTGGATATTATAAGTAACATTCTGTGATATTCAAAGTATCACAAGTGATATTCTGAATATCACAAATTATAATCTGAATATCACAAATGATATTCTGTGATATTCTAAATATCACAAGTTATATTCTGAATATCAAAAGTGATATTCTTAATATCACAAGTGATTTTCTATGATATGCAGAATATCACAAGTGACACTATGACCACCACAAATGATATTCTGGATATTATAAGTAATATTTTGTGATATTCAAAGTATCACAAGTGATATTCTGAATATCATAAGTGATTTTCTGAATTTGACAAAAGGACGAATATTACTTATGATATCCAGAATATCATTTGTAGTACTCATAGTATCACTTGTGATATTCTGCATATCACAGAAAATCACTTGTGATATACAGAATATCGCTCGTGATATTCTGAATATAACTTGTGATATTTAGAATATCACAGAATATCACTTGTAATATTCAGAATATAACTTTTGATATTCAGAATATCACTTGTGATATTTAGAAACATACGAAAACGTCTGAAAATGGCAAAAAAAACATTTAAAAATGGATGAAAACGAATGAAAATGTATGAAAATGAAAGAAGGCGTATGAAAGTGTAAAAACATGTATGAAAAAGACAAAAACGTTTGAAAACTTGATGAAAACGTATTAAAACGAACGAAAACTAAGAAAATGAACAAATATGTATGAAAACGGACGAAAGCATATGAAAGCATAAAAACATGTTTGAAAACGAATGAAGATGTATGAAAAACGGACGAATATTACTTATGATATCCAAAATATCATTTGTGGTACTCATAGTATCACTTGTGATATTCTGCATATCATAAAAAATCACTTGTGATATTCTGAATATCACAGAATATCTCTTGTGATATTCTGAATATAACTTATGATGGTTAGAAATATATGAAAATGTCTGAAAATGCCAAAAAAATATATTTAAAAACGGACGAAAACGAATGAAAAAACGGACGAAAATATATGAAAATGTATGAACGTGTAAAAACATGTATGAAAAGGATGAAAATGTTTGAAAACTAGATGAAAACAAAAGAAAACGGACGAAAATATATGAAAACGAACAAAAACGTAAGAAAACAAACGAATATGTATGAAAACGGATGACAACGTATGAAATCGTAAAAACACGTCTGAAAAAGGACGAATACGTAAGAAAAATGGAAGAATATTACTTATGATATCCAGAATATCATTTGTGGTAATCAAAGTATCACTTGTGATATTCTGCATATCACAGAAAATCACTTGTGATATTCAGAATATAACTTGTGATGTATGAAAAACGGACGAAAGCGTATGAAAGCATAAAAACACGTTTGAAAACGAATGAAGATGTATGAAAAATGGACGAATATTACTTATGATATCCAAAATATCATTTGTGGTACTCATAGTATCACTTGTGATATTCTGCATATCATAAAAAATCACTTGTGATATTCTGAATATCACAGAATATCACTTGTGATATTCAGAATATCACTTGCGATATTTAGAAACATATGAAAACGTCTGGAAATGGCAGAAAACAATAAAAAATGAACGAAAACGAATGAAAATGTATGAAAACGGCAGAAAACATATGAGATTATAAAAACATGTATGAAAAGGATGAAAATCTTTGAAAACTAGATGAAAACGAAAGAAAACGGACGAAAATGTATGAAAACGAACGAAAACGTAAGAAAACGAAAGAATATGTATGAAAACGGATGAAAACGTATGAAAGCGTAAAAACAAGTATGAAAAAGGACGAATACGTAAGAAAAATGGACGAATATTACTTATAATATCCAGAATATCATTTGTGGTAATCATAGTATCACTTGTGATATTCTGCATATCGCATAAAATCACTTGTGATATTCAGAATATCACAGAATATCACATGTGATATTCAGAATATAACTTGTGATATTCAGAATATCACTTGCGATATTTAGAAACATATGAAAACGTCTGGAAATGGTAGAAAACAATTAAAAATAAACGAAAACGAATGAAAATGTATGAAAACGGAAGAAAACGTATTAAATTATAAAAACATGTATGAAAAGGACAAAAAAGTTTGAAAACTGGACGAAAACAAAAGAAAACGGATGAAAACGTATGAAAACGAACGAAAACGTAAGAAAACGAACGAATATGTATGAAAATGGATGAAAACTTATGAAAGCGTAAAAACACATCTGAAAACAGAAGAAGACGTATGAAAAATGGACGAAAACAAAAGAAAACGGATGAAACGTATTAAAAAGAACGAAAACATTTGAATACGGACAAAAATGTATGAAAACGAAAGAAAATATAAGAAAACGGATGAAAGGGTATGAAAATAGACGTGAACGGGCGAAAACGTAAGAAAGCGGTCGAGAAACGTATGAAAACGGACGAAATATATGAAAACGGGCGAAAACGTACGAAAACAGACAAAAACGTATGAAAACGGACGAAAACGTATGAAAGCAAAAAAAACGTATATTACGAAAAAACATTTATTAGAAAAAAAGACAAAAAAAAGGGAAAAAAAGTGATTTAGAAAAAAAACAAAAAACAAAAGACAAAAAAAAAGTAGCGTGAAAAAAGAAAACAAAAAAATAATAAAGAAAAAAACAAAAAAGAAATAAAAAAAACAAAAAAGAGGAAAAAAAATATGCGTGACAAAAAAAACCAAAAGGAAAGAAAGAAGAAAAAAAAAAGAATAATAAAAAGACAAAGAAAAAGGAAAAAAAACATGGACTTAGGTTTATCCCAACCATTAGATCAAACTAGATGGATGATGGAGATTTATTCATTGGTATGCACCAAAATAAGGGTATCCAAAATAAATGCGTTTTTTTAAGCTTTATTGAACATCTAAGAGATTTGCTAATATATCAGTGACAATTTTTTTAGATGTAACTAAATGCCTTTTAAAGATAGTTAATATACCCAAACTTTTTTTTTTCAAACTAAAAATGCATTTAATAAACAAAAGGTTTGTGTCACAATGATACCCATAATTGTGTGAGAAACTCACCAACCAAAGTATTTGTGGATTCAAGTTTTGCTTAAGACAAGTGAGATAGTTTGTAGTTTGTATTTCATGAGATTATTAGTCCCATTCTTAAAAAAATGACTTAATAAACTTTTTTTTTTAACTCCTAATTTACTAGACTTGTATGTTATTTTCAATTTAATAATCTCAAACTATACGTTATTCGTACATTAAAAGGAGCACCCGTTAGCAAATCATAAATTTTAATGCTAACACAAAAGAAACATCATTAAAGAAATGAAAGTGTTGTTGACCTCTTTAAAATCTTAAACTTATTCATATCCATATGCTGTTAGAACTTATGGGTTTTTATCAACAATATTTGTGTATTGTTTTCTATCCCCACATAGGTAGAAAAGAGAAGTGAAAGTGAGTTCATAAAGTGCTATCCACTCAAATATTTGAAAGTCTTTTTGGAGGCTTTTGGAGAGAATAATTGGATGATTAATTTGGTTTATATATTTAATTAATCATAGACTTAGCACTTTCCATCCTTTGCCTTAGAAATTATTTCGTCACTATTTTTTATACAGAATTGTTTCTGTTAATGGCAGTTATTTCTGGAGGAAAAAAGTAACCATTGTGTTGGTTGGTTTCGGCAGTTGACTTTCCAATAGTCATGATGATTCACCAAAAGTCACAATGGTTCGGTTTTACATCTAAAAAATGGTGCATTTGGTTGTCTGAAATATAGACAGAAAACCTACAAATTCACTAAACATACAATATACAATCTGACGATGTTTATAGAGAAATCTATGTACGCTGCATAAATTTCTAATCATTGAGGTGGAATCCTGGGAAGATATTAGTCTCGAATCCCACCAGCGTTAATAGTGGGGGCTAATATTCTTTAAGGACAATGTTTATCACGTCCATAATTTCATTTATATTATTAGTACCAATCTGCCATATTCTAACACATGCTTTAAATAGTCGTTCACTATGGTTTAAAAGATAAGACTTTTTAATCTTATTTATAAACCACTATAGGAGATATTGTCATATTTTAAAATTAATAAAAAAGACAAACCCTCGTTGGTATATTATAGGATTATATGGTTGGTGATTTTTAATAATTGCTTCATTTATTATTATTTAATAGTTCGTCAATATATCATTTATAAGTTATGTGGAAAACTAGAAGGGGTTGAATAGTTTTACGTCTTTTTAATTTATTGTGAAAACCTTTTACTTTTAAAAACTTATATTCGATCTTTATGTGAATTCAACTCTTAAACAATATAAACAATTATATGTAAGTAAATAAAGAAAATGCAAGTAAAGTAATGAAAGAAAAGAGATGGAAAGATCTAACCGCGACACAAAGGATTTATAGTGGTTCGGCTACAAAGACACCTTCCTTGCCCTACTCCACTCCCCGAGCACCACACTCGAGAGTTTTCTTCACAATGTCAACAAGCTCCCTTATGACGGAGAAAATCTTACACAACTTTTGCTTACACCAATTAACGACACTAAGCTAAATGTCGAGTTCTAATCCTAGCTAGAACCAATATCACAACTTAAATCACAACACAACTTATTTCACAACTTTATGCAACTTCACACAACTTCTTCTTTTTCACAACTTCTATTTCTTAGCTTCTTCACGACTTCTTGCTCTTCACAACTTCGATGCTCCTATTACTTCACTACTTGATGTGCGTGTTGTGTCATATTGATGCGTGAGAATTGCACCAGGCTTTACCTCTCGAGGGATCTCGAGAAGCTTACAACCGCCACCAGGCAGTGTACCTTATCGTTGTAGTATAGTATAGTGACAAGTACCGGGGGATTGATCGTTCAACTCAGGAATAGTGTCGCTAGGATTAGAAAGCCTAAAAACTAGATCTAGAGGTGAGGGATGATTCTTTTTGTATTTTATATTTTTATAAAAGCAAATAAAAATCTCGGGTTTTGGAAGAGTGTGCGGAATTAGTTGCTAGTCAACTAACCCAATAACTAAAGATGCAATTAAAATAAAATAACAAAAATGTAAATAAACTAATTAAACTAGTGGTGTGAACAATAAATGGGAAAATTGTGTTTACTTAGATTTCATTACTCCCTAGATATCTTTTACAGGTTGATAGTTTGTTACAGTTGCGTGGATGACGGGTTATATTCCTTAATACCAATCGTGGGGTGGCGTACGTACTTCCCTAACTCTATAAGCTCCTACTTCACTCCTATGTCGAGCCTGCAAGAAGCTCCTAACATGGGATCACTAGAATTCGCTCATGCATTAAATACAACCATAAAAACCTAGTACGCATTGGTTCATGTTTCTTAAGACGTTCAAGCATGTTACCCTATGGAAGTCTGCCAGTTTTCTTAAGCCTAACATCGAAATCATTCATCCGTAACAACTATAAACAAGCAATCAACCCATAATAAACATCTAGGTTTCACTACATCTAAGCAAACACACAAGAGATCTAGCCTAGCATGCTAAAATCAAGACAAGCGTAAGATATATTCAAACAACACATAGAAATATTGAATGAATTGAAAGGGTACTTATCTTAATTGAACATGAAAGGTTTCAAAGGGTAAAAACCCTTGAAAAGACTGATAAAATTGTGCTAGGGTTTCTCCAAGTTATCCCTAAAATTGTCCTCTTTTAATGAATGAAAATTACAAAACTATATATAGATTTTCCAAAGTGACGGCGTCAAGAAGAGAAATCTGACGCCGTCAACTCGCCGCCCATAATAATATCGGATTGCCTAGATCCAGATTTGACGCCGTCAAAAACAATTTTCCTCTGGGCCGTCACGTGTAAAGGGACCATGACGGCCTATGGTGACGCCGTCATGCCCTAGTGTAAAAACGTTCTGGATCGTCATGGACTCTATCCTCTTCACCTTTTGTTTTCCTCTTGACGCCGTCATTAAGAACTTGGTGACGCTGTCAGGTACTGTTCCCAGCAAGGAAAATTAAGACTTTGCCGTTTTCTTCACTTTTATGCTCCAAAAACGTCCAAAATGCTTCCTTTTCAAGAATTCACTCCAAAAGTACCTAAAATCACAAAAGAAACGATTTAGGGCAATATTTGATCAAATAAATTCAATTCCGGGCTTAAATGACCCCCTAAAAACGGATCATTTTTCGCCTCATCACATATGCAGTTAGGGGTAATTGCCTATTTCAAAGTTTTAAATTTATATTTAGCCGACTTATCCTATAACACACACTCTAACGGACAGTGTATCCGATCAATATGTATATAGTGGTAAGCAGAGTGTCGATCACTAAGAGTGGAACGAAAACCTTAATTTGTCTATCAGTATTTTAATATTTTAAGTTAGTTTTACAATCTAATCTAACGCAGTGGGGTTTTAGTCTGAGAGACTAGCACATATTTGGTTTTATTAAATAGTAAATTAAACTAATGAGAACGATTCAGTAAATAGCAACACGTACACAGATAGATAATAGAGACTATAAGAAGACTTGTCGTGATAATTAAGTAGCTTGTCACTTATTTTATTGCTAGTTTTATATGAAGTATATTATAATCTGGTCTTTCTCGTTGGATCGAGTATATCGGCGAGTAAACCCTTAATGATCACTTATGTCTATCCTACTTATCTAAAGTCGCTAGATTAAATAGGCGATGGGCAGATATGGCAGTCCACGGGCTTAGCTAGACACATAGGTTATCAAAGCACTAATATAAGTCACCAAAGACATCAACATATAAACTTTAATTAATGGGAAATCAATATTAAAGGGAGTGTACGATGTTCTGTAGTCACATATCACAAGCCCATCAATCTTGATGAATTAAAGCTTACTATTACAATAAAACAAAACTACTTAATTGTCACACCCCGCCACGGCGGAAACGCGCGGGTGTAACTTCATGGATATCATCACAACACCTGGTGTCTACATAGAGAACAACTACATGCACCTAAATAGAGCAATGTACCAACACACAGTGTTGTAACAATACTCCAAAATAAATAACCAAAACAATAATACAAAAGGTATCTTCAATAGATACGAAAATAACAAACGATAAACATAAATGTATCAAAACCAAATCCAAATCAAGTCAAATTCCAAAACATAAGTAAGGTCTCCATATGCAACTAAGTCTCGCCTAATTGCTTCCCTCAACTTTAGCCTTAGAATGCTCACCTGAAAATGATGCTTAAAATGTCAACATTACGTTGGTGAGATTCATAGGTTTAGACAAGCTTACACTCACAAGGCAACCAGTTTACTGTGATCATAAAACATAGCTGGACAAATAAATTTTAGTTATCATATAGCTACATGTATTTGCAAGTCAATAATCACACACAAAGGCAACACCACACATAAGGCAACATCAGGACGGCTCGTGTCCTCCGATCCCACAATGTTTACAATAGGACGGCTCGTGTCCTCTAACCCCACAATGATTACAACAGGATGGCTCGTGTCCTCCGACCCCAATAAACCACAATTAGGTCGCATGTGCGAGCAACATGATAAATATCCTCCTTACTGGAACACATATATATCCACACAAGCAAATAATCACACATAACATGCATACGATAACATTATAAGTCCAAGCTCTTTTGACACACACATAATCACAGTAACTCAAATATTTAAGACAAGCATCATTCCCATCCCATGTTTAAAACAAAGTAAAATATGGGACTATGAACTCACCTTAAACTCCGCAGCTTCCACAAAAAATAACTCACAATCTATAGCACACAAAAATAATCCACATTACCCAAGGTCAAGCTAAAAGCTACAACCCATGTAATACACATATGGTGGATGTCTAAGACTCATATGACCCACCATGGATCTCCTAGACACCATACTAACCACCACCATAACTTAATACTCACTAAATCCCTTGCACTCTTAAAATCAGAAAACGCAGAATTTTTGGGTACATTCGCCCACACAAAATCACGAAAAATAAAGCTCAACAACTCACACCAAAAATTTACCATGGTCTCTCATAATAATAGAAGCTAATCCCAGAAGGCCATGGACCAATAACACACACAAGCACCCAAAAGAAAATCAAACTTGTCAACTACTCAAATTCGGATCTGAACGCACACCAAAAAGTTTTGATTAACATAAAATACTTCAACAAGTTTTTATCGCGAATCCTTTTCGTGGTAGTCTATTATAACCTAATACTTAACTATTCCAGAAGGCCTAGTCAAAATACCACTTTTACAACCACAAAACACCCTCAAACTTTTACCCAAAATCTGTCCCGGTTTGACAGCTTTGACACCTTAACAAAGAAAAATCAAAAGACCAACTTCCCGACCTTGAAATCAATCGTGGTTGGACTTTTTGGTAAGCTCTTTCATTAAACTTCAAGTTAGACCTATAATTCGTGACTTAACTCTTCACCATCTGTTATTTAAACTCACATCTTTACAGCCATAATTTTCTGTCCAAATCCTAACACATAATCTAACACGTTTTACACTCAATTCCGTTAACCAATAACCATATTATTAACAACTAATGATCCTAACATATTTTACTTCATTAATTTACAGAAAGTATATAAACCCTATATTCCATCATATTAAATATTACATGAATCATAACAATAATTAGTTAATTACATGTAAACCAGTATTAAAAATATACCTTGATCTTGATTTTAGCTTCAAAAACAAAACCCCAAATTTTTCTCTTGTTGCTCTCCCCTTGTTCGACCGTACACTCCAAAAAGAAGGGTTAGGGAGTTTTAATTTTGTATTTATAATTATATTCGATAACCCTTAAGGCTTAGAGTTGTATTTGTTATCAAATTTGGTTTCCTTTTTCCCCCTAATCCATATATTCGGCCGCCCCTATACATATATATTTATTTTTTTATTTTTTTTATTAAATTTGTTTATTACACTAAAAACCTCATACTTTTCATATTTTATGTATTCCCATAACAAAACCTAACGTCTTTCGCGATAAACCTTAATTTTACAACAAACCGGAAAATATTCATTTTCAAAATAAAGTTTCCAAAAATAGATTTTCACACACTCCATAAACATTTCTCACAAAAACAACATTCCCGTAACTTACTAACGCCCAATTACTTGAACGAAGACTCGTTACGCAAAACCTCAAAACACCAAATATACACAAGCCATTTCTACACCACATGGGTGATCAAAATGAACTTTCCCAAAATCAACATCACCAAAAATCACAATGACAACCACAACGCGAAGGGATTTAGTGCTAACTCAAATACTAATCGCCCTATAACACACAATAACACACATATACCCATATACCTACTCAAACCACACCAAACAAAGTTAGATAACTCAAAACTAAAGGTCTAACTAACCTATTAAAATCACGGTTGTTACATCATCCCCCACCTAAGGAAAGCTCGTCCCGAGATTTAACAGCTCGTATCATCAGACTTCTCAGCAAAAAACTTAGGATACTTAGCTCTCATTTGATCCTCACGCTCCCAAGTAAACTCAGGACCACGCTTAGAATTCCATCGTACCTTTACCAATGCAATCTTACTACGCTTCATACTCTTAACTTCTCGGTCCATAATCTCAACAGGTTCCTCCACAAAGTGAATTGTTATATCAACCTTAATCTCATCTAGTGGCACATGTAAACTAGCATCCGCTAAACACTTCTTCAAATTAGACACGTGAAACTCCAAGGGTTTGCGACGATTTTCCGCATAACTCTTTTGATGATCTCTCACTGCCTTAAGTCTTTCTTTAATCCGAAAAACCATATCTGTAGTCTCTTGTACTAATTCAGGTCCAATTAACTGACTCATCCCAATCTCTGCCCATAACACCGGTGATCTATACTTCTTTCCGTACAACATCTCAAACGGTGCACATCTAATGCTTGAATGATAGCTATTATTATAGGAAAACTTAGCCAAAGGCAAATGAGTATCCCAGCTTCCTCCAAAATCAATAGCACAAGCACGAAGCAAATCCTCCAATGTCTGAATCGTTCGCTCACTTTGCCCATCGGTCTGTGGATGATAAGCAGTACTCATATCTAACCGTGTATTCAAAGCCTTTTGCAACGACTGCCAGAACCGCGAAGTGAATCTACTATCCCGGTCTGAAATGATAGACACAGGCACACCATGCCTTGCTACAATCTCATTTATATAGATCCTTGCCAACTTCTCCATCTTGTAATCCTCACGAATGGCCAGAAAATGTGCAGACTTCGTCAATCTGTCCACAATGACCCATATCGTGTCATGTCCATTACTTGTGTGAGGCAATTTAGTAATGAAATCCATAGTTATATTATCCCACTTCCATTCAGGAATTGGCGGCTGCTGCAACAATCCAGAGGGTTTCTGATGTTCAGCCTTAACCTTCAAACAAGTTAAACATCAACTAACATACTCAGCTATCTCCCTCTTCATTCCCGGCCACCAATACGCATCTCTAAGATCATAGTACATCTTATCAGACCCTGGATGAATCGAGTATCTCGTCTTATGAGCCTCATCCATGATCACCTTTCTCACATCTCCCACTAGTGGAACCTATATTCGATCTAAGAAATATAGTCCACCATCTTCCTTTCTTTCCATCTGCTGATCTAAACCACGCAACATTTCAGCCACAAGGTTCTCATCCTTGAGAGCCTCCTCTTGTGCTGCCAATATCTTACTCTTAATTCCTGACTGCAATGTTATGCTCATAGCTCGCACACGTCTTGGCTTAATTCTTTCTTTTCTACTCAACGCATCGGCCACCATATTCGGGTTTCTAGGATGATAACGAATGTCACAGTCATAATCACTTAACAACTCCATCCATCTTCTTTGACACATATTCAACTCCTTCTGATTAAAAATATGCTGAAGACTCTTATGGTCGGTATAGACCGTACTCTTCGTACCATACAAATAATGTCTCCAATTCTTGAGAGCAAATACCACCGCACCAAGCTCTAGGTCGTGAGTGGTATAACTTTTCTCATGAACCTTGAGTTGTCGTGATGCATAAGCTATCACCTTCCCCCTTTGCATTAACACACATCCAAAACCTTGATTTGACGCATCACAATATACCACAAAATCATCTAGCCCGTCAGGTAACGTCAGAATAGGTGCATTACACAAACTATCTTTTAGTGTCTGAAAAGCCACTTCTTGCTCATCCCTCCACTCATACTTCTTATTCTTCTGAGTCAATATAGTGAGAGGCTTAGCAATCTTTGATTTTTTTTTTATAAATCTCCTGTAGTATCCTGCCAGTCCTAAGAAAGAGCGTATCTCAGAAGGTGTCGTAGGAGCCTTCCAATTCTTGACCGCTTCTATCTTGCTAGGATCTACATGTATACCTTCACTATTCACTATATGACCAAGAAATTGCACCTCTTGCAGCCAAAATTCACATTTAGAGAACTTAGCGTACAATCTCTCATTCTCCAACAAGCCAAGTATTAACCTCAGGTGTTCCCCATGCTCTTCCTTCGACTTGGAGTAAATCAGGATGTCGTCAATGAACACAATTACGAATTTATACAATAGGGCCTACACGCACGATTCATCAAATCCATAAATACCGCTGGTGCATTAGTCAACCCAAATGGCATAACCGTAAACTCAAAGTGTCCATAACGAGTTCTAAAAGCTGTCTTGGGAATATCCTCCTCATGCACTCTTAACTGATGATAACCAGATCGCAGATCTATCTTTGAGAAAAATCTAGCACCCTGCAACTGGTCGAAAAGATCATCAATTCTAGGTAGAGGATATCGATTCTTCACCGTTAACTTATTCAACTCTAGGTAATCAATACACATTTTAAATGAACCATCCTTCTTCTTAGCGAACAAAACAGGTGCTCCCCACGGGGAATGACTAGGTCGAATAAACCCCTTATCTTGAAGTTCTTTCAACTGTGCAGCCAACTCCTGCGTCTCCGTAGGTGCCAATCGATAAGGAGCTTTCGCTACCGGTGTCACTCCAGGAATTAACTCAATACGAAACTCCACCTGTCATATCGGCGGTAATCCGGACAAATCCTCAGGAAAAACGCCCGAAAACTCACACGCTACTGGAATATCCCCCACTTTGAGTTCCCTAGACTTCACACTCATAAGGGATTTCGAATTCTTTTCCACACTTTCTCCTTGTACTCGCAGCACACCACCACCCTCTAATGGAATTCGAACCACCTTTTCATGGCATATTACTTCAGCTTTATGCCTAGCCAACCAATCCATCCCTATTACCACATCAAAGCTACCATGTCCTAAGGGTATTAAGTCAATCTTAAACGCAACACCCTCTAACACGATAATACACTCACAAATAACCTTGTCAACTTCTATTTCTCTACCACTAGCTATTTCAATCAAAATACTAGGTCTAAGTTCACTAAACTCGACACCTAATATTCTAGCAAATTCAGTAGTAGTAAAACAATAATCCGCACCCGTATCAAATAACGTAGTGGCATAATGACCATTGAGAGAGAAAGTACCAGTAACGACATTCGGGTCTTGGCGCGCCTCGCTTGCATTCATTGTAAATGCCTTTCCCTTAGCTGCATTTCTATTAAACCCTTGTCCTTGCCCTCCTTCAATAGCCAGTTGATTCCTAGACCGTCCAAACATTCCAACAAGTTTGGGACACCTGTTTCGTAGATGATCAGTACTACCACACTCGTAGCATGCCCTGCGATGAGGCCCCGCACCCACCGAGTTAATTGGAGTTGCCTGAATAATCCCTCCTTGACAATATCTAGCAATGTGCCCAGGTTTGCCACACCTGAAGCACACACGACATGCAGCATTCTCAGGATGATTACCACTACACTTAGCATATCTAGGGGCATTACCAACATATCCCCTCTTCCCATTATTACTAGTCACAGCCGTAGAAGCTGTTCTCGCATAACCTGCTGCTATCATAGGATCCGTTGCTATGAACCCGTTCCCTTTCTTGCTTTCTTATTGTCACCACTAAAACCAACTGTTTTAGTAGTATCAACCTCCTCTCGCTTCTTATCTCCCAACTTTGCAAGTGTTCCACTCCTAACCGCTTCATCTGTCAGTGCACCAGCCTTTTGAATAGCACTTAGAAGCGTTGTCGGCTCAATCGCCCTAACGATCGAGCGAATCTGTGGAACCAACCCACAGATATACCTCTCAATATGCTTCGATTCAGGAGTTACTAGATGAGGAACCATCCTAGCTAACTCATGAAACCTATCAGTGTACTCCATATGATTAGCTCCAACCGTAGTATGATTTCACAACTCTTCTTCCAATTTCTGCATTTCATTGGTTGGACAAAAGTCCTCCACCATTATGGCTTTGAAGTCCTCCCAAGTCATACCCAAAGCCGCAACTCGTCCTCTAGCTTGCAGTTGCGTGTTCCACCAGGTCAACGTCTTGTTAACCAAGGAACTAACCGCATACTTAACTTTCTGGCCCTCACTACATCCACTTATGTCCATCACCGACTCCATTTTCTCTATCCATCGAGTGAGTGCAATCGCCCCACCCTTCCCATCAAACTCCTTGGGCTTACAAGCCATAAACTCCTTATAAGTACACCCATTATTCCCACTTCCACCACTTCCAGCGCCATCAGGATGAGCCCCACTGCCCATCTACGCACTCAATTGAGTCACGAGTTCAGGTATTAAAGCTTCTAGCTGCTGATTGATCATCTGTTGGAAGATAGGGTTGCTATCCCCAATAATGAGTGTCGACTTCTTGGACTTCTTCGGTGTCCGGAAAGCTCCACTCATAGGTGACTTAGTGATAGGTCGTCTTGGTTTCCTTGGCGCCATTTCCTAAACACACAGGACAATAGAACCATTAGAAACCATTCACAAGATTCCACAATTTCCGTAATCATACCCAATCATCTACCTCCCATCACATGAGACACTCTCAATCATATATCCAAATTAACTCAAATCTACCACACATAAGCATATCACCATCGATTCAATGTAACATTGGCTGTAAGTCCACATATGTCGTGTTACATTTATAATTTTGTTGGCCACCCACAATTTTAGATGTATCATTCCACATATGTACTTACTTCCAAAGCCACACCTAACAATAATAACATCTTATAACAAATAACACATAATCAATACCATCCAAACTATACTCCCATAATACACATAATATACACACCAAAATATTCGAACTTGCCCAAGGCTTCTCATTAAAAAAATGGGATAAATCCCAAAATCCGAAGGAATTCACATTCCAACATACAATCAACGTCAAAATAACTCAACAAAACCATAAAACATTAAAAACAAGTCGTACGCGGTTCGAGTCCTATCTAAGACCTAAAACGGTGTACGCGCACTGGACTCCAAATCCGAATCCACTTCCTCCTCCTCGCTCACCCATCCATTCTTATTTCCATGATTCTATGGTAGAGGATGTTTTGCAAAATCATCTTCACGATTTCTTAACTCTTCATCTATCCTATCCACAAAATCATACAACCGTTGGGGTCTAGCCCAAACTACCCCATCATCTTCCAGAAACTGAGGACACCTACACGGG
This sequence comes from Artemisia argyi, assembly GCA_030686995.1. NCBI lineage: Eukaryota > Viridiplantae > Streptophyta > Magnoliopsida > Asterales > Asteraceae > Artemisia > Artemisia argyi. The sequence continues at coordinate 744,725 of JARVZY010010800.1, forward strand.
TACTTGGTGGTGAAACCTTCTTTATCAGCTACCTTTGTCTCATATCTCTCCACCATTTCCCCATTCATATTCTCGAGTGTCAGCTTCTCTTCAATCACACATGGTATCATGCTAGCGGGGACCAATATCCTTCTGTTGGTTCTCTTCATATTCCCAACTCTCTTACGTACCTTAGAAACTACAGTGGTCCAATGAAGCGTCTTTCGCGCAGAAGGTGCCATTCTATAAATGACACACATACGATGCTAAGTACAGGGTTTGATAGACGTTCAAAAACTCGGTAAAATAACTCATAATTTAGGAAAATATACATGTAAAGATATTACACTTACACATAGGTCCTAAATGAAACTATATGAGGGACTCCTAAGCTATAGTCTAGGTTAAACCACCTAATTCTCTATAACCAAGGCTCTGATACCAATCTATCACACCCCGCCATGGCGGAAACGTGCGGGTGTAACTTCATGCATATCATCACAACACCTGGTGTCTACATAGAGAACAACTACATGCACCTAAATAGAGCAATGTACCAACACACAGTGTTGTAACAATACCCCAAAATAAATAACCAAAACAATAATCCAAAAGGTATCTTCAATAGATACGAAAATAACAAACGAAAAACATAAATGTATCAAAACCAAATCCAAATCAAGTCAAATTCCAAAACATAAGTAAGGTCTCCATATGCAACTAAGTCTCGCCTAATTGTTGCCCTCAACTTTAGCCTTAGAATGCTCACCTGAAAATGATGCTTAAAATGTCAACATTACGTTGGTGAGATTCATAGGTTTAGATACGCTTACACTCACAAGGCAACCAGTTTACTGTGATCATAAAACATAGCTGGACAAATAAATTTTAGTTATCATATAGCTACTTTTATTCGCAAGTCAATAATCACACACAAAGGCAACAACACACATAAGGCAACATTAGGACGGCTCGTGTCCTCCGATCCCACAATGATTACAACAGGACAGCTCGTATCCTCCGAACCCACAATGATTACAACAGGACGGCTCGTGTCCTCTGACCCCAATAAACCAAAATTAGGTCGTATGCGCGAGCAACAGGATAAGCATCCTCCTAATTGGAACACATATATATCCACACAAGCAAATAATCACACATAGCATGCATACGATAACATTATAAGTCCAAGCTCTTTTGACACACACATAATCACAGTAACTCAAATATTTAAGACAAGCATCATTCCCATCCCAAGTTTAAAACAAAGTAAAATATGGGACTATGAACTCACCTTAAACTCCGCAGCTTCCTCAAAAAACAACTCACAATCTATAGCACACAAAAATAATCCACATTACATAAGGTCAAGGTAAAACCTACAACCCATGTAATACACATATGATGGATGTCTAAGACTCATATAACCCACCATGGATCTCCTAGACACCATACTAACCACCACCACAACTTAATACTCACTAAATCCCTTGCACTCTTAAAATCAGAAAACGCAGAATTTTTGGGTACATTCGGCCACATAAAATCACGACAAATAAAGCTCAAAAACTCACACCAAAAATTTACCATGGTCTCTCATAAGCATAGAAGCTAATCCCAGAAGGCCATGGACCAATAACACACACAAGCACCCAAAAGAAAATCAAACTTGTCAACTACTCAAATTTGGATCTGAACGCACACCAAAACGTTTTGACTAACATAAAATACTTCCACAAGTTTTTATCACGAATCCTTTTCGTGGTAGTCTATTATAACCAGTGTTGCAAAAATCGGCTGAGGCGGCCGATTAATCGGCGATTAATCGGCCTCGGCCCTGGAACTTGTAGGAAATTACAAGGTAATCGGCCGAGTCAAGAAAATCGGCCGATTAATCGGCCAAAAATCGCAACTCGGCCCCCGACCGCCTCGGGACCAATTCACGATTTTTGCAACATTGATTATAACCTAATAATTAACTATTCCAGAAGGCCTAGTCAAAATACCACTTTTACAACCACAAAACACCCTCAAACTTTTACCCAAAATCTGTCCCGGTTTGACAGCTTTAACACCTTAACAAAGAAAAATCAAAAGACCAACTTCCCGGCCTTGAAATCAATCGTGGCTGGAATTTTTGGAAATCTCTTTCATTAAACTTCAATTTAGACCTAAAATTCGTGACTTAAATCTTAACCATCTATTATTTACACTCACATCTTTACAGCCATAATTTTCTGTCCAAACCCTAACACATAATCTAACGCGTTTTACACTCAATTCCCTTAACCAATAACCATATTATTAACAACTAATGATCCTAACATGTTTTACTTCATTAATTTACAAAAGTATATAAACCCTAGATTCCATCATATTAAATATTACATGAATCATAACAATAATTAGTTAATTACATGAAAACTAGTATTAAAAATATACCTTGATCTTGGTTTTAGCTTCAAAAACAAAACCCTAAATTTTTCGCTTGTTGCTCTCCCCTTGTTCGACTGTACACTCCAAAAAGAAGGGTTAGGGAGTTTTAATTTTGTATTTATAATTATATTGGATAACCCTTAAGGCTTAGAGTTGTATTTGTTATCAAATTTGGTTTCCTTTTTCCCCCTAATCCATATATTCGGCCGCCCCTATACATATATATTTATTTTTTTATTTTTTTTATTAAATTTATTTATTACACTAAAAACCTCATACTTTTCATATTTTATGTATTCCCATAACAAAACCTAACGTCTTTCGCGATAAACCTTAATTTTACAACAAACCGGAAAATATTCATTTTCAAAATAAAGTTTCCAAAAATAGATTTTCACACACTCCATAAACATTTCTCACAAAAACAACATTCCCGTAACTTACTAACGCCCAATTACTTGAACGAAGACTCGTTACGCAAAACCTCAAAACACCAAATATACACAAGCCATTTCTACACCACATGGGTGATCAAAATGAATTTTCCCAAAATCAACATCACCAAAAATCACAATGACAACCACAACGCGAAGGGATTTAGTGCTAACTCAAATACTAATCGCCCTATAACACACAATAACACACATATACCCATATACCTACTCAAACCACACCAAACAAAGTTAGATAACTCAAAACTAAAGGTCTAACTAACCTGTTAAAATCACGGTTGTTACATTAATGAAGTAAATACATGCAGGACCTTCTTATAGCTCTAATATCTTTTTTTGGAGTGTGTCTTGTGAAGCTTCCTTGACTGAATTCGTCACTTAGGGTTTCAGTTCTTCTATGTTGCACACAAAATTCGTCTGTCCTTGGGGTATTTATACTTTCTGTCTGAGGGTTAGATGCGGCGCATTAAATAGCGAGATGCGGCGCATTAACTTAACTTCGCGTGGGGTCAAAGATTAATATATTTTGGAATGTTCGTACCCCACCATTAGATGCGGCGTAAATTGACTCTTGTATGCGGGGCATGTCCTTTAGCATCTTGGATTACATCTGGTGAAGTCTTGATAGTGATACATCGTATGCCAGCAATATGATGCGGCGTATCTGGAGTAGAACAAGCTTGACCTTCTTCGTTGACCAAAGTTTCATATGCGGTGCATGCTAGAATTGCATGCGGCGCATTCTTCAAAGTCAGGCAACAGTCTTCGAATTCATCTAAATATGATATTGCGGCGTATCTGTTGAGAGAGATACGGCGCATCTTCTAGGTTACAGTAGACTTTTGACATCTTGCTAGTTTTGCTTCATATTTTGTCCAAAATCATTAAGTTTCACCAATTGCTTGTTTTTACATGAGAATTACTAAAGTAAATGATTAAGTATCGATTCTTATAAATAATATAATAAAACAAGTCAAATAAATAAGATAAATGATGGCAATAAAATGTAGTTATTTGAGTTCATCACTACTTCACAACCATCTCTTCACAACTTCGAGGCTCCTATTGCTTCACTACTTCACAACTAGCTCTTCACAACTTCGAAGCTCCTACTACTTCACTACTTCAAAACTCCTATCTCTTCACTACTTATCACTAATCCTATACTTCTCTACTCCTCCACACTTTCACTTCTTCACAAACTTCAAACTAATCTAATCACCTATGTTTAGATCTAACTAACCAATATGCACAACTTGTACACAAGTGAATGAATGAATTACAAATTAATTAAAATTTACACACAACTTAGATAGCAAGATGACACTAAGTTGTAATACTTCTAGTCTTGATTGATAGAAGTATTCTTCTCTTTGCACTTGAATGGTTGAAGCTTGAATCACTTGGAAACAAAACCTTATGATTATAAGATCAAAGGATTTAAGAGAATAGAAGAGAGGATTTGAATCAGAAAGTTTTTTTGCAAAAAGGTAGGGAAAAAGTCAAGAGAAAGACCAGTATTTATAGGGACAAAAATAATGTGCAAGAGCGTGGCCGGTCCCCTTAATAATTAAGGGGGCCGCCTAACAAAATTAAGAGGGCCGCCCATATGAACGTTTCCTAGAATTGTCTTTTTGTGGGGAAGGTTTTTCTGGACCATTTTTGTCTATAAAATGTTTGTGACATTTTATAAAAAACTAGTGTTTAAGAAAATGTCCTTTTGATCATATAATTTAATAAACACTTTGTTTATTCATATGTTAAGTGATTTGGTTGTTAAAATGAATATTAACGACTAAATACTTGTTTACGTCATAATTTATACTTCAATGAGTTTACGTTTTGTGATTATCAAAACATAGAGATATCAATAAATGTTAATAACGTTTTAGAAATTATTTATATCAACAAGTTAAGATAAATTTAGCTAATGCATATTTTATCTTATCTTACAGGAAGGCATTCTATAAATAGTATTGTAATACTTGAAAATTCAGTTTGCTAATTACAAATATTCAATATTACTATATAACTTACAAGTCTTAAAGCTTAATTTATAAAATATAAAGCACTATTAATGTGGTCAAGATATTTAATGTAGTCAATTAATTAACTGATCAATAAATACAATTAATATAGTTATCAAAACACCCATTAAGAAATACAAATTATCAAGCATTTTTTTTAATGGCAAATATATATAAATAAAAGAACTTCTAGTAAGGCACTAGAAGGAAAAGAGTACAATTACAATATAGAAAGAACCAAAGCAAGAAAATTTAGATTCTACACGAGACTTTAACAGCGAGATCAGCAAAAAGGATGAAAAAACTCTTGCCGATTACACCGAACCAAGACAAGAGAAAAATCCCCACCCACGGAGGCCGAGCAACCGGTTTTCACTCCGGGGTGTTTTTGATGCCGACCCAAACAAGCCCTGGGGAAAAACAAAGCAAAAGGAACCGAAACAAAACGGCGAAATCTCGAAACTCCCAGTAGAGTAAAGCAAGAAATAACATCAGTCAACAATCACTCACGAGCAACAAAGGAGATTTGAGCCAAACTACCCAGTTGTAAGACATGTTCCCCTATGAAATAACCAAGAAAATGAAGATGAACTAATGTAATCGAATATATCAATTTTTCTCATCGGATGTGCACAAAAAATGACACTGTTACTATATTTCCAAATCCACCACAGAGAAGCTGCAACAATAATAGATAAACGATGAGACTTCTCTATGGAAGAATGCCATGAATCAAACCAAGATATCCAATGCTCATACGATGTAAATGAAGGAAGAGGAATATCACACAAAATAGGAACCAGTCTCCAAACATCCTTAGCGAAATCACAATCAAAGAAAGTATGAGAAGATGATTCCACATTACCATTGCAAGCAGGACACGAGATCGATGGAATATCCATGCCCCGAGACGAAATATTCAATCTATGAGGTAAACGATCCAGGGCCAATCTCCATAAAAAATGTTTACTTTGCGCAGAAGAACTATATCCCAAGAATGTTTATCAAGCATATTATACAACCAACTTAAACACAATTCATGTATTAAATGTTGCTAACACCAATAATAAAATATATTATACAAATATTCAAGCCCGAACGGGCAACGGGCTCGAGCCCGAACGAGCACGGGCTAAACGAAATTCTTGATATCCGTAACTTTATTGTCAAAAAGAACATAATAAACTAAAATACATGATTTACCGGAAAAATTTATTTCGGCGTATCCGCCATCGCAACGCTCGGGTAGCCTGCTAGTTTTAATTAAACGTCAATTAGATGCTTTTTATGGAGTACTTATTTACTTTTTAATCTGGGAAAAGTAAAACTCAAAGAAATAGTTAAATTGCAAAAAATATCCTTGTAGTTTAGTCAATTTACAGGTTAGATCCTACAATTTCAAATCTTCAGCCACAAACTTTCTGGATTACTTTCTTACGCAATTATGGTCCCAATAAATATTGCATACGCACTTTCTTAAGCAACATTTTTTATTCCTTTCGCATTTGATACTTTTGGTTTCCTTGCACTTGAGGCTTTGGAGCTCCGCAATAGAGTCCAACGAGTTATGCATAGCAATGTTATTACATCTAAATCTACAAACGTAGTTTTTAAAAGAATTGGCTTTGCTATTCAAAAAGTGCTAGCGGCGCAGCTTGTTGTTCGTTTTCCTTGCACCAATAGAAAAAATTTGTATAACAATTCTTTTATTTTATCAAAAAACAAAAAAAAAAGAAAAGAAAAGAAAAAAAAGAAATTGAACAATACACAAGTACTAAGATTGGAATTAAAAATAAAAATAAATAAATAAATAAAAACCCTAACCAAATACTCGTAGTATATAATTACACATCGGAGTTTCTCACAAGGAATGCTTCTGCACATTCAAAGTTGTAAGGACTACGACACTGCGCCTACAAATTGGCCAAACAACAAAGTTTTTATTTATTTATTTATTTATTTATTTATTTATTTATTTTTACAATTTACTCTTCAAAGGAGTTAATTCGGGTAGTGTGGCTGGTAATGTGGCTATGTCGGATTTTGCATGATGTGAATGATCAGCATACTATTCCTGGTATGCGAACTGATTTGGCGCATTCGAGTCCTTCAACTCAAGTGACGAACTCAGCTGGTGGTGAGTTTAGTGTGCATGGGAAGGAAAGTGGTCAACATGATTCGTCTCATATTAGTAACAGCCATTAAAGCTAATGTTTTGGGGATCAACCTTAACGTGCCTGTCTCTCTTAGCTTGCTTCTTAATGTCTGTGGTAAGAAAGTCCCGAATGGCTTTAAGTGTGCCTAAGTTAATCAAGATATGTGGTTCTCTTGATTTTGTTAAGTTATCGATCTTCTGATCTTATTACGTACGTATAGTAAGAGCTTAGATGTAAAGGCTCTCGTGGTTACATTTCGTTTATGTGCTGTCTGTTATTGATATCATGATTAGATTGAAAGGAATCATGTTCTATATTTGTAACAGTTTGTGGAAAATAAAAGCAATTTTGTTTTAAATATTCTAGAATTATTAGAACTTTGGAAAAATGTTACTGAGATTGGCCAACTACATTATTTGCTTTAAGCACATGCATGGCCAAGAAAACTCTACTGTGAATCGGAAGCAGCCTAGCCTACATAAATGGTAAGTGCATGAAAAGAAATGGTAGATCAACATACGTAGTAGTTACATGGTTTGATTTAGAAATGGTAGATCAACGTAGTTACATGGTTTGATTTAGTAATATGCAAAGAGTACTATAGAACTTTTTAAATCGAACTTTCACTTTAAATATTTTTATTTTTATTATATAATACTTTATTAAAATTAATCTAAATAAAAGTATATTTAAAACATAATTCATTTATATATATGATTTGAAAGGGAGTAAGATTATTTTCTCACTGATTCTAGAAGGAACAATATTAATGTAATGTAGCCTTGCTGGTGAAAATAATCTAAAAAAAAATGTATAGACAAAAACAAAAACTGTTATATAAACAACCATAGGGTCCATTTCAAGTGGTCTGCTCTTACGGATTTGATGGAAACTCAAAAAAGTACATGAAAGTATGATGAAAGTATGATTAAATGATGCATATCTTCTAATTAGATATTTTAAACTCTAACCAATGCTAAAAGATAAAGACATCCAAATGTATTTATCCATAACAAGTCTCTATTTTTGCCAAAAACCTGTTGGACACAACCTACTTTTTCACCAAGTTTTGAGTGACCCAGTTCACCGACCCGTTGAGTAAATATGACCCAGTTCACCGACCCTTTGAGTAAATATGACCCAGTTCACCTAGTTATTATTATTTATTTTTTTTAACAGAGTTAAAAAAAAATTTGGGTCGACATTGTCGGAAGCTTTATCTCTTTGTATGATCTACTGGTTCAATTGCTTTAATCATACTTTCATTCTTTCATGTTCACAACACGTTATCAACACGTTGTAACAAGTTCTTTTGATAGATTGTAAATAGTGATTACTAACAAGTAGAATTAACAAAGAGAAATTGATTCGTAGTTGGAAGTGAAATGATTTGTAATTCACAATGATGAAGTGTTTACAGAGTAAAGAGAGAATGATAAAATCTAAAACTGAGTTATTACATTACATGAGTGTTCAATTTATACAACTGAAAAAGGGCAGGAAATTTAAAAGTAGTTAAAGGGTTGTTTGGCCATAGCACGTGCTGGTCACGTGCTTTCATTAACAGCTTCTTATTTGTATTTGTAACAGTCATTTGGGAGTTTAGGAATTGTTAAGGTTTGTTTCGAAGCCAAACCTTCAAAGAAAGGCAACTTAATTAGGAGATGAGATAAAAAAATAAATTAGCATATTAGGAAAAAATTTGTTTCATTTGACAACAAGAGAGTCTTATGCATAATGTTCACAAAAGAATTGCGACTCATAGTAAAAAATGTTAGAAACATTAATCTCGCTGCTAATTTACAATAGCATTAATGAATATGTAATGTATCAAAGCATTAATCAACTTCAACTAATCTGCACTTCAATCTTCATAGCTTCATAAGTTTGGTTGGGTGGTTGATCTGTACAATCCTCCAGATTTTGGAATGTTCCTTTTTTCATCATTTAAATACCATACACAGTGATAGATAACTATAATAAGAGACTTTTAACTTAGATATATCTAAATGAGTGTGGCCATTCAGAGTGATGCTAAGTTATGAGGGAGATAAACTTATGTATATTCTTCACTTGATATATAGTTACCTGATCCCATATCACATTGACTGATTTACAAGCACTACTACAAAAAAAGTTAAAAAGATCGGTTGAAAACCCTCAAATAGATCGGTTATGAACCACTCTATGTAAGGGTGATCTATTATCCAAATAACCAATCTATTTAATTATGTCTAGAAGTTAGTTAGATCGGTCATTATCCAAATAACCGATCTATTTATTACTCTTCCCCCTATTTTTTATTTGTTAGATCGGTTTTTAAGAAAACTACTCTATTTGTAGTGATCTTTTTAAGCTTTTGTGTAGTTGTGAACCAAGTTATAATCTCGACATTGCTTCAAGAAAACGTGAAGGACCAGAAGTGTAGATTAGAAACTTTGTAACTACCAAGTTAGTTAAATTAGTTAATGTAGTCAACTTAGAAATTCTGTAAAAATAGAAGAGTCATGTCGATTGGATCATGACTATTAGAAAGGAACACATCGTTTGGATTGTGACTAAACTGAACCATCACAAAGGTTCAGCACAACCATTCGAATAGACATGACTTTTAGTGAAAGGTTGCAACGGTTCGTGACACCGTTTGGAAACCTATAAGTACTTGTGATTATGTATTATTACGGTGGTTAGACAAATAAATAAGTTATCTTTAGTTTATATTTTGTTTGCATTTTACATTTGACTCAACCACATCGATCCATACACAATTATACACGCCTGGGACAACATTTGGCATCAAGAGCCTCGTTGGAACATCTCGTTACAGCAATCAAAACCAAAACCAGACTTGTTTTTTCAGGAAACAACGCATACCCTTCGTACCTTGTTAACACCAGAAGGATTGCCTAGATAACTTAGGGACATAAGAAAGTCGTATACAACTTTCTTTGTGTCGAAATTTGCAAACAGGAAGGACACCGAACCAGAAACTTGTGTCTTGGTTTGTTGGATTAGTTCGTACGCTGCAACAAAACCAGAAGGAATAGAAGAATTCTTGTTTAACAACAACAAGAACGTACTTGTTTGTTTTACAACAACACAACAAGGGAAAAGGAAAAGAAGTCGACTAAGGAATTGTGTATTACCGAGATACACAAGAAAGGAAAAGACGCGCAGAAAATTTATAGGCGTTGCTTGGATAGTTAGAAAGGATACCGGTATAAGAAACAAAACATATAGGACGTTGACAATACTAACAACAACAACAATTGAAGAAGAACAAGCGAATTGATCACTCGCTGCAGAAAAGAATACCGAATAGGATTCTGAAAGTTTGTTGACATACGGTGTGGAAAAGAAAAGGAACAAAAGGAAAGTATTGTGGAACAACGAAAAGAAGGAGACAAGCAACAGCGGAACGACAAACAAAATTACTTTGTTTAGACGTTGATAGAATACCGTAGGGTATTAAGGAAGGAAAAGAAGAACAGAATCGATTGCTGTTTGGCAGAAAGATACCGCAAGTATTTTGAAAAGAAAAGGACTTGGAATAAAGAAAACAACGACAACAACGTGAAGTTGATCGTGGCCAAAAACACTTAGGGTGGATTTGGAGGATAGCCGAGATATAACAAGGGTCTAAGGCACGTAGTAGGAACCAAGTTGAGAAGGAGACGAGGAAAGAAATAACGTGGTTGATATAGTTATAAGTATCGACACACAAGTGGGAACATCGTTGTGTTTTGACACAACAACGAGGTCACAAAAATCAAAACTTTGGATTTCAATTATACTTTATAGTATAGATATTTACTTCATTATTTGGAAATCCCGAGAACTATATATTGATCCCGTATTACTAGGATTCCCGGAAAAACTATTTCTGTTCCCATAGTAGTAGAAGTACCATATTGGTTAGAATTCCCATAAGATTAGAAAGTGAAAATCTTAAATACTTTTAAGATGTCCGATGACGATTCAAGCACATCAAACACTACACTTAAACCCATGACACCTATTGCACAATACGAATGCCCTAAACTCAAAGACACAAACTACACAGTTTGGGCTATACAAATTAAAATCATATTAGAAGCACATGGTTTGTGGGAGACAATAGAAACTAAGGAAGATACGCAACTAGATGATAAGAAAGATAAGGCAACAATGGCCTTACTATATCAAGCGTTGACCGAGGATGTGATATTACAAGTAGCAAATTGCAAAACGTCAAAAGAATTGTGGGAATCATTGAAAAGGAGACACGTAGGAGAAGAAAAAGTGCAACAAGCACGATTACAATCACTTATGATAGGATCTAGTGCCCTTCAAATGAAGGATGATGAAACGGTGGATGCATTTACAAACAAACTTAACAGTTACAGAACTAAGGCAAAAGAATTAGGAAAGACCTTGGATGAATCACTTTTAGTACGAAAACTATTAGACTCCACACCCGATAGATTCATTCAGATAGTACCATCCATAGAACAGACGAATGATCTCGACGATATCACTTTAGATGAGATCACTGGAAAACTTAAGGCATTCGAGGAAAGGATAAAACTCCGAAAGGGAGGACTAGTAGAAAGCCAGGATAACCTATTATTCGCACAAAGCGAACACTCTAGAAATAAGAAACGGTTTAACAAATATAGGGGTAGATCAAACTACTCACGAGGAAACTAAAAAAATAAAGGAAATAGAGATAACTCGAATGGAGAAAATTCAACTCACAACAACAAACCCAATAAGTATAAAGGTGAGTGGAATAAGAAAAAGGTAAAATGTTTCAATTGTGGGAAACATGGACATTTTAAGAGAGAATGTAGAAGTCCACCAACAACTCAAGAACAATCAAACCTTATCTATGAATACGATGAACCATCACTATTAATGACTACACACGAAGAAGTATTGTTAAATGAAGGACAAATACAACCCGGAAAATATGCTACAACAGATGCTAGCATATGGTATTTAGATAATGGTGCAAGCAACCATATGACAGGAACCAAGAGTCACTTTAAAGATATCGACGAAACACTGGACGCGTTCGTTTTGGAGATGGATCATATGTAGAGATAAAGGGTAGAGGTTCAATATTATTAGGATGTAGAAACAAGGAGCAAAAGATAATATTAGATGTTTACTACATACCAAACCTCAAGAGGAACATAACTTAGTCTAGGACAACTTACCGAAATAGGTTGTAAGATCATCATAGATGGAAACAAGCTGACTTTGTATGATAAGAATAAGAAGTTGTTGATGAAGGTAGAAAGATCGAAGAATAGACTTTACAGTATTAGACTACAAATAGAAGCACAAATATGCCTCTTAGCAAATTTGGATAACCAAGCATGGTTGTGGCACGCTAGATTAGGTCATCTGAACTTTGACGATATCAACAAGATGACAAGAAAAGGATTAGTAGAAGGAATACCAAGAATAAATCATGCAGGACAAGTATGTGATGCATGTTTATTAGGAAAACACAGCAGAACACCATTTCCAAACCAAGCTAAATTCAGATCAAAGAACCCATTGGACTTATTTTATAGAGATCTTTGTGGTCCCATAAGTCCAGCAACACATTCCGGAAAGAAACTCATCTTCTTACTAATAGATGATTGTACACGTGACATGTGGGCCTATTTTCTAACATCTAAGGATCAGGCCTTCAACGTATTTAAGGAATTTAGACAGAAGGTTGAAATGGAGTTAAGATTGAAGTTAAGAATGCTAAGAACAGATAGAGGTGGTGAATTTACATCAAATGAATTCGATAAGTACTGTAAAGACAATGGAATAGCAAGACAGTTAACAGCACCATATGTAGCAACCAGCATTTTAGGGCAATACTTTTCATTAAGACTCGAAATCATTTATGACAAACGATAATTTCTGAACTTGATTTAATAATAAATTTCATTTATTATTATTACCTATTTCATATTTTTGAGTTTTTTTTGGACATCATTTGAACAAAAAACGAGAAATATCTCGCACACAACCTAACACGCGTATCGACACAAACCTAGTAATGGCGTAAACCTTATAATTAATTTTCGGAGTCAATAATCTTGTTGTTATACTATTTTTATAAAAACGCTCACAGAAATGTATTTCACACATTCTTACCCAAACGCCAAACCAACGCACCGCGTTTACACTTTAACTCAAGAGGACACGAAATACACGGTGTATAAAATAAAATTTAACCTAAACCTTTAATTATATACCCCACCACCTCACCCTTTATTTTTCCCATGCAATTCAAAGTCAAACAAAAATAAAACAATTGACAAATCATTTTCTACTTTCTCTTCATCCCAAATGCATTCACGAGCTCACCTAAGAATCTTCAAGTGGAAAACAACTTTTGCTTAATCAAGCTCCTCACAAGACTCTATGATAGAAAGCATGTTGAAACCTTTCCTTTTTGTTTCCTTTTAATGTCGCTCGAAGACCAGGGATCCACACAAATCTCATCTCAATCTCACCACAAAGAATGGTATTCTCAAGGGTTATTGTGAAGCCTTACTTGGGTTTTGCTTGGATTGGATTCGAGTAGAGATTGTGACGGGTTCCAAGATTGGTCTTCGTCGACATCAAATGAAAAGGTTACAAATCTCCCTCTATCTTGTAATTTCTGTTACCCATTTGGCTTTTAAGAAGGTTGTTTTGATATGGTATATAAATTGGAATCTTGATTTGCGTGTCATGTGTAAATCGATTGTGTTGCATATGACCTGTAAATGGTTATAAATTTTTGGTTGTTGTTGATTTTGTGTGGCAATTAATAACTTACAATCTAAAACTAGATTTAATATTGGCTCAAGGTTTGGAAGTGTTTAACTCTTGGTTGGCTTATTTTTTGGCTTATCATTCGGCTTTTTTTTTTTTTGGGTAAATTAGAGCTTGTTAAAACCTGGGTTATGTTTGGGTTATATTATGGGTCGAAACCCACTGTGGTCGAACCACAGTGAAGTGGTTTTTGATTTTGACTTTGTTCCTTGGTCCACTCTTTTGCATATGGTAAATAAAATAGTTTTGTTATGAACTTGGATTTTGATTTGTGCTATTGGGAATCAGTTGGTCGAACCCACTGTTTGGTGCTCTTGGTTTTATTAGGGTGCGTTTGGTATGCTGCGAGGAATGACAATGGGTATGAGTTTGATAGTAGTGGTGGGTCCTTCAACTATGAAAGATCCATTCCTCCCTCAAGAGTTGTATATGGAGTATGGAATATATTAGACTTTCATAGTTATAGTTGTGGGCCAAGGCATTCTAAATAAACACAAACTATCACTTTCATAGTGATAGTTTGATTCACTTAGGAGGAAACCAAACGCACCCTTAATTTTCTTCATGCTTGCATTCTCAAAAGAGATAAAAGAGTAAAGGGTTATATGTGATTGTGATGTTGTGTGTGTCGACTGCAAATGGGTTGGTTTGAAAGTTGGTTACGGGTGATGTTTACTAGCCGTGTGGCTGCTGAGCCACAGCCCAAACGCGAGCCCAACTGGCCAACGTAAGGGTGCATCTAATTGTTTACTAAACTTCTCAACAAAACTAATTTCAACTATTAATAATTCATTGTGTAAAATTCAGTTTGTTGGAGTTGAGTGACCTTTGCTTGGTGTTTGTTTATCTTGTCTCCAAACTACCTGTAGCAACAATTAGGATTCATTTGGTTGCTTGATTTTAAAAACCTTGGGGTGAGACAAGCGGTGTTGTAGTTTGAACTTGAGTTGACATTTTGTTATTTTGTTTTGAACGTAGCTGTATTGCGTCGAGAGGTGCGTGGGCCAAAGCCAATATGTGGTGCTTAATTGCTTATTTTGTACTCGCCATATTTCACAACTTATTTCCTGCTTATTTGACGCGTCTTATACTTGACCTACTAAATAGTAACTTATTTTGGAACCTTTATATTTACTCGTAATTTGAAAACTATAAGTCCTAATACAAAACTAAAGATACAAGTGTTAATTTATTATTAAGATTTCGATTAACATTGCTCGTCTTGGTTTTATCTGAGCTCAATATAACTCACTTAAATTTATAAAAACTTATTGGAGTTTGATAACCAATATAAAACAGTTTATTATCCTAACATGGAAGTTTTAACATTTATTTATTTTGGTAAAACAAAAACGTACATACGGGTCATGCCCAATTTTCCTTATGATTATACGTTAACTTACCAATTCAACTAAAGACAAAAACAATCACTTTTTTACTAGTAGTTATATACTATATATATGTAAACACATTACCAACTAGCAACATCTCCATATTTTTTTCCGTACTTTGTCTTTCGGGTTTTTGTCTAATGAATACTTTGTTGTCCTATATTCCTTCCACTTCTATATGTGTTTGGGAATGCACTTCCAAGAGCCAATCCTTGCCAACATTTATAAAAACTATTTAAACTTAAGTGTTGCCACACAAGCAACAATAACGCATACACTTTTAAACTTTTAAACTCATTTAAACTTCATCGAGTCTCAAACTTGAAACTGTAAACTAAAATTGCCATACTAATCTAGGTCGCGTGTCGGTGCACACTTATTCTATTTGACTTTACTCTATTCAGACTGCTTTACTGAGGTGAGTTCTCGTAGCCCCACTTTTCAATATGTTTTCCTTGGGGTGGAAATGGTACTCCACATTTTTCAAATGTTTTCATGCTGTGATTACTGTTTACATGATTTTGGACAATATGTGCGTTTTGATTTGCAATATGTGCCTTATCGTGTGTGACATTTGTGCGCAACTGTTTAACTCTGTTTGGAGCCGAAACAATGGATAGTACTATCTGGGGTAGCTCCCCACTATGGGTAACATGTGTGTAACAATTTGGTAGGTTCAGTTGCCGCACGCATCGTGGTTTCATTAGTGTTTACATTTGTGTATCTTGCTCACTATTGTCCTATGCTATATGATTCACAGCTTCGTGGTTTAACTTTCAAACCTACGAGCTCACCAACATTATGTTGACGTTTTCTAGTACCATTTTCAGGTGGATCATTATTAAGGTATTTGAAGGCACGTTTATTGGAGTCAAACTATTTGTCTTTTTGCTACTACGTTTTCAAGACAACAAGGTCTCAAAAGAAACATGTTTTTCTATCATATATGAGACAAGAATCGTTTTGCACAAGTTGTAAACTATCATTGTAATAATTATAAGGTATGAATCTATGATATTATGCAATGTGCCTTTCTCGGTTACATCTCGTGTTTCCGCCTTAGACGGGGTGTGACAGAATGGTATCAGAGTCTAAGGTTATAGAGAATACCGATTTGTCTAAAATAAAAACCTAAACTATAACCAAACTAATGTTTTTATAAAACCCCAAACATGGTACGAGTCGATTAGCCCGATTATTCCATCGTTTTTCCTAAATTACGCATAGCCTGATCAACTATGCTTAATTCAGGAGCGATCATGGTATAATGGGGATAGTTACCTTAGATCGTGTTTGGTTGGAGTTGGAGTTGGAGTCTACATCACCTGAAAATGCATTGGCCTATTTGTGTGCATCTGTCTTATGTGTAATGTGTATCTGTGGTTATGTTTCCTTACCTTATGTTTGCTGAAGCTTTTAGCTTCTTGGACAATATGTGAGCTTGCAATTGCGTATTAGAGTGCTTTGAGTTGGTATGATTTGGTTTGGCTTAGTTTGAACTAAAGCATTCTCTGTACCTTTCCTCATACTCGCGCGTTGATATTAGTTATCCTTATACGCTAACAAAACTCATACTATATATATTTTGCTAAATATATATAACGATACGTTATTTTGGGTACACTATTTTGGATACGTTATTTTGGATACGCTATACAATTTTGAATACTATTTTGGACGTTCAACATTGGTTTCGCTATTTTGGAAATGCATTATATCGATATGCTATTTTGGGAACTATTTTGAGACATACTATTTTGGAAACGATATTTTGGAATGCAATTTAAAAGCTATATTGGAAACATTATTACTCTAGTATTGCCCTATGCTATTAAGTCACATGCCTTGTCCCCTACCCCTCAATTTGCGAGAAGGCCTGAATACACCACATTATAAGTTGATAAGTCGGATGACGTTATTAGTTACCTTAAGGAAATGACCAGCCAACTAGCGTAGTCGAGATTAATGGCTTAGTCGTACAATTTGAACCTTGGAGACTGCAAGTGGGATAATAGGACACATGAGGAAGCAGTGACCCTAAGCTTGTTAGTTGAGTCGTTTGTGTTGACCATGATAGCGATGTTCGTCTTAGTGTTCGTGTTCCAGAGATGTATTGATTTAGATAATTCGAATTCTGTTTGTTAAAATTTTCATGCAGATGAAAAATTTTCTTGCTAACTTTATAAAGAATGATGAACTGGTAATCTTCGTTAATTGGACCGTGTTATGATGTTTCTTCAAAACAAAATTTGGTTGATAGTCGAAATTGTTTTGAAATTAATTTGTGATGTCAGAAGGTTGGATTGTTTTAGTATTAAAAAAAAATCGTCTCAAATGTTCGTCCAAATGTCAAATTTCTTGAAAGCAAAAAATCCAAACCCTATATGAAAAATCGTTATTTCATATTACAAATCTTGAAAACATATCTTTTCACATGACTATAACCATTGGAAAATTTTCAAACAAATTTGCCTAAAAATGCACTAATGGTCAAAATTTTATAATGTCTTACTCAGATAAATGCTAATAACAATTTCAAAAAAAAAACATACCTCCAAGAGGGAACACGTACCATGCATGGACAAACCTCGAGAACAATCACAATGCATACATACTATGCGAACATAGAAGTCAATCGAATACCTCTGTCTGAGACTGATAATAGCGATGTGTCGTGCCTTGACACTATTCCTTCGAAGTACAACCTTCCCAGTCATCCCACAAGATAAGGCTCCCGTGTTGATCGAAGCGCATTGGATTAGACAATCAGTATTACTTAAGAGGCAACGTATCCTTTCGGAGTCCTAGATAACTTAGTCACATTGGAGCATGTCCACACTTTTACACTTGTATCAAGAAGTTGCACCAGACGATAAGACCTTTAGCTTTCACGTGTAACCAGATCTCTCGACGTAGTAGTCACTTGGCAACAATTTTGAGCCATTACATACTATAGTCCTACCTAGAGGAACTTAGCACTTAGACTTAAGGGTTTTGCCTAATAATAATCTTCGAGCATTCCAGATCGTTGACACCAGGTTCTACCCATTGACCTTTTGATTCATAGACAATCGACTTCAACTATTCATGCATACCTAACGACACGTTGCTCCCTGATGTTTTCACACCAAGGGCTTTTCCTTCACAAGCCTTTTATATGTTGTGAAGCTTTTAATGATCTCTATTCTCATTGATCGAATCCTGCCAATTCTATTCCCTTTCTTTCGGATGACTACGTCAACAACATGGTAAGAACACCAACATCGAAACTCTTTACTAACATCGTTCACACTTTTCCTAAGTATTAGAACCCCCTTTATGATACATAGGCATGAGACTCTTGTGATTTGAGCAAATAGGACACTGCATACCATACAAACACCGCCTTTTGTGATATGACTTCAAAACTACGAATGCCAACCCCGTGCCATGAGTTGGATATTCCTCCTCGTTTCTTTCATCTGCCTTGGAACAAACTTTCTTCACATTAGGAAGTTGTTATTTTTACTTATTCAATCTTCATAGATGGCAATCGTTCTTTCATTCGGAGATGCAACCTTGATAATTTTTCTATCACGTATGATTTTCTTCCTATCGATTTTTGGTCAACAATTCCCTCCCCATAGTCACAACAAATCCACCTAACTACACCGTAATCTACCCCACCAAATTTTTTCCTCCCTATCAATGCTACTAAGAATATCATCAATGATTTCTTCAGTAATAAAAATTTTGTTTCCATCCACAAATTTTACAACAAACACTCTACTTGATTTCATTGATTCGCAATTCACACGATAGTATAATGAATTACCAAACATCTTCTTGGCACCAGCCATCGGACGAAAGCAAGTATGTTATAGACAAGGAAGATACCAGACACAACACCCGGTGCTACCCTTACTTCCTCATTTGCGTTAGCTCATCGTTTCCTTAGATTCTCCATTTTTCTTGACATTTTGATCTTCCCGATAACGACCTGATCGACTACATTAGTATCGAGTGAGCGTGCCAAATCTATGCCATCATACCCTATTCATACTTCTTTTCATATAAGAAAGTCTAACTTTATGTGACTTGTTCTCATTCCTGTGACATTAGCTCTCTCTACAGCGTGTACAAATTCTTAGAGGTGAAATTCTAACAAACCATTTTTTATCTTGATGAAGACCGGATAGTGAATGATTGATCTTCCTTGCCTCGACGGATACTCGATGTTCTACGGGACGTCATAACGGTGAAAATTATTTACACACACCGGAACTAATTCGGTTCGTCGTGTCAAGCTTAGAAAACCTCCTTTAAAGCCTGTGTATGTGACCTTGTAGACAAAACTTCTTCCCATCGCCGTTACCGATTTTCTCTAATTGACACAACTACCTCGGCAGTATATCTGATCTTCTTCGCTAATCTCACCAATTTTAGACGTAGGTATCTATTCGTTTGTGTTGAGCAATTTCTGAACTGAGCCAAATCATCGAAGACGTTAAATGCCTCTTTCTCAATGACTTGATACGTAGCCTAATCTCATGACAGTTCTTTGTTGATGAGTTGCAATATTATCCAAAAATTAAGTTGATATTTGGTTTAAGGCTTCGATAATTTTGCTAGAAGACGGAAAAGCTTATTCCATCGAATTTTGCCACCTGACAGTTACCTTCGACTGCCTGTCTAATTTCACTCAGAGGTACCAACTTGGATTAAGCTGTCATAGGTTACAGCTTTTAGTAGTATCTACCCTTGTAACATAAGTTACGACCGCGACATTGGAGCCCTGATTTGAAATCTAGTTCTCTTGTCATGACTCAAACCTTCGTTAGGTTCTACGTACATGCGCTGGTCTATTTCACTAAGAGCAGACAAAATTATTCTAACATAGTGGACTAGGTCGTTTACAACAGATTAGCAGTTCCTCCAACAAAATTTGTCACCTTGATCTACAAACATCGTCTAGAAATTTGTGGTTAACGTCTAAAAAACCATAAGTAATGCCTAGTTGGTGATCAACTAGTTATCACCCAATAAGGTGTTAGCTTGGAGATTTATTTCGTGATTGTGGAAGAGCCAAGAAACCCTCACTAGGGAAGTTGAGAAACTTAGATTAGACAAGATTCCAATTATAAGTTTATTTGAGCTTAGTCCGTGGACATTAGTTACTTGGAAACACAAGGACCAGGCGAGACTTAAGTACCCACACTTTTTGGCAATGGTACTAATTCCGTTAACGGGGATGTACTGTAGCAACCAGCATTTTAGGGCAATACTTTTCATTAAGACTCGAAATCATTTATGACAAACGATAATTTTTGAACTTGATTTAATAATAAATTTCATTTATTATTATTACCTATTTCATATTTTCGAGTTTTTTTTGGACATCATTTGAACAAAAAACGAGAAATATCTCGCACACAACACAACACGCGTATCGACACAAACCTAGTAATGGCGTAAACCTTATAATTAATTTTCGGAGTCAATAATCTTGTTGTTATACTATTTTTATAAAAACGCTCACAGAAATGTATTTCACACATTCTTACCCAAACGCCAAACCAACGCACCGCATTTACACTTTAACTCAAGAGGACACGAAATACACGGCGTATAAAATAAAATTTAACCTAAACCTTTAATTATATACCCCACCACCTCACCCTTTATTTTTCCCAGGCAATTCAAAGTCAAACAAAAATAAAACAATTGATAAATCATTTTCTACTTTCTCTTCATCCCAAATGCATTCACGAGCTCACCTAAGAATCTTCAAGGGGAAAACAACTTTTGCTTAATCAAGCTCCTCACAAGACTCTGTGATAGAAAGCATGTTGAAACCTTTCCTTTTTGTTTCCTTTTAATGTCGCTCGAAGACTAGGGATCCACACAAATCTCATCTCAATCTCACCACAAAGAATGGTATTCTCAAGGATTATTGTGAAGCCTTACTTGGGTTTTGCTTGGATTGGATTCGAGTAGAGATTGTGTCGGGTTCCAAGATTGGTCTTCGTCGACATCAAATGAAAAGGTTACAAATCTCCCTCTATCTTGTAATTTCTGTTACCCATTTGGCTTTTAAGAAGGTTGTTTTGATATGGTATATAAATTGGAATCTTGATTTGGGTGTCATGTGTAAATCGATTGTGTTGCATATGACCTGTAAATGGTTATAAATTTTTGGTTGTTGTTGATTTTGTGTGGCAATTAATAACTTACAATCTAAAACTAGATTTAATATTGGCTCAAGGTTTGGAAGTGTTTAACTCTTGGTTGGCTTATTTTATGGCTTATCATCCAGCTTATTTTTTTTTTGGTCAATTAGAGCTTGTTAAAACCTGGGTTATGTTTGGGTTATATTATGGGTCGAAACCCACTGTGGTCGAACCACAGTGAAGTGGTTTTTGATTTTGACTTTGTTCCTTGGTCCACTCTTTTGCATATTGTAAATAAATTAGTTTTGTTATGAACTTGGATTTTGATTTGTGCTATTGGGAATCAGTTGGTCGAACCCACTGTTTGGTGCTCTTGGTTTTATTAATTTTCTCCATGCTTCCACTCTCAAAAGAGATAAAAGAGTAAAGGGTTAACTGTGATTGTGATGTTGTGTGTGTCGACTGCAAATGGGTTGGTTTGAAAGTTGGTTACGGGTGATGTTTACTAGCCGTGTGGCTGCTGAGCCACAGCCCAAACGCGATCCCAACAGGCCAACGTAAGGGTGCATCTAATTGTTTACTAAACTTCTCAACAAAACTAATTTCAACTATTAATAATTCATTGTGTACAATTCAGTTTGTTGGAGTTGAGTGACTTTTGCTTGGTGTTTGTTTATCTTGTCTCCAAACTACCTGTAGCAACAATTAGGATTCATTTGGTTGCTTGATTTTAAAAACCTTGGGGTGAGACAAGCGGTGTTGTTGTTTGAACTTGAGTTGACATTTTGTTATTTTGTTTTGAACGTAGCTGTATTGCGTCGAGAGGTGCATGGGCCAAAGCCCATATGTGGTGCTTAATTGCTTATTTTGTACTCGCCATATTTCACAACTTATTTCCGGCTTGTTTGACGTGTCTTATACTTGACCTACTAAATAGTAACTTATTTTGGAACCTTTATATTTACTCGTAATTTGAAAACTATAATTCCTAATACAAAACTAAAGATACAAGTGTTAATTTATTATTAAGATTTCGATTAACATTGCTCGTGTTGGTTTTATCTGAGCTCAATACAACTCACTTAAATTTATAAAAACTTATTGGAGTTTGATAACCAATATAAAATAGTTTATTATCCTAACATGGAAGTTTTAACATTTATTTATTTCGGTAAAACAAAAACGTATATACGGGTCATGCCCGATTTTCCTTATGATTATACGTTAACTTACCAATTCAACTAAAGAAAAAAATAATCATTTTTTTACTAGTAGTTATATATATATATATATATGTAAACACATTACCAACTAGCAACATCTCCATATTTTTGCCGTACTTTGTCTTTCGGGTTTTTGTCTAATGAATACTTTGTCGTCCTATATTACTTCCACTTCTATATGTGTTTGGGAATGCACTTCCAACAGCCAATCCTTGCCAACATTTATAAAAACTATTTAAACTTAAGTGTTGCCACACAAGCAACAATAATGCAAACACTTTTAAACTCATTTAAACTTCATCGAGTCTCAAACTTGAAACTGTAAACTAAAATTGCCATACTAATCTAGGTCGCGTGTCGGTGAGTTCTCGTAGCCCCACTTTTCAATATGTTTTCCTTGGGGTGGAAATGGTACTCAACATTTTTCAAATGTTTTCATGCTGTGATTACTGTTTACATGATTTTGGACAATATGTGCGTTTTGATTTGCAATATGTGCCTCGTGTGTGACATTTGTGCGCAACTGTTTAACTCCGTTTGGAGCCGAAACAATGGATAGTACTATCTGGGGTAGCTCCCCACTATGGGTAACATGTGTGTAACAATTTGGTAGGTTCAATTGCCGCACGCATCGTGGTTTCATTAGTGTTTACATTTGTGTATCTTGCTCACTATTGTCCTACGCTATATGATTCACAGCTTTGTGGTTTAACTTTCAAACCTACGAGCTCACCAACATTATGTTGACGTTTTCTAGTACCATTTTCAGGTGGATCATTATTAAGGTATTTGAAGGCACGTTTATTGGAGTCAGACTATTTGTCTTTTTGCTACTACGTTTTCAAGACAACAAGGTCTCAAAAGAAACATGTTTTTCTATCATATATGAGACAAGAATCGTTTTGTACAAGTTGTAAACTATCATTGTAATAATTATAAGGTATGAATCTATGATATTACGCAATGTGCCTTTCTCGGTTACATCTCGTGTTTCCGCCTTAGACGGGGTGTGACAGAATGGTATCAGAGCCTAAGGTTATAGAGAATACCGATTTTTCTAAAATAAAAACCTAAACTATAACCAAACTAAAGTTTTTATAAAACCCCAAACATGGTACGAGTCGATTAGCCCGATTATTCCATCGTTTTTCCTAAATTACGCATAGCCTGATCAACTATGCTTAATTCAGGAGCGATCATGGTATAATGGGGATAGTTACCTTAGATCGTGCTTGGTTGGAGTTGAGTCAACGCTTACCACCTAATCGGTCAGCTTAGGAGTTGTTTGGTAAGAAAAAAAGTCACACTTAACGAGTCAATTTAGTACTGAATGCCAATGCAAGGAGGGGATGCTCTTTCATTCAGAAGCCTTTGTCTTTCATCTGACAACCCATGTGACAACACATTTTTTATATATTTTAGGTGACATGCCTATGAATTTTAGGTGACTGCCAAGTACTATCTTTTTTTTTAAAAGGTGACATGCCTATGCTTTCATTCTAGCCTTAAATTTATATCAATATGTAACGTTATTATCTTATTTGCGATTATAATATACAATTTATTCTATTTTGTTTTCTTTTATTTTTTATGTCATCTCCTAATTTAAAAATGACGCAACTTCATATATTTACCAAACAAAATAATTCATTTGATTTTAAATTATAAACAAAAATAAAACATTAATATACAATTTATTCTATTTTGTTTTCTTTTATTTTTTATGTCATCTCCTAATTTAAAAATGACGCAACTTCAAATATTTACCAAACAAAACAATTCATTTGATTTTAAATTATAATCAAAAATAAAAAATTATAACTTATTTTCCTTATATACACCGTACATTCAGGATACTAATCAAACAATCATTTTTATTCAGAACTATGTTTCACTCAGCATCTTTGATTCATTCAGCGCTAAACCATATTTTTTGTCAAACAGCCCCTTAGTCTTTGTTTACGTATGCTTAATTATGGTTTGAAATGTTAAGGTATTTTTATAGTAGGAAATTTAGGTCTTCTTTTCTGCATTATGGATTTTTTCGGCCGGTTGGGCTTTGTATGGAGGATACTAAAAAGTAATTATTCGTAATTTTTTTTCTTTGATAATAATGATCGACTTGCAATATTTCACATCATATAGTTGACGACTGAGGTTAGCAACAAACAGATTAAATTAAGTTAAGAATTTAGACCATTGATTATTTTGGTAAAAATAGCTTATTCATGAGAATGTGTTTGCATGAATTGTACGGGCTCTAAAGATCGTGCTGAAGTGCAAGTAATTATAAACAAGACAATAGACCTTAATTTTTTAAATAGCATTTCTCCTTAAGATTTTACTAGTATATATATTTTTTGAAAATAATTTTTTAAATAGAGACGAAAGGACGAGAGTAATCGTTTAGGTATTACGTGTTGTTCTTTTTCTTCCCGGTCGACATTCATAATCGTTTAGGTATTATGTGTTTGTTGTGTTTGTTTAAGTATACATGTGAGCTTATTAACTTATTTGATTCTTGCTTATATTTAATACGCCTCAATTCTCTGGCTTAGTGTATGAATTCTGGGCTTATATAAATTTATAATAAACTTATATAAGCTCGTAAGTGTCAAAATAAGCATGAAAATTGGAGCTTATGAAACATAAGCGGATATCAAATAAGCTCATAAGCCCACATATAAGATTAAACAAAATACCCCCTTATATAAGATTGTGACATATTAAATTTAAGTGCATAAGTCCCAATATAAGTCAATAAAATTGAGCTCGTAATCCCATTAATAAGCTTAAACAAACACCCCGTGAACTAGTGCACGAAAGGTGTTCGATGAAAAGCTTAGAAGAAAATCACAATGGGATGATTTGGAAGGTTCAAACACATTTGAAAAGAGTATGTGGCCAACCACATGTGCATGTGGTTCAAACACCACTCAATAGCCTTTGACTGTGAGACCACATTTTAGTAAACTAGACGAGTACCCGTGCATAGCAACGCGATTTATAGCGGCAAATAGTTATTGTGATGCTTTGGTTAAGTGTTTTTTTGTAACGTTTTGTGTAAATATAGTTGTTTGCCGCTAGAAAATCCCCGCTGTTATGCACGGGTACTCGTCTAATTATTTTTGAAACCTCCAATAAGCATATGCCTCTTTTTATATAACATATGCATAACCCATTGATATGTTCGTAAATCAAAAGTAAAGTGATCAACTATCATTTAAGGAAAATAGTAATATTTTTCATTTAATAAACTAATCAAGTATCACTTAATTTTTTGTACATATAAATGCTTTTTCATCATACAGATTATGGAAACTATTTGAAATTTCATTTAGAAGTTTGTATTAACACATTGGGATACAGTCATGTTTCCTTTAATAGTTTTCGTGTCCAACCTTGCATTTTTAGTTTTCACTTTTTCACTTTCAAGAAAAGATGATTGTTCCTAAAGAAATTGATGTAAATGCTTTATCAATAATAGACGAGTACCCGTGCATAGCAACGGGATTTTATAACGACAAATAGTTTATTCATAAAAAAAAATTTATAGGTTATAAATGAAAAATAATAAAAGTTTGAATATTTGGGATTTAAACATTATGTTTTGAAACCCGATTCGACCCGGGTGGTTCAACCGGGTGAACCGTTCCGGTCGAAAAATTGGTCGATTTAAACCGGGTCAACTTGCTAGGTTGGGTCGAAAACGGGTCAAATTAAACCGGTTTAACCCGTCGGGTTTGAAGCGTCGCGGGTCAACCCGGTTTGTGATTTGTATTAATTGGTTGTATTTAATTAGGTAGATATGTTTTTAATTGATTGTACAATGTGAATAAATCATTATACTTTTAAGTAATGGGGTATTTTAATAAGAGAATTAATTACATTTCATAATTTCCTTTAATAAGATTTCCACTTTTCAAGATTGACTATTTTTTCAAGATTGATCATTTTTTCTTTATATGTAGTATAGATTAGGTGAGTCGGGTCGGGTTTGTGTAGCTGATTTTGGGTCTAGATGAGTGTGGGTATAAATGTGTCTTATAAAAACATGTCTAAATGGGTTTATGTCAAGATTGGTTGGGTCCAGGTCTTGATCCGGTCAACAATTTTTATTTTATTTTTATATTTTTTGAGTAAAAGATGAAAAAAAATGAAAAGAATGTATTTGACTACAATACAAGAAAAGAAAGTATTTACTTTTTCCAATCCTTTAAACCCCATACAGTGATAGATAGTTACCTGATCCCATGTACGTCATACTGATTGATTTACAAGACATATTGACAACTACACTTCTCCAAGCCCCTCAACTAGATGTAAAAGCACCATCTGGCCGGCCAAAGATAGCGACTTACATGTAATTTAAAAGTAATCTTGATACACATAGTGTTTCGAAAAACTACGAAACCAACAGCAGTAGTTTGCTTTGGCACATTCAACAAAATTTACTTTTAGTCCAGAATCTTGAAATTCTGGTAAGGAATGTGTGTAGGTTTAACTATGCTTAAAAATAGTAGTATTATACGAAGTATATAAATAACAAGCTAGCCTTAAAAGAAGATTTACGGGTTTGCATACATTTAAAGTACACTTGGGTGACTTTTGATGAGCTTGAATCCTCTACGATTACTTACTTTATTTCACCCGGTCTGATTCTTAGAGACAATACATCACCCGAATCAACCAAGTTAGCACTAATGAGAAAAATAAAAACTTCAACTCATCAGTCAAATGTGTGGTATCTATCAAACTTTAAAAAAATCGATGACCAATTCAGAGTTTAATCTAGTAAACAAAGATCAAACAAATAATGAAAAACCAGACATACTAATTTAAAGTGTATTTAAACCTTTAACATTCATTACTTGCACTTCAATCTCTCCATACCTTTGCTTGTTTGCTTCAAAAGTCGTCTATCCTCAATGATTGAGTAAAAGTAGCGTTTCCGTGTAGGAACATGCATAGCATGTACTATATTTCCCAAGAATCCTAATATCATTGATGCCTTTTGTGTTGGGTTCATAAACTGAAAGTGAATTAGGTTTGGAAGGATATTTCTTCATTACAATTATAGGTTTGCCACTCTTACTAAATCCGAGTGCTTTAATGTATGATCCATCTGGTGAGTCAATGGTGTATAGTTTTGTAAACGATTTTGGATTACCATTCTCCATCATCCATACACCATAAACTCGTTCCCCATACGGTAACTTTTTTTCATATTCAAGCACAACAAGAGACTCCCTTAGCTTAGATATTAAAGGACTAATTTCATTAGAGTTTGTTAAATTACCGGGAAGATGTATTTCTGCAAATTCGTTACCTGTCATATTAAATGACATAATCATATGGTTCCACGGTGATCTATCGTCTAAATTAAACCTATCAAGAACTCTCCAATAAATAAACCCATCTATATCTACATGATCTTTATCTTGGAACCAAATTGATTTGCGTGGGAGATTGGTAGATAGACTTGTCCAAACCCCCGAGCTTAGCGCAAATACCTCAACTTGCCATGGGATACTACTTTTACTTTGGCTTTCGTGGTCAGAACAACAACTTATAATTTTAACAAGTTTAGGGTCACAAGTTCGAGGACAAACCCCAAAACCAACAAAAGTTCTATATGGCAACCTATCCAGCACATTAGGCACAACAATATCAACCGATTTTCTAATAGTTGGATTCCATATAACAACAGTTTCCCTTCCAGAATAATCTGAGTATAAATTACGAAAGCAGAACAAGCCTTGAGAGCTACAGACTAGTGTTTTACATTTACGATACACGGGAACAACAAGGGAAAGCTCACGTTGAGGGTAAGTATCATCATCTACTATAGAAACATATTTGTAAGTATTATAATTGTCATCATAGTACCTTATTAGCAAACGCTGAGTTTGTTTGTAACCAGCCATAATCTTAGAGCTATGGATGAAAGACTTCCATGGTCTTGATACCGATCTGAAGCGAAGCAGTGATTTGATCGGAAGCCTTTTCATGATTTCCTCTTGGATGTCGAAAGGTATGTTGTAGTCTGCCATTGTTTTGTTTTCGTACGCTTATGGTTTTGATCGAACTGTTAAGGTATTTTTATAGTAGGAAATTTAGGTCTTCTTTTCTGCATTATGGAATTTTGGGCCGGTTGGGCTTTATTAATCGTAACTTGTTAGACAAGGAATGGTTTCCTCCCATTCATTCTCTATAAATAGAGACGAAGGGACGAGGCTTATGTACGTCATTCTTTTCTTAATATACGGATTAACAAACTGTGCGTGTGTTACATGCAGTATTTGATTTGTCGAAAGAATACCTTGGGAACCAAGTCGCAGGTTCTGGTAATATTCTTACTATTTGCGTCGTAGCTATGTGATTATTATTATACTTTTGATGAAAATTTTAGAGGGTGTTCTTGCTATATCTATTTATATGAGGATTGCTTATGCTTATGGTTTGTAATTTTTTATGTGAAATAAAGGGGTGTTTGTTTAGCTCAATTTTGCTTACGAGTTTTAATGTTTTCGGTTTGTATTTCATAAGCTCAATTTTTTTTGTTTATTCTGAAATTTGTGGGCTGAGGGCCGGGGTGTTTGTTTAAGCTTACATGTGAGCTTATTAGCTTATTTGATTCCGGCCTATATTTCATAGGCTCAATTCTCTGGCTTATTGTGTGAATTTTGGGCTTATATAAGTTTATAATAAACTTATATAAGCTCGTAAGTGTCAAAATAAGCCTGAAAATTGGAGCTTATGAAATATAAGTGGAAATCAAATAAGCTCATAAGCCCACATACAAGATTAAACAAACACCCTGTTAACTAGTGCACGAAAGGTGTTCAATGAGATGCTTAGCAGAAAATCACAATGATGTTATGGTAAAATTTTGCAATATATAGTTACTACTTGTTATTTGGAACACTATAAATGAGTCTGAATTTATTATTCATCTTGTACACGTAAAGGTGTTTGCAGTCAGCTATGATCACTGATAATCATTATTATCTTATGTTAAACTGTTTTGGTTTGGTTTTTTGTTAACATGGTTGTATGAGGAAATGTGATCTACAAATTTAGAAGATTAGTTATTGTTATTATTCTGTAACTTAGTAATTAAGAATCGTATGTAGTTGTGAAACACAGGTGAGCCTTGAGCTTAGTAAATTGATTCTCTGATTGCCAGGTTTATAAATTGAATTTAAGCCCTGCAAGTGTTGTTATTGGAGATGGATTTGAAGCTACTAATTGCATCAGACGAGACACCTCCTTTGTCCGTCCTTGCTGTCGCTAGTCTTGCTGATGTTTCCCTTACTGTCAACCCGAGTCTCACGTCTGAGTCTCAACCCATTCTTGTCCTAAACGATGGGTATAACTCAACTTTCTTATTTTGTCTAGAAGAAACACGACAGTGAAAATAAGCTAATAATACTATTACTCTGTATTGACTTGACTGTTTTCTTTTAGGAAAGAGTTACGTGGCACCACTGAAATTTTAAGGTACCTTGGTCGTACAGCAACAACAATTCCTAGCTTGTACGGGCGGGATGATACTGAAACTTCTCAGGTGAATCTCGTTTTTTATTTTAATTGCCATAATTACGTGAGAATTCTGTTTTTTGTTTTTAAGGATTATAAATGTTTTTGTATCGGTTGTGTTGTGCTTGTTGTAGATTGAGTACTGGCTCGAGTATGCTCTTACTTTTTCTTCTGCTTCTAAATATGAGGGGGCCTGCAAGCATGTTGATGAATATCTGCTGCAGCACACTTTCCTCGTTGGCCATAGTTTGTCAGTTGCAGATATCACTATCTGGTCGTATCTTGCAGGTAAATCTTAATCCCCGTGCCCTTATGCTTACTTTTTCTCTAGAGGCCCAAGATATGTAGGTTATGTAGTGGGTTGAATTAGGCAATATCGAGCGGGTTAGGGAAAACCCAAAACAGTTTTTGTTCATAAGTTTTGATACTTTTCATAGATACTAACTAGTGTGTTAGGTATATGATTACATTTTTCATTTCAATTAAAAAAAAAAAAATGGTCCAGGAGGCTACACTTTTGGTGCCTTCTCGACTGGCTACACACTTTTGATCATTTGACCCGTTTCCTTTTAAGGCTTTTTAGTTTACCCGTATGATACATTAAGTGGGTCGAATTTGCCATCTATAGTTATTGGACTATTTTTTGGCTTGCACCATAAATACTAAAATTGTCCCTGTCTGCAGTTGGTAAGAGATGGCAAAGCTTAATGAAGTCAAAGAAGTACCCAAGTGTAACTCCTTGGTATAACATGATATCATCAGAGTTTGCTACTGTCTTGAATGACTTCACATCAGCATGACAAAGAAAAAGGACTCAGGAAAGCCCATACCATTAAAGCTGAAAGAAAATTGTCAAAATAATGGTAAACAAGGACCTAACGAAGTTGTGAGTGCCAGTAACCGACACGAAGTGGATCTGCCTTATGCTGAGATGGGAAAGGTAGTCGTAAGATTCGCTCCCGAACCATCCGGTTATCTTCATATCGGACATGCAAAGGCTGCTTTACTGAACGAATACTTTGCTCAAAAATACAACGGGAAAGTAATCATCCGTTTTGATGATACAAATCCAACTAAGGAGAAAGATGTGTATGTTTATAATCTATTAAAAGATATCGATAGTTTGGGTATCAATTACGAGAAGGTTACATATACTTCTGATTACTTCCCGCAGCTTATGGAAATGGCGGAAAAATTGATTAAAGAAAGAAAAGCTTATGTTGACGATACCCCACGTGAGCTAATGCAGGAACAGCGTAAGAAGGGGATTCATTCCAAGTGCAGAAACAACACTGTCGGGGAAAACATTAAGTTATGGAATGAAATGATTGCTGGATCTAAAAGAGGGTTACAATGTTGTTTAAGGGGAAAATTGGATATGCAAGATCCAAACAAGTCACTTCGGGATCCGGTTTATTACCGTTGCAATCTAATCCCACATCATAGAATCGGTTCAAAGTACAAAGTATATCCGATATATGATTTTGCCTGTCCTTTTGTTGACTCTATAGAAGGTATTACACATGCTCTTCGATCTAGTGAGTATCATGACAGAAATGCTCAATATTTCCGGATTCAAGAGAATATGGGGCTTAGGAAGGTTCATATATTTGAATTTAGTAAATTAAATTTCTGTTATACACTTCTTAGCAAAAGGAAGCTTCTATGGTTTGTTGAGAATAAAATGGTTGACGGATGGGATGATGCCCGCTTCCCAACAGTGCAAGGAATTGTACGCAGAGGTCTGAAGATTCCGGCATTGAAACAATTCATACTTGAACAAGTAAGTATTATAGGTGTGCATTACTGTGTTGTATTCTATGCAGTACCAATATTAAATACAGTACTTTACAGTACTCTTAAAATGAATTTTGGCCATTGGATGAGTTTGATCAAAGGCTAAGATTAAAAATGCCAAAATTGCAATCACATAAAAGATGAGGGTTTCTTTTTCAATTAAACAAAAGGCTAAAAAGGGTATTATGGGGAGTTATTATTTTAAAAACCGTCATTTACAAAAATTAAAATCTCCTATCTTTTTCATCTCTCCCACTTTTACACCCTCTCTCCCCAACTTATGAAACCTAACCCTAATCCTTTATAACTCAGCCGCCGCCACCACTTTCATAGCCCTCCTCTATCCAAAAACTGATTTAAGGTTTTATAGTGCTGCTCGTAGTAACCACCAACCCAAAATAAACAAGAAGAACCGTTGGTGATGGTGCGCTCGTGGTGGCCGTCGAAGATGGCAGACCGTTTTTATACAAGGAAAAACCGTTGCGTAATTCGACCTGACTAATTTAAGGTTTGTATTGAAAATGATACAAGGCAATTTGGTTATACTTCATTTATGATTAGATCAACTATAATTGCTAAAAGTTTGACTGTATTTTTTAATTTAAGCGCATCATATCAAATGTAACTATGTAACATATCAAATAGAAAACAAAGACTCTTGCATATGATGGATTGATGGTAGCGTATATTATATTAAGTTTTGATGTTGATAGTGTATAAATGACAAAAAGATAGAAAATATGTTATAATTTCGTAGTTATTCAGTTGATGTACATCAGACATATACAAGGTTTCTTGTTCCAAGTGGAAGTCTTTATGGTTTCTTGATGTTATTATTTTTTTGTGGGTCAATTGTGGTTTCATGGCCATTGTTGTCCAAGTTGATGTCTTTTTTGTTTACTAGAAGTAATTTTTTGTTGGCGAATTTGTTTGTAAAGATGTATGAAACTATGAATTGTAAAGTACTAAAGTGCATATTGTTGGTTAGTCAGCACTTGTAGTTCATGGGGACTTGTATAGTTGTATTACGATAATGTTTTCTTGATAATGAACTACTGATTAACCTTTTTTTTGGCAGGTTCTTCATGATGTGAGGCGCAACGTGCACATATTCTGGAAAGGGTACTTATATGTACTAATGAATTTTATGAGAAAGAGAAACGTGCACATATGTTCGCGGAAGAGTGCACATATGTTCGCGAAAGAGTGCACACATGTTATTAGAATAGTGCACACATGTTTTTGGTTGACGTGTACATATATACTTAACAAGATATATTTGTATTTAAATTGTATTTCATTTGATATCAATTTTTGTGTTATATTTTTGGTTTGCTATAAATTTAGAGGTTACATGTATATGTCTATTTTTATGTTTTTTGTTATAAATTTTGAAGATTAAAAAATGTACATTAGAAACATATGTGCAATTACTATTTTAAGCAAAACAAGATTGATGTATAAACAATTGTACACAAGAAACATATATAAATTTACAATATATAAAAAGAAACACATATGCACTTCATTTTCTAGAAAATAGTATACCCAAAAAAAAAAAAAAAAAAAAAAAAAAAAAAAAGAAAAAAAAATCCTAAAATTAAGGGAACCTAAAAACGTTTTTAATTAAAAAAAATTTAAAAAGAAACTAAAAATATGTTTGACTATTATGCCCTTTTCAATTAAATAAAAATGTTTATTAATACTAAATTCCTATTGGTCCAAATAGTACTGTAAAGTACTGTATCTAATATGAGTACTGCATATAACGCGCCCCGTGCATTACTACTTTGACAATTAGATGGTTTTTGACCGTTTTTCTTTCTTTGCTACCATCTTTTTAAACATGCTTGACCCCCTTAAAGCATAACTCAAACTTAATAGGTTGAAAGTGCGCCTTCTACTTTTTTAGTTTCTAAATCTAAGTTTTGTTCTCATATTAACAGGGGGCGTCAAAGAATTTGAATTGTATGGAATGGGATAAGCTGTGGAATATTAACAAGAAAATAATTGATCCCATCAGTCCTCGGCATACGGCAATTGTTAAAGAAGGTTGTGTATTATTGACTTTGTCGAATGGTCCTGAGACTCCGTTTGTGCGTAAAATTAAAAAGAATAAGAGATATGTTGATGCTGGTGTGAAGGATACAACTTTTACAAAGAAGATATGGATAGAACAAATTGATGCTAAGGCCATATCGCTTAACGAGGAAATAAAATCTGTCGTAATTACATTAATGGATTGGGGAAATGCAAGTGTTGAAGAAATTAAGAAGGATTCAGATGGAAATGTGACAGAATTAAAAGGAGTTCTGTCTCCCGAAGGATCTGTTCATAAGACCACCAAACTCAACCTTACATGGTTACCTGTGATTGATCAGCTTGCTCCACTAACCCTGGTGGAGTTTGGTTACCTAATCACGGTAAAGAAGGTATATTTGGTCTCTAATCTAGTTAATCGTTTATAAAAATTTCTGGAAAACATTTAACTTTTCTTTGAATGAATAGTTGGCAAAATGGGTGGGTTGTGTAAAATGGGTCAAAATCTGTCAAATTTTCAGTGAAGGCTGATTCTATACTTTGTGTACGCGTCTTATTTGTCAACTTGTTGCAATGATTTGGGTATGAATATGCCTTCACTAGAGATGGCAAAATGGGTTGGGCAATGGGTTAAAATGTGTCAGTTTTTCAGTGAAGGGTCAATATGGGCTGTGTTTTATTTCTAGCGGTTCAAATAAATGTTTTCTTATGGCTAAAAGCTTGAAAGTGAAACGGGTTGATGGTCACCCATCTGTCTATATTTAATGCATACAACATGCTAAATCATCTTAGTGATAGTGATTTAGTCAAATAATTAGATCATTATTGTTTTTTTGTATATGTTTACGATAAGCTGCGGCCGGCTTTGTAATTGGTATGTATTTTTGGAGGGAGTTTATAATCTGTTTCCTGTTGCAGCTGGACAAAGTTAAGGACAAATTTAAGGATGAAGTTGAGGACGAAGTTGAGGAATTCATTGACGTGCCAAACACAGATAGTAAGAAAGAAATTGACTTAATTGACGTGCTGAACCCAGATAGTAAGAAAGAAATTGCAGCATTGGGGGATGCAAATATGATACAATTGAAGCGTGGAGACATACTTCAGCTGGTGAGAAAAGGCTATTTCATATGTGATGTTCCTTACACCGAGCCTTCAAAACCAATTGTTCTCTATGCGATTCCAGATGGCAGGCAAACTGCACCCAAGTAAACCTGCTGATATCCGTTTAATTGTTCTATGTTCGTGAAATGTTTTTGACGGAAAAAATATTGTTGAAAGTTACGTGGAAAACTAAATCAAGTCTAAGGAATTTTTTTTTGCTTGTTTTTACTGGATCGTGTTTTGTAGTGATTTCAGATCATTCACAAACCTATGAATAGGGATGGAAAAAATCACTTAGTAGAAACGCATAGTTCTGTGAAATGGATGAATGAATAGACTGGCACACTGATGAATTGACTAGAACAAAGTGTCGGATCAGATTCTTTCTCACAATTTACTAAAGTGTTTACTCATATCTTTTAGTTGGATGGTAAACTGACTCATGATCAATGGTGCTTATATACTTCGTCTGCCTGATTTTATGATGAAAAGGAAGGCACTGTACATGTGGATAAATGCCACAACTGCGACAAATGAGTGAAAAATCATCACTAACTCTATAAGGAAGCCACCACCATATGGCCTAGTGGTAAGGTACTTGGTTTCCTCACAAGAGGTCACAGGTTCGAACATTGCTGCGTGTGTATATTTGGGGGTGGCCAGGGAAGGGTCAGAAACAGTCAACCCAGCCGCGTACATTCAAGTCGAAAAGGTTCGACTTCTCCAAGGAACTTGAACGGGGAAAAGCTCATCCGTTTTAACTCTATAGGGACATATCCCAATATAGTAATTTTCATGTCTTAAACCATGGAAGTAGGCGATTGGTTAAACTTCATGTGTATGTATTTTAGGGTATGAACAGTTGAACTAAACTAATAACATCAATTGAAAGGACATATCTTCGTGATGAAGATATGTCCTTATGTTTGTATATGAACAGTAGGTGGGAAGTTCTTAGATGTCTAGGGCACATAGAATAAACTAAACAATACCACACATACAAGTTTGAATTACCAGGTGCATTTAAACAAAATTGAGGGTTTTTTTTTTTTTTGTTTTTTAACAAATTAACACTACGCCACAAAAGTTCAAGGGTACTGTCTCGGGAACCCTGGGGATCCACCCTGGTTCTGTCACTGTCCATGCATGGTTGTCAAATTACTACTATATTCATTGGGGCATAGCTCCCGTACAATGCGGCAACATTTGAGTATAGGTGCATTTTCTACGATATCCTTGGTGGACAGTTCCAAAACTAATATCAAGCTTTGACAAGTCTAACCGAAAACATCAATCTGAGTTCACATATATGAATTCAGACTTCAAGATAAAAACTAGATCGAGAAGAAAGAAATGGATGGCACAACATACTCGTAAATTTAACATATCATGAACTACGTCTTTTTCAACTCGTTTTGTATCACATGCAACGTTCCATCAATATGGGTGTAAATTCAAATAACACTTTTTTTTTCGGATCACGAGTGAGAAAAGAATCAAATTGAATGGATCGGATATCATCATGAGGATGGACAGCTTGATGATGGCTCACAAGATGCAAAAACAAGAACAATAACTGTAAGCAGTCGTTTAGTGTGAATAAGCAGAAAAATGTGTACGGTTGCTAGAATGAAGACAACATTCCTTGACTTGAGAAAGGTTTTGATCCTGTCCATCACTCTCAAGTTCAGTCAACTTGCTACATTTTGTAAATATGCATCGACATCAATTTTGTGGTTATTATTTATCAGTACTACTTCACCATCAGGAATGAAGCCAAATCTCTTGCCAAATTTTGGGAAAAAAAAAATGTTCCTGTTTTTTTGGTTACCATAAAAGATCGCGTATAGAAAACTTCACAAAATGTTATTTTATTTATTTTTTTATTTATTTTATGTCAGGCGTGTTTGTGTTTTCACGAATCCTGGTTGCTAAAGTTGACTAGCTGTACTAATTAATATGGGAAAAAATCAAATGTTTAGTGACAGATTAAATAGCAACAAATTTTTTCTAAAGTTACGTATGAATACGTAAATAATTAATATC
Source organism: Artemisia argyi (assembly GCA_030686995.1). Taxonomy (NCBI): domain Eukaryota; kingdom Viridiplantae; phylum Streptophyta; class Magnoliopsida; order Asterales; family Asteraceae; genus Artemisia; species Artemisia argyi. The sequence goes on from JARVZY010010800.1 coordinate 781,877, forward strand.
ATTAAGATATGTTGTGACATTAAAAATGCTAAAATAATGACATGTGTCAATTAATTGTATGACAACGCATCAAAATGTGTATATTGGAACATGTTATGAAACTTCATTGGATTTAATGATACAATAAAACCTTTGTAAATTCATACTCGATCAATTAATAACCTCGATAAAATTAATAATTTGTTCAATCCTAACTTGGAACCAGTACAAATTTGGACCTCAAGCGATAAAATAATAATTTTTTTGAAACCCTAGTGTATATATATTAGTCTCAACGAAACTAAAAATTAATAATTACTAAAAATTTCATATATATATATATATATATATATATATGTGTGTGTGTGTGTGTGTGTGTGTGTGTGTGTGTGATACACTTTAAAATCCAAAGATTGTTTAATAAAAAATGAATTCATTGTCACTTGTTACTTTTTGTTAAACTTCAAATGTATATTGAGTTTATCTCAAAATCTCTTTATTGCACTAAAGTGTTGGTGTTTTGTTTTCTCATATTGCAACAAAAAGTGTTAATTTTATTTTCATAAAGTTTTCATAAAATTTTAATTGAAACTTGTTTTTTAAATTTATTTTCATCTCTAACGAGTATACATTGTAACTAATATATTACACTTGAAAATTTAAATATCATATGTAAAACCTCTTTAAATTAATAAATTATTAATTTATCGATATAATAATATCTCGCTAAATTAATAAAATATCTCGGTCCGAACACTATTAATTTATAGAGGTTTTACTGTACTTTTTTATAGTTTACGTACGAAGACGAGACTTTGAAAAAAGTTTATTTCTATTTTATGAATTAAACCCAAAAATTAGTGGTATTGATGTATTAACATTTAGGAGCTAATAAGGAAATACAATTGTGTATGAAGCTTTAATTTTATGAATCAAACCCATCTCAAGTTTATAATCAAATATTTTACTGCTTCTACGGCACTAGAATTAATATATTACCAAAATTTATGATTTTTTTTAAAATTAGTGTTATCTAGCTAGTAAATTTAAAGGGAAATGTTAGAGTATAAATAAAATGAATGTAAATTACCTAAGTTGTGCAAGAGAGGTTTGAATAAAATGGAATGGATAAAAGTTTAAATATGGAATGAATATTAATTTTATTTTTCTGGTACTTGATGGTGTGTAGCTACTTCTCTCGTTTCAATTTATTTTTTCACTTTTGATTTTTTGTTTTTTTTAAAGTGTAAAAGTAATTATTTTCTTTTATGTTATATAATACTTAATGCAAAATACATAAGTGGATTGAATTTTAAATGTATTTTCATTGGTATAATTTTCATCAAATATTATATAACACAAATAAAAGTACTTACAATCAAAATTGAAAAAAATTGAATAAATAAATTGAGATGGAGGAAGTAATATTTTGAGCATTGAAAGATAACTACAAAAAAGAAAGGAATCTTACGCTATCCACTATAATGAAATTTTTTGCAGCAAAAAAAAAAAAAAAAAAAAAAAAAAAAAAAAAAAAAAAAAAAAACCACTATAATGAAATTTTTGAAAAAGACTTTTCAATGGTCACATGATTATTAGATGAGAAATTTGGCGAAAACCCAACTTGTGGCGTTGAGGTCCATCATAGTTTTATAATATAGTTTTCTATTTGTACTCTATAGATAGTTTATTAATAACAAAGTTTAACTCACGCGGGTTTATCAATTTAATATGGTATCGGAGCATATATAATTCTCATACCTAGATGGCTGACGTTAGGAAGCCTCCCCTATGTCACCCCCATCAAACCATAGTCGCCACTTATCTCTTCCCAACATTTTTTTCCTTTGCAATTTTCGGCCAAAACCCTACCCGCGTACAATTTTGACCATAATTTCTTAGCCGTTTGGAGTTAGCGCCATTCTCTTTGTTTCTCAATTCTGCACAAAACCTAACTCGAGTCACATTCGTTAGCCGCCGGATGTGCCGCCACGCACCGCCAGAAGCCGTCTGCTGTAAAAAAAAATCTATGCTTTGCTTTTATTTTTATTTTCTTTGCTTTTGTTGCTATTGCATGATTAAGATTGATATTCACTTGCTATCGGATGTCGTCATCAAATTTAATTATTTGATTTTGCTTTGCTACCGCTTTATTTTGATTTTCGTGCTGCTATGATGATTTGTCTCCGTTTGCTGTTTGTCGAACGTCTTCATCAACAAAACTTTTATTGCTTTAATATTTATTTAGCTTTCTCATCTAATCTGAGCTTTTGCGATTTTGCCATTCTGATTGCGAGGAGTATTAGATGAGATATTTGGCTCAAGCCTGACTTGTGGGCTTGAGCTCCATAAGTGTTTTATTATGATTTCGTATATGTACTTTATAAAAAGTTTATCATTAATAAAGTTTAACCTAAAGGGGTTTTATCAATCTAACAACAATTTCTTATCAAGGGGCTTTATCAAACTAATAATAATTTCTTAAACATACAACATAAAAAATCAAATTTATCAAAAGGTTTTAATTAAAATAATAGGAGATCTCAATTTTTGCACGTTGGAAAAACATAGTTATTCTATTGAAAAATAAAAAGTCAAAAGTGAAATATTTTGGTCAAACTCATCTAAATTTAATCAAGAAAAAAATTATGTATAAAAACATATGTTTCAAATTTGTTAAAAAAAAGTAGTTAATAAACGTTAGCTGTGAAGTTTTAAAAAATTATATTAATCTAAATAAATTTGTCATTTTTTATGTTTTTTAATAACTTTACCAATATAATAAAAAGCCCGTAGACTTTATATATATATATATATATATATATATATATATATATATATATATATATATATATATATATATATATATTTTGGTATATTATACAATTTTCAATTAAGAATGTTGACGTTTTTTTAAAAAAAAATTAAACATAGTAACGTAGATAACAAAAGGGTACGAAGATGGTATTCATTAAACTACATTGAAGGTAGAATTTTAGATTAATACTATAGCACTTTTGTGAAAGATATCTTAAACTAAGACCAATGCTAATGGGCGTTGCATTTGGCAAAGCAACCCCAAAACCAACGCGTTGCCCCCATTAGATTCGTCCCAACCAACGCGTCGCATGTCAACGAAAACAAAGTTTCGGTTGCCTTGCCAACCGAAATAATTACACCATCGACGCCCTTTTTTTCAACCATTGCACCCTTTTTATTTATGTTGTTGGGCTTCGTAGATGGCTTTTGTTCTTCTAGGTTTGTCTTCAACATTCTTGTGGCCTTCATCCGCTCCATGCCAAACAATCATTCTTCTTGTATAACGAGTTTATGGGTGTGTATTTTGTTGAATCTGCCATGAATGTGGTTTTACAGATTTTGTTTGTGTATGTGTGTGTGTTTGAACCATGAAAATAATCTCGAAGTGGGTTGACTTGTGAGTTGAGAAGACAAAATGTAGTCGGCATGCATGGCTTGTATGTGTTGGGTTTGTTTCAAACATGACCTTTTATACCAATCTTTGACAAAATTAGTAGTCAGCATGCATGGTCTATATGGATAACACGTTGATACCAAGTGTTGCATGAACATTGAAAGTTGTATTTGACTTTGGTCACACCATAACGTGGCTTGCTTATGTTGAAAAAAAAAAAAAAAAAAAAAAAATGGGGTTGCTTTTGTGGTCACCACTAGCTAATTGTGGTTGAGGTAGAGTTGTGGAGAGAGAAAACTGAGGTGGCGCTGACGTGGCGGGGTTGCTTGGGTGAAAATGGCGTTGCCATTAGCATTAGTCTAACATTCTCTATTCTCTTGTAGAGATTGATAAGATACATTACTCCATTATAAAATAATAACATGGCCAATTCCATCTACGCGTCGACGTGCATGCACAATATAACTTTTTCTATCCCTTTTTGCACCTATATAAACCCTTGAAACCCCTTATTCCATATTCACTCTTCAACTAGTCATAAGAAGCTAATTTTAAGTTGCTCACTTAGAGATGGCTTCAAAGAGCAATGCTTCACTAGCTTTCTTTCTAGCTCTCAATCTTCTCTTCTTTGCCACAGTTAGTGGCTGCGGATACTGTGAAACTCCTAAGACCCCCACGCCAAAACCCACACCAACACCAAAACCAACACCAACACCAAAACCAACACCGACGACACCAACACCAAAACCGACACCAACACCGAAACCAACACCACCAACACCGAAACCAACACCAACACCAAAACCAACACCACCAACACCAAAACCAACGCCAACAACACCAACACCAAAACCAACACCACCAACACCAAAACCAACGCCAACAACACCTACACCAACACCGAAACCAACACCAACACCAGCACCAACACCAATGCCTATGGCTACTTGCCCTAAAGACATCTTGAAACTAGGGGTGTGTGCAGATTTGCTTGGCGGGTTGGTTGGAGTCGTAGTTGGTTCTCCACCTGTAACGCCATGTTGCACCCTTATCCAAGGCCTTGCTGACCCTGAGGCAGCAATTTGCCTATGCACTGCCATTAAAGCTAATGTTTTGGGGATCAACCTTAACGTGCCCGTCTCTCTTAGCTTGCTTCTTAATGTCTGTGGCAAGAAAGTCCCAAGTGGTTTCAAGTGCGAATAAGTTAATCAAGATATGTGGTTTCTCTTGATATTGCTAAGTTATGGATCTTCTGATCTTCATACGTACGTATAGTAAGAGCTTAGATGTAAGGGCTCTTGTGGTTACATTTTGTTTTTATGCTTTCTGTTATTGCTATCATGATTAGATTGAAAGGAATCATGTTCTATATTTGTAAAGTTTGTGGAAAATAAAAGCTATTTTGTTTTAAATACTCTCAAATTATTAGAACTTTGGAAAATTGTTACTGAGACCAACCAACTACATTATTTGCTCTAAGCACATGCATGGTAAAGAAAACTCTACTGTGAATCGAAAGCAGCAGACATAAATGGTAAATTGCATTAAACGTTGAGCAACGTACTTACATATATGGTTTTATTTAGTAATATGCAAAGAATACCAATTAGATTATTTTCTCACTAGTTCGAGAAGAGAAACAAGATTAAAATGTAATGAAGCCTTGCTGGTGAAAATAATTTAATAAAAAATGAATGAACGAAAGCAAAAACTGTAATATAAATTAACAACCATAGGGTCCATTTCAAATGGTCTGCTAAGTTGAGGTAGCTCGTACATTGGATTTGATGGAAACTCAAAATGCAACAATTGGTTTCTAATAAAGTACATATCTTTAGATCATTGCATCACTTATCTATCGTATATCCCCGACGATGTTGACCCAAATAGTTTTAACTGGGTTCATTTGGGTCATATGTACTCAACGGGTCGGTGAACTCGGTCATTCAAACCTTGGTGAAAAAGCAGGCTGGGTCCAACAGGTTTTTAGCAAAAATAGATATTATAAATGATCTAATTTTAAACAATGTTCAAAAGAAAAAATCAACTTATGAGTGAATACATGATGGAAAGTCGAATGAGTGACATTCTCGAAACGATGATCTCGATCGCTGCTCAGTGCTAACATAAAGATCAATCAACTAACATGTACTAATCGATGATCTGCATCAAAATTGCACTTCAGTCTTGATTCAAACTTTACTTCTCTACTCCAAAAGTCGTCTATTCTAAGCTCCACACGTTGCAATGGTGCCATTATCCTCGTTGTCAACTTATATCGAACTAAAAACTACATTAATTAATGAATGCTAGTGTAATCAAGCAAAAGTAGTGTTTCCATGTAGGAACTCACAAAGAATGAAAAAAAATCTCCAGAAATCCCAATACTTTCCATGCGTTTTGAGTAGGGTTCATAGAAAAACAGTGTATCCACATCTAGACAAACATGTTTCCTTAAAATCATAGGTTTTCCACTCTTCCTAAATCCATGTACCTATCGTATTGATTCATGTGGTGGGTTAATTGTGAAAAGATTTGTAAATGATTTTGGATCACCATTGTTAATCATCCAAACACCATAAACTCGTTTATCGGCCTCTATCTTGCACTGAATCACAACGAGAGACTAACTTCGCTTAGATATATGCAAACCAATGTCACGACGCTTGATTACTAAATTATTAGGGAGGTATAACTCTTTAAATTCTTCACTGATCATATTAAATGACATAATCCGATTATACGACTGAAGTTTATCATCCACATAAATCCTATCATAAGCCCGCCAATAAATAAACTGATCTATAACAACCTGATTATGTATGAAGAAAACAGATTTACGAGGTAGATTGTTACATATACCTCTCCAAATCTGTGATCTCAATGTAAAAACATCAACTTGCGTAGGGGTAATCTCAGATTCTGATGGTAGACTTCGCATAAATCTAATCTTGACAAGCATAGGGTCACAAATGTTTGGACAAACCCCAAAACCGACAACAGTTTTAAAGCGCAAATTTTCTAACACATTAGGAAAAACAATATCAACTGATTTTCTAATTGCAGGATTCCAAAGACGGGCCATGTTTGTTGTATTAGAGTCATCTGGATTTGCATAAGGCTCATTATATTTAGAGTAAAAACAGCAAAACAGTCCGTGAGCGCTACCAACTATTCTCCCTATGAATTTAAGACTCAGTGAAAGGTTCTCTTGTTTGAAAATTTCATCATCTACAATCGAAACATATTTATGCTCAAAATCAACGTAACTTACTAGTACATGATGCCGTGGCCGAGTGTGACATGCTGCGTTGTGATCAACTATAAACTGGGAGCTATCAATGAGCTGAGAGACTTCCATGCATGTTTTTGAAATGAACCTGAATTTAATCAATGATTTGATAGGAAGCCATTTGATGATTTCCACTTCGATTTTGATAGGTATATGGTCTGAAAATTTGATTTTGGAGATGCTCATTAGGGTTTTTGATTATTTGTTGAAGGGTGAATTGAATGGAAGTTTATCTTCCCGCCAATAACGCTTGGGCTTTATATAAACTATAAGACTGGTCCATTTTTAAGATAATATATATGGATCTGAGCTCAACTTGGGCCACTTGCATTTATCAAATTTTAGTTTCTCATTTTAATAAAAAAATAACTTACATACGATTGAATATAGTTTGCTATATACAGGAACATTAATATTTGCTTTGAACTTTGAAAAATGTTTGGCCATTTGGGTATATAAGTTCACGAAAGGTTTTTAAGACATAGGTATCTTACTGCTAAAAGACACATCAATCTTTATGTAATATCACTAATCTACATTTAAACAACTGATTACTACAATAATTTAAAGCAAGCGAGTGCATGTGGAAACTAGATATGTTGATATCACTAAATTTTTTTATAAAAAAAGTGCGCATAAGGTACTAAGGGGTGTTTACCAAATTAAGTGGTTCCATGTGAACCACTTAATTAGCCTTTTAAAGTGATGACAAAGCTTTGGTGGGTCTTTCCATTAAGTGGGATTAAAAGATGGGCCCCGGTTCATATAGAAAAAAGAAACACCCCTTAACTTTCATTATATTCACATGAGTTACTCAGTTTATAGGAACCATGTTATTCTATAATTTCAGTGTTAATCGGAGTGGTCTTGAACATATATTTTTGGATAAGTTGAGCAACATATAAATGTCGTGTTTTTACAAGTTCAATCATGTTGGCGTATATTTTTAAGAGTTCAGTGACCTCAAAATGTCATGTTTTATAAGATCAGTAACCTAGGTGAACAAAATGAAAGTTCGGTAATATAGGCAAAGTTTTTTGAAAAATTTAGTAATATATTTACAGTATATATTAACCGCGCAGATAAATATAAACAAAAGTTTGGGCCAAAAAAGCTAACCGGGCCAAGTAATAGTCATTGGGCCGTATGGAGGTTACTGGCCGGATCCAGTTTATTGAGCATAAAAACAATCTTGGAAACTTGGAATGTGCCTAATCCACTTCATTTGTTACAATTCATACAAAGGTAGATGATGCATTACAGAATAGACATTATTTCAACTTAAGTAATGAAATATATGTCAATAAACACATGCTCGATTTAAGCGTCTATAACCAAAGTTGGTTAGATTTTTAGATTGTTGGTGTCATCATAACATCAAACACCTCACTCTCCATGACATCACGATTTTTATCACCACTGACTAGTTTAAGAAACCAAAAGATCCACATACAATGTTACAAAAGTCAAATTCCTAAAACAGCTTATAACAAAATGGTACACTAGAAGATGGACGTTTCAAAACCCCCGAGCTTAATGGAAATACCAACTTGATCAGGGATGTTATCAGATTTCCACTGGATACAAATATATGTAATCTTGACAAGTATAGGGTAAAATGTGTTTGGACAAACCCTAAAACCAACAGTAGTTTTATATGGCCGCCTATCTAACACATTAGGAACAGCAATATTAACCGACTTTCTTATACTAGGATTCCATGTAACCAGTTTTCGTTCTGGAATCACTTGGCCTTTTACAACTATAAAAGCAGAACAAGCCTAGAGAGCTACAAATTACACTTAGGGGAAATATCTGTTGGGGGAAAGTATCATCATCTATAATTGAAACATATTTCCATTTATCATCATTAATAGCCAAGGAAAAATCTTTTCACTTAAACTCGCTATAATACGTTATAAATAGATGGTGCAGCTGAGTGTGGTAACCAGCAATAAATTCAGCGCTATCGATAAGAGACTTCCATGCTTTTGAAACCCATTTGAACTGAAGCAATGGTTTGATAGGAAGCCTTCATTATTTCAACTTGGATTTCCAAAGGTCTGTTGTCTGACATTTTGATTTTAGGATTTTATGAACAGTATGAGATGTATTTGAATCCAGATATTAATTTTTCAGTAGTTAGGGAGTGTTCATTCCTAAAGAGCTTTCAAAAAGCATTTCCATTAGTTTTTCTATAAATGGGTTATTTTGCTGTTAAAAAAGCTGATAAGCTAAACAGTGTTTGGTTAAGTTAAAGCAATTAATTTTGATAACTTTATCGAGGCACCCTTTAAAAGACATGTTTGATTTACAAAACATAAATGTGCTTAGCTTATCAGCAACTACCTCTAGATAACCGGAACAGCAATTAAACAGTCTCTATCCGCGATATTAATTCTTAGGCAATGGTCTATCAATGAGCGAAACAAAGTTTCTAACACAGAATTCACAGCATTTTTAATAGTTTAATTTCGAAGCACTATATTGCTAAAAAGGTATGAAGTTAAACATTGGAAGTTTGATTTCTGTTGCGTATGTGACGGGTCCTTTGGCCACATAAACGCGTTACTTATCATTCCATTCAATTAAATACAGCTTTTAATGTCACTGTCTTTCCATATTTTATCATAATTACGCATCAAATAAGCATCGGCTTTGATAATTAACTAAGTAATGAAATATATGCACATACTCAATATTGCAACAATCTCTGCAATATGCGGTAAAAAATATTATACTTTTCAATGAAATGAAGAAGTAATTAATAGCTGTGAGAAATTACATAAAGTTATCCTCGATCTCTTACCCCGAATATTGGTTCATACTCACGGAACAATGATTTTCTCCATGCTTCTTCATCTGGTTTCAGCGGAACAAACTCCTCAGTTTCACTGGCATTATGATTTTTATCGCCACTGATTAGTTAAAGGAACCAAAATGATGCACATATACAATTCTACGTAAGTCACATCCTTCTTGCTTCTTCTTTGTCAAATACTTCAAAGATACTTGAGTGATTTACAATGATGTAGACGATATATGATGTTTTCATTGGAATATATAACATACTTTGTATACTAAAAATGCATAGGCTGGATAAATTTTCTTCCTTTAGTTCTATCGTATATTGCATTTTGTTACCAAAAAATACGGGTATGAACAAAGAAAAGTTAAGCAATTATAATTTATCAGATTATAACTTGATCAATTAGTAGAGTCCATAAACAAGATGCTCACCACTTTAAATTACCAGTTTGCACTTCGCAGGTATAAGCAAGTCCAAAATCCAAATAATTTAACTGAGTTCTCCAAATGAACATCAGCTCATTGTTAGTTTTGACATAGAATAAAAGCACAACAAGCTTTTCATAGACATTATAAACAATGACACTAGATATTTACACTTTCACAAATGGAGGGATTTGTTCGTTAGCAAGGTCAGGCCAAAGTTCCCTGTTCAGTATAGAATAACTTAAATCCACTAACTTAGATAAAGTATGACCCTAATATGAATAAATGACCAATTAAAAACTACTGACTAAGATAGAGTGTTACCCTCCTCGTGAGATAGCAGATCATCTATATTGCAAAACAAAGTAACTAAACTACAAAATTTGTCTGAAATGACTTTCAAATCTATATGTAGTGCATTCAATTATTCATAGTTTCATACAGTAACTCATATGCACCATAATACAAATTAGAGACATCGATATAACATAGATCTAACACAAGTCCATACATAATGTTTCTAACCGTCATAAACTTAAACTACTTTGCGCCATGAACGCACTACAATCTCCATACTGCACTACAAAAGTGGTGTGTTCTTGGATCCACACTTTGCAATGTTGACATTATGTTTTTCCTTAATTTATGTTGAAGTAGATACGCGATCTCAGTGATCAAGCAAAAGCATTGATTCAATGTAGGAACTTGCTGCAGATGAAGAGCGTCCTCTTCTTCAAATCCCAATATAATTGGTGTCTTTTGAGTTGGGCTCATAAACACAAAGTGCAAACTCTCCATCAGCAGTAACATTTCTCGTTTCAAGTATAGCTTCACCACTCTCCCTAAATCCAAGTACACTTGATATTGATGCACCAGGTGTGTCAATCGTGAACAGCTTTGTAAATGATTTTTGATCACCATCCTCCATCATCCATACACCATAAACCAAGTTCAAAGTATCATAACTGCATTTAACCACAACAAGAGACTCCCCTCGCTTAGATATAAAAAAATCAATGCTAAATTCCTTTGCTAAACAATCAGGAAGGGATACTTCTGTAAATACGTCACTTGTCATATCAAATGACATAATGAGATTAGACCACTCATCTACACCAGCGTCCAAAGTACAAAAATCAGTGCAAAGAAAATAAATAAATCCTTCTATAACCACCTGATTATGTGGCTTGAACACAATTGATTTGCGCAGGAAGGTAACAGCTGGAACTCTCCAAACCCCCGAGCTTAACGTAAACACCTCAACCTGATTAGGGATGCCAATCGCAGTGCCAGTTATCATCGGAAAAATAATATGACTAAGCTTAACAAGCTTAATGTCAATAGTATCTGGACAAACCCCAAAACCAACAACAGTTTTATAAGGTCCATAATCTAACACATTAGGAACAACAACATCAACAGATTTCCTAATAGTAGGGTTCCAAATAACAGCCGTTTTTGTTTCCGTGTAACTTGGCATTAGATGATCATAACTATAAAAACATAACAAACCTTGAGAGCTACCTGCTATCACTGGTTTGTAAAGTTGATTAACAGACATGGGAACATTCAAGGAAAGTTTTTTTTTGCAGAAAAGTATCATCATCAAGAAATGAAACATATCTTTGCTCAGAATTAACATCATCGCACCGTACGAGTAGATGATGGTGTGGCTTAGTATTGTGAAGGATGTGATAATCAGTGATAAACTTGGAGCTATCGATCAGAGACTTCCAAGGTTTTGAAACGGATCTAAATTGAATCAACGGTTTGATCGGAAGCATTTTCATGATTTTTTCTTGGATTTCAAAAGGTATGTTGTCAGACATTTTAGGGTTTGTATTTGGGAGTAGTGTGCTTAGCTTATGCTGATAGAGGTTCTCTTTATAGCCATTTTGTATGTTTGGCAATTAGTTGTCAATATTATCTTGAAAATGTAAAATTATATAATAAAAATATATTTTTTTTTAAATTAAATTATACGGAGTATTATATAAATAAAAGAACAACTTGTAATGCTATTATGAAAATACGACAAGTGGAATGAGATTTTTGTAACTTTGTACTGATTTTTAAGAACAAATTGTAATGCTATTATGAAAATACGATCAGTGGAATGAGATTTTTGCAATGTTATAAATGGCGTGAGGCGTGGCGTGGCGGCAAGGCCACGCCTCAAGCCTTACGCGCCATGGCGAAGCCATGGCGTTTTTTGCGGCGTGACTAAGGCGGCGAAAAAATATTTATATATTTATCATTTATGTTATAATATCATATTTTATATGCATATCGAGTTTACAAAAGGTGAGTTTACAAAAGGTGAGCTTACAAAAAGTGATATGCATAAGAAATAAAGTGAAAATTTGAACTATGTTTAGAAATTACTAGGCCCAAAATTTAAGCCCACATCATCCCCTTCTAAAAATGGCGCCACGCCATACGATAAGGCGCGCCTTGACACGCCTTTTCGCGCCTTATTCCACGCCTTTTCACACGACGCCTAGACTTCATGCCTTAGTCCATTTCGTGGCGCCGAGGCCACGCCTCGCGCCTTGGCGGCGCCTTGGCGCGCCTTTTAGAACACTAGATTTTTGTAACTTTGTGCTGATTTTTAACCCATTCTAACACCGGCTATTAAATATCTTATATAATAAAATAAAACCCTTATTAAGAATTTTTCATTTCAAAAAAATAGATTCATACTTTATTTAATAAAAATTTTATTTAAAAAAAAATTATTTTTCTTATTAGGTAATATTTTATATTTATCGATAACATAAGTAGAAGATTTTGACAACTCGGAAATTTCGGTTTCCCATACACTTATTTCTCATTCTCTTTGTTTAAGTTTCGGGAACGTTTATCTTGGTCTAGAATCTTTTCGCGTGAGATTTGACTATTTAACGGGTAAACGCGAATAATAATTAATTCGGTCAAAAAAAAAATAAAGACATACGTATTTGTAATCACAACTTATGTAAAATGATTCAAATATCAATGATAATGGTTCTGGAGACTCGAGAAACATTTATGTTATGATCTATTGGTTCCGTCCTCGTGTCGTTAAAAATATAAGAGTTATGGCAGATTTAGTCCCCGTGGGCACAATGGGGTTCCTCACAAGTCCCGACTCACCTTATATATATACTACTTATAATTTAGTTTCTCCTGCTTCCTTTCTCAGCCGACAACACCAAACCCTCCCTCTCTCATCTTCTCCGGGCCACATCCGGCCATTTTCCGGCCACACCACCGGTTACCACATCACACCGCCACCACCATAATCACCACCATCTTATTCTCTTTCATTTGAGCTATTACACGCGCCCTAACTCTCGTGTAATAAAAACGAGATTTAATATTATTGTTTGGTATCATTCCCTTCGTGTTTGTGTTGTTTCGAGCAAAGAGTAAGTGAAGCTGTGACTCTTAGACTCACGACATGAGTCGTGAATCTTGTGGTGGATCTTGGTGTTACTCAGTTTGGATAAGAGTTTAGATCAGATTAGTTTAGGAGAGGATTTGGTTGTGTTATGATTTCAGTCGTGTGTTTGGATTCGGATTTAGAAAAGGACTTGGTTGTGTTGGGTATTAGCGAGAATTGGTTCTGGATTCAGATTGGGATGATGATGTCTCTTGTTCTTGTTATTGTTGTTCCTGGTGTCAAACTGTTGTTCTCGTTTTCGCATTAAATTGTTATTGTTCTAATGTTGTCTCGTTGTTATGTTCTTGTTGTCGTTGTTCTTGCCGAAGGGAAAGGGTCCGTTTGGTTGCTTTAGTTGTGGGCGAGACTAGGAGCCTAGACCTTTAGGGTCTCGGCATGGATTAATGTTTCTAGTAGTTGTGGTTAAATTGGTGTTGAGAATATAGATGACGGAGGATAGGTTAGAACGAGCCGTAGTCGACCGGTAGTTGTTGAAGTTGTGATTATGTTGCGGATATTGTTTAGGAGGATTAGTGATGCTATCTAGATGACTTGAGCCTTGTCAGGCGTCACCTAGACTTTTTAGTCTTGTGTGGCCCCGACGAGCCAAAATGGACACATTATTGTTATTAGACCTTTATTATATTGTTGACTTGTTGACTCGATGATAAGGTGAACTCGAAACAGGGAATAACTTGTAAAAGATAATTATAATTGGACGCTTAAATGATCCACATATATATATATATATATATATATATATATATATATATATATATATATATATATATATATATATATATATATATATATAGACTAAGGATCAAATAAGAAATAAAAGTAAAATGAGAAGAATGAGAAGTGATTACAACCGCACATTTCAGATGCACCTACAAAATAAGATGCATCTCCCATGAAATTCTCCCTCCTCATTTGAAATGTGTGGCTACAAACATTTCTCATTCTTCTTATTTTATTTTCTCTTCTTATTGGATCCGTTCCCTATATATAAAAGATAATTATAATTGGACGCTTAAATGATCCATGTATATATATATATATATATATATATATATATATATATATATATATATATATATATAGGGAAGGGATCATGTAAGAAGAATAATTAAAATAAGAAGGGTAAGAAGTAATTCTAGCCACACATTTCAAATTAGGAGGGAAAATTTGAAGGAAGATACATCCACTATTTTAATTATTCTTTTTATTTGATCCTAACTATATATATATATATATATATATATATATATATATATATATATATATATATATATATATATATATATATATATATAGGGAAGGGATTGGGTGTGTTTCTCATTTTTAGTGCGGATGGTACGGATGAATGTGGTCCACACGATCATCCGTCCATCTCATCTAAGATTAAAAAAAACGCGGTGGCATTTTCGTAAGTACTCCAAAACGTTTACACTAATAGGATAATATCAGTATAGATCTGGCTTAAAAAAAACACAAAAATTCAAAAAAAAAAAAAAAAAAATCAGATTTATAGATAATGAATTTAAGGAAAGTAAGATTTGCAAAAATTAAAGAAGGTATTCTTTAACATTAAATCGCGAGTGAAAACTTGTTACTTAATACGTATGAGTTAACGATAAGTATTACAATGACAATAAAGGCGTTATATAATATTTTCTAGCTAATAAGAAATGTTAAGTAACGTTAAGTCGTTAATTAGTATTTCCAAATTAAAAAGAAAATATTTAATAACGATAAAGACGTTATTTAATACTTAATGGAAATAATAAAGTAAACAATACTAAATGTAAATACGGATGGGTTATAATTCGTTTCGAGAGCACGTTTATCAAGACTTACCCTGTAGGAGTTATTAAGATTCGTGTTAGTATTTTCCGAGTTACGGATTGGTTAACATTAATATAATCATCCGACACGGTTAACGGACTAATTGGGGTACTAAACCCAATTAGGGTCGACAAACGTGTCGGGGGACAATATTAATGGGTGACCCATCCTACAACTTACCATCCCTTTATTAGATATGAGTTAACTTTGGATTAACAAGTGTATTGAAGGAATTGTTGAACTTATTGTATTAGCAAATACGATAAGTATCCAATAATTCGTACGATTTCCCTTGTTAAGCTTTTGGTTACTCAAGGTTGACTTTGACCATAAGGTTGACTTAGTAGCCATTTAAGTATGATTGCTTCGGGTGGATTATGTAGTTTGACCCGGTTGTCTTGTATTAAGCTTCGTCTAGTTTTCTTGAAGAGGTTGTCCTTGTTTGTATCTTGGCGTGAGTACTCTTGAGTCTTGTCTCGATTCTTGTTGACTTCGCTTGTTTAGTCTTTGGCGTGAGTTCACTTGATTTTATGTCGTGTTCTCACTACACCCACAATGATACCAAACACAAACACAAACACAAATAAATGGATAATGAGAGATTTGGAGATAGAAGATTGGGTATTACTTGGAAGTAGATAGCTTATGGAAGACTTGGTTCATCGCTGGGGATCTCGTGTTAGAATGAGTCTTGCATATAGAAGGCTTCGCCGTTTTCCGTATCGATGTACCGCCTCTTTGATGCTGTGTGAATCTATTCGATGCCAGTTGTGTCAATCGTGATCTTTGCGTTGCTGTGGCCCAGGTGAGTTCATAGCCCCTACTTTTTAACGGTTTTCTTAAACTATTTCTGGGGGAGAATACATGCTCGTTTTCAATTAAACTCAAGTTTGCTTATTTGGAATACGTGAATTGTTTACCCAAGATTTGACTGTTTGGTTGGAATATTTGATTTGGTTAATTTAATGCATTATGAGATTACTTGTTTATTTATGTGGTATGAGATTTGTGATTGTGGTTTATGAACCTGTTACATGAGCTGGCTAAGGGCATGTCACATCCTTGCGAATGAAGATTGAATTGGTTTTATGGAACGAGGCCTAGTCGAAAACTAGGTAAGTTATGGAACGAGACCTATTCGAGAACTAGGTAAGTTATGGAATGAGGCCTAGTCTAGAACTAGGTAAGTTGTAAAGCATGTCGTATTCTTACGAATGCATCGCATGTCGTATTCTTACGAATGCAAGAACATGTTGTATTCTTACGAATGTTGGGCATGCCGCATTCTTGCGCATGCATATTGATTTGATTTGTTTTGGACTATAGTGTGCGCTATAGGGAATTCTTTTGTGGTTTGACTTAGCCAGCGTAACAGGGTAACTTTATGTGACTCTATATGAGTGTAGTATCTATGTGATTGATTATGATTCGAGTTGTTTGATTTGGAGTTGATTGCGGTTATTTGTTTTAGAATGGTGATTTAAGATGTGTAAGCCTACGTTAAGTTTGACTTTTGGAAAGGATGATTTGAACTCGATAACCCTTTGGTTCAACTATACTATTTTTAACTAAAACTCTATGGACTCACCAGCGTAAGCTGACCGTTTTAGCATGTATTTTCAGGTTTAAGGCGTTAGCTCACTATTTGAAGGCGCTTGGCAAGGGTCATTGGTCATAGGCGACTCTGATAAACTTTTGGGACCGTTTTAACTTCTTTGTGGGCCTATTTCCGCACTTCTTTTATAAATTGTAAACTTAACGCTTTTGTTAATGTATTTTTATTTTCAATAAATGAAATAAAAACCGTTCTTTGTATTTATGTTGTGATACCAATTTGGTAGCACCCCAATGCGTGTATGCTTCCGCTGGACCCGAATTTTAGGGGTGTTACAAAGATAAATACAAAAATATAGATAAGATACAATTAACAATAGGATTAAAATTTTTAAATAATTATCTTTAATAAAAAAACTATAATTAAACATAATAAATCAAACAAAATAAAGATTAAATTATTTGTTTTTTATTAAATAAAAATAAATGATTCAAAAAAATAAATAAATAAAAACCCGCGCGTGCGTGGGCATTATAACTAGTAGTGTTCTATAAAGTTATATAAATCTTTAGTATTTAGCAGAAATATTTATTTGCATACCCATATTTTGCTACATACGGATTAATCCACACCTTCCATTTATTTTGATCTAATAGTAAGGATTAATCTAAAATTTAATTTGTTCAAATATATTTTTTTCCTTGTCTTTCTTATTTTGTTGTCTTTCATATATTTACTCACTATACTAGTTTTATTTTTATTTTTTATTTTTTTTAAATGACAAATAACTATCACACAATAAAAACAATTTCTTGTTGTTTACACTTTTGTCTGATTTCACACATTTTCATCTATTTTCATATGCTTTTATACGTTTTCGACCGCTTTCAGAAGTTTTTATACGTTTTCGTTCATTTTCATTCGTTTTCACACATTTTCGTCTACTTTCATACGTATTAGTCTGATTTCATACATTTCGTCTGTTTTCATACGTTTTCATCTGTTTTCATACATTTTCGCCCGTTTTTATACGTTTTTATATTTCTACGTCCGTTTTCATATGTTTTCGGCTGTTTAAGACATTTTTGTCCGTTTTCATAAGTTTTCGTCCGTTTGCATACTTTTCATCCATTTTTGATTGTTTTTGTCCGTTTTCATTTGTTTTCGTCCATTTTTGTACGTTTTCATCTGTTTTATACGTTTTCATTCGTTTTTATAAGGTTTCACATGTTTTTATACGTTTTCATATGTTTTCGTATGTTTTCGTCCGCTTTCTTACGTTTTCATCTGATTTCATATGTTTCATATGTTTCCATCCGTTTTCATATGTTTTTGATCATTTTCAGACATTTTTATACGTTTACGATCCTTTTCATACGTTTTAGGTTGTTTTCAGATGTTTTTGTCCATTTTCATATGTTTGTATCCATTTTCATACATTTTCGTCTGTTTTTATCTGATTTCATATGTTTTCATCCGTTTTCATATATTTTCGGTTGTTTCCATCCGTTTTCATATGTTTTCGTCCCTTTTTGTATGTTTTTCTCCATTTTTTTAACGTTTTTGTTCATTTTCATACGTTTTTTGTTGTTTTTAGACATTTTCATTCATTTTCGTCTGTTTTTTTTACGTTTTTATATGTTTTCGTCCGTAATCTTACACTCTCATTTGTTTTCACATGTTTTTGTCCGTCTTTGTACAAAAACGTATGAAAACTTAAAAAAAAAACTTATGGTTTCGACTACAAAAATAACATATTGCTCTTTTCACACACCACAACTTAATCATTTTAAAATTTATACAATGTGATTGCCTAAAAAACAGCTAATGTTCTTTAAATACCTACACGTGATACCTAGCAAGTGTATAGTAATTTTCTTTCTATTTTTTTATCCTTAAATATTACAATCAATAAAGCTATTTTATGTATTTTCTCAACATAACCCAATTGGTATGTATTTTCTTTTTCTTCAACCAACAAATGAGTTTTGTATGTATGTGATAATTGATGGTGATTTTTTGTGTCGTGTGACAACTGGCAAATTAGGGAGCCGTTTTAAAAACCCGCATTACTTTAAAATTTATAATTTTGGAATATTTGAAAGTTTATTGTGACGAGATATTTTATGAACGTTGGAATGTGATTTTAATCGTACGTTATTTATGAAATTTGATTGTTTATTAATGATTTGGTTCGAATCATTCGTGATGATTTATTTTGAGAATTATTTGGCACTACATTGACTCCGGCACTAGGATAACCTAACAATTTTAATTATTTTAAATATTGGTTCGGATATTTATATTTTTGGAACGTATCACGAGATTTTTGATTATTGGGAACGAGTTCGGTTCGAGAGAGTTGATTTGTTATAAAAGGTTTCGGGTTTGGTTCGTGTATTTTTCACCGGGTTACTTCACCCACCCTACCCTTAATAATATTATTATTATTATTATTATTATTATTATTATTATTATTATTATTATTATTATTATTATTATTATTATTATTATAAATAAACATGATGACTTTTATAAATTTGGTAAACATATCGAGTTATACGAGTTGTGGTTACTTAAGTCCAAGTGGACTTTATTGTGTGACTTTTTGTTGTCACGGATATATGACGATTAATATATCCATCTTATATAACTACGTGACTTATTTAATCGACGGGTTAAATCGAGTTATCTAGCTATATAAAATGAGTATATTAATGGGCATCGTATCCTACGACGCCCATAGGTTGTGGTACTTGTATTAGGATAATAAATTACTATATATCTCGTGGAATTGGCTAAATTGACGAATTTGGCAAATTGGACGATATATATAGGGAATTTATTGGACTACGATATTTACCATGTAGAATTCTTTGTGCTATGTGCTTTAGGTTGGGTATAATCTTGGAGCGATATATTAGGTAAATAAATATGGGGGATTACCAAATCGACGGATTTGATAAACTTCGATGATTTATTTAAATAATATATTGGGCTAATATTAGACCTATAGATGGTTTATTATTTCTTTCGTTGTGGCTTCTTGGTTTGAGTTGTGTCGACCCTCCACCCATATGGATACCAAACGTCAAATTTCAAATTAATATATGAAGATAATTCGAGAAATGGATATTTTTTTGGAAAGAAAAATGGAATACGTTCGGGAATGGGAATATTTGATTTTGAAGAAATGATTTCTGAACGAGTTTGATATTGTTAGGAAGTGCCGAGTCTGTAGTTGCCGTTACTTGAGTTTGCTTACGTCTTTCATCTATCGATTTCTTTTGAGGATTTTCTGAACTTGAGGTGAGTCATAGCCCTACTTTTACTCTTGAACTTTGTTTTCAATACTTGGGGTGAGAAACATGCAAATTATTTTATGTGGACTATTATCGCTTTGTTTATTTAAAACTTGCTACGCTTATAGAACTTGGTAGGATAGAGCAAGGCCTAGTCCCGAACTAGGTAAGCTATTGAATTGGTTATAGAGCGAGGCCTAGTCCCGAACTAGGTAAGCTATTGATTTGGTTATAGAGCGAGGCCTAGTCCCGAACTAGGTAAGCTATTGAATTGGTTATGGAGCGAGGCCTAGTCAAGAACTAGGTAAGCTATACAACGAGGCCTAGACTAGATCTAGGTAAGTTGAACATGTCGTCTCCTTACGCATGTTGGGTATGTCGTATCCTTACGCCTACAGATTGATTTGATTTGATTTGGTTATTGGACTATAGTGTGCACCTATAGGGTTGATTCGATTTGGTTGGATTATTTTGGTTGGATGATTGAGGCCTAGTCTAGCTAGCAAGCGTTTTGCGTATATGTCCACTCTATTGAATTATAAATTTAAACCTATGATCTCACCAGCGAAAGCTGACTTTTAGCGCGTTTTCTCAGGTAATTAAGTGATGCCCTTGGATGCTTGGATTGGAGGTTTGGCAATGGCACCTGGTTATGGATCTATTTTCTGAAACTCTGATAAATAATTGTGGACCTATATTTATTTCTTTTGGGCCTGACTTTGGATGATTTTGGGATAAATGTAAACTTTAAATCCCCGCGTGGTTGTATTTTTCTTATGTTTACTTTATCTCGTTCTTTCATGACTTTGAATGGATACCAATCCCCGTAGCACCCCGAAAGCTTGTTGAGTCTTCCGCTGTACCAAATTTTGGGGGTGTTACATGTCGTCACTTATATTTTGTGTAATTGTGATTTATTTGTGATCAAAGGCTTAGAGGTTTAGCTTATAGTCGAGTTAGGAGGTGTGTTGTGACAACCGGCAATTTAGGGAGCCATTTTGAATTTTATTCGTAACGAACTTGTAAGACCTATTTTATGGTTAATTATATTTAATATCGTTATGGGATTTGAGATTTATTTAATGATTTGTTATGGAAATATACTTGGTGATTTATTTTTGAATTCTCACTTGGTACTACGTTGACTCCGGCACTAGGATTACCTAACAAAAAATTTATGACTTGATTTTACGAGTCCGACTATATTTATTTACTTACGGAACGTTTCGCGGGATATTAAACGTTTTGAAATGAGTTCGGGTTTCGGACCGTGTGTTTTACACTCACCATTATTTACCCACTCATATTATTAGTAATATTATTATTATTACTATTATTATTATTATTATTATTTTTAAAAGAAAATAATTTTTTTTTTGTTAAAGTAAACTACAAAAATCGTCTATGTGGTAATACCACACACACACAACAACACAACACCTTCACCCTCACCAACTCTCTCTCTCTTCCCCTCTAAAAACCCTAGCCGCCGACCACCCTTTTCGGCCACCACCACCACTACGCCGACCACACAACAAAACAAACACCACCATCTTATTCCTTATTCTTTCCTCTTTCTTTTGGTATATTATACACACCATATAACCCACTTTAACACCTCGTAATCTTATAAAATCCGACCCAACTTTGTTGTTTTTACTAGATCTATTCGATTGGAGGTTCAAGAAGGTAAGAATAATCGATTTTTGGCTTTGGGGTGTCTCGAATTGGTATAAATCCGTGGCTACACGGATGATTTTTCATGGGAACCGAATATATTTTTGTTGGGAAATGATGTTTTGATGCAAAAAAGATGGTTTGGTATCCGGGTTTGGTGTTTTCTTTGATGGTTCGAATGAACCGTGAGTCGTAGACTCACGGCTTGGTGTTGGATCCGAGCCTATAGCTCGATATTTTTGCTTCTCGTGGTCTTGTACTCATGGTTTTCATGTTGCTTGCGTTGGACCTTGGTTTGACTCGATGGAGTCACGGCCTTGTGGCCGTATATGGTTGTTTGATGCCTCGACCCAAGTGGTCAAATGGGCAGTTTTGGGTGTGCTCGTTGGAGCTTAATTTGTGACCCTTGGTTGTTGGTTCGAGTCCTTGTGGCTCGTGGTATTGAGCCGAGACTCAAGTGAGTAGAGGGCTCGGGTTTGGCTTGGTAAACCAACCCGAATATGGACCATGTTTGTATTTATATTTCCTTGTTATAATTTTGTTAACTTGATATTGTTTTGGCATTCGTTGATTTTCGGCCGAATGCTTGTGGTGTCGAGATCATTTTGGTCTCGACAAGGGATTTATGGTATATTGAGAAGTTGTTGTCGAGTGGTTATGTGGGGACCGATTGTGAGACGGTCACTTAGATTGACGGAGATAGGTTAGTCGGGTGCCGTAGTCAGACCCTATTGTTGTAGCACGTGTTTTGGGATTGATTTGGACGGAGTTGGATTGATTATTTATGACTTACTCACATTATTTTGGACTTGGACAATGAGCCGAGAGTCATGACTCGGACATGTGACCATTTCGTATGACTCGATAATTATTTACAATTTAAAACGCAAATAATAAAACTCGTAATAATATTATTGGTAATATAAACGTTTATATAAATATATAGACATGAATAACGTATATATAATTGTATGAATGCGTATATTAATAATAACAAAAATCACGAGTTGTATTATAAATAATGCGACTAAATATATTATGCTACGAGAGTAGCGTAATATTATTGGAAGTATTATTATGAATAAATATTATAAATAACGAGAAATTCTCGACGTTAACTAAATATTAAATGAAATATTATTTTATGTATATAACGAGGAAAGTTATCGAGTTATGCGGAGTCGTGGTCACTTGAGTCCAGGTGAGTTATTATTTGTGACTTTTGTGTTGTCACGGATATATGACGATTAATATAAACATTTTCTATAACTAGATAACTTACTTAACCGACAGGTTAAACCGAGTTATTTGGCTATACGAAATGAGTATATTAATGGGCATCGTATCCTACGATGCCCATAGGTTATGGTATATGTAGAGGATAATAAATCACTAAATATATATATCGAGAAATCTGGCTAATTTGACGATGTATATAAGGGGTTTATTAGACTACGATATATACCATATAGTATTTGTGTGCTATGTGCTTTAGGATTGGGTGTAATCTTGGAACGGTATGTTACGTAAATAAATATGAGGATTATCAAATCGACGGATTTGATAAACTTTGACGATTTATTTAAATAATATATTGGACTAATATTAGATCTATAGTTTATTTTATTATTCTTTTGTGAGGCCTTTTTGGTTTGTTTGTGTCGACGCACCACCCGTATGGATACCAAACGTAAATACTCCAAACTAATACGAAATGGATTTTCAGAAAATAAAACGGAATACGTCCGGGTTTGTCAATATTTGAATTTGAGGAAATGATTTCTGAGCAAATTGATATTGTTAGGTCGTGCCGAGTCCGTAGTTGCCGTCTTGTGAGTTATTATACATCTTACTTCTACCGATTTCTTCTTGCTGATTTCTGGACTGGAGGTGAGTCATACCCCCACTTTTACTCTTGAACTATGTTTTCAATACTTGGGGTGAGAAACGTGCAAATTATTTATGTGGACTATTATCGCTTCTATATTCTTTCTAAAACTTGCTATGCGTATGGACTAGGATGTATTGTCAGCTTTAGTCACATATATTTTGTGTGTACTATTCAAGGTTGGTTTATTTGGAATTGTCAGCTTTAGTCACACGGTTTCGTGTGTACTATTCAAGGTTGGCTTATTTAGATACTGTAGTGTGCACCTATAGGTTAGCAATACTTCGGAAGTTATCCGAGTATTTATGATATTGCGGGGGTTACCCGAATATCTATGTTTGAGCGGAGGGTATCCGTGTGTTATGTTGGAGCGGAGGGTGTCCGCAGACTTTTAGTAAATCCTTAGTCTAGCTAGCAAGCGTTTTGCGTATATGTCCACTATATTGATGATGAATTTAAACCTATGATCTCACCAGCGAAAGCTGACTTTTAGCACGTTTTCTCAGGTAATTAAGTGATGATTTGGATGCATGGATTGGAAGGCTCGGCTAAGGCACCTGGCTTATGGATCTATTTTTCTAAACTCTGATATTGAATTGTGGACCTACTGTTATTTCTTTTGGGCCTGACTCTGAATGATGTTGGGATAAATGTAAACTTTAAAATTTTTATTATGTTTACTTTATCTCGTTCTATTATGTCTTGTGTTGGATACCAATCCCCGTAGCACCCCGAAAGCTTGTTGAGTCTTCCGCTGTACCAAATTTTGGGGGTGTTACAGATTGGTATCAGAGCCAAGGTTATAGAGAACTAGGTAAATGAACACCTAAACTATAACCGAATTTTTATAGAAAATGATCCTTAACCATTGCCCGCCAGCCCGCCAAGCCGAAGCATCTTCGATTATTTTGAGGTATTATGGGACATTTGAGATGACTTGAGATTATGGAATATATTGATTTAGTGATAAGATGGCGTTTCGAGGAATTATATGGTCTAATTGTTTTATAAATGTTTTAGTAATGCAGTATTTGAAATTCTTTATTGAGATTATATGATTGAAATTTTATGATGAGGATTTTTGGTATGGTATTTTGAGTTGCGATTTAGTTGTTTTGAAACACTTACACCTACCCTACGCCGTTGTCACAGACTATGGCCTCCCATATGCCCGATGTTGTCGAGGATATTCTTACTGCACCGGTATTACCAGCACAGTTCACTATGGCATCTGATGATCCTTACCAGGTTGCCATGCTTACAGCTACTGTGTCGCAGACAGCTTCTACTTCAGCACCGCCTGCTGCATCTACGCAGGGACCCTCATCTTCTCTAGGGCTCCCTGGTACATCGAGGCAGCTTACTCTTCATCAGGATTTGGCTTGTGTGGCTCCACGCTTTGCCCACCGAGCTACGGCACGTATGTCGGTATGCCCTACTCCACCACCTTTACAGATTGATGCTCACTCTCTTCTGTCAGAGGCGCCACCCACATCATTGCGTCGTCGTCCTAGATCACCTACCACATCTCCACATGGTTCACCTGTTAGGAGACGACGATTGATGATGTACTCTTCCGATGAGGAGGAGGAGGAGTAAGAGGGTGAGGATGAGGCTGATGACCCTTAGGAGGCTGAGCAGGGTGATGATGATGACCCTGAGGAGGAGGATGACCCTCAGGAGGAGGAGATGCCTGATGATGATGATGTGTTAGTGCCACCAGCTCAGGCTGAGGAGCCTGATTCACCTATACATCTGATTGAGCCTGTTTCACCTGATCATCCATTTCTGTTTGATTCACCACCTGGTAGCCCAGTGGTGTCGGATGCGTCATCCGAGGTTTCTGCTGAGCATGCAGAGTTAGGTGAGACTGGTAGGATGTGGGCTCAGATTACTGATCTTGGTGAGAGAGTTACACGTATGTCTGAGCGGATCGATAGGGTGACCGTTGAGTTCATTGGGGAGTTGAGGATTGATATGGTTACGGCTGAGAGGAGAGTTACTGAGATGAGGAGAGATTTGATGGAGATTCATGAGCACATTGAGAGTTTACAGCGAGACTTTATCACAGCTCGAGAGGCCGACCGCAAGTTATGGCAGCGGAACACCGAGCTAGAGAAGGAGGTGGTAGACCTCAGGAGAGACAGCGACACCCATAGTGTAGAGTTAGGATCATTATGGAGAGATCTTGATGGCTTGAGGCAGGAGTTGAGGAGCCTCCGCCAGCAGCGTGGCTAGATGTTTGGGTCATGTTGTCTTGTTGCTTTCTACACCGAGGAGTGTTCGGTTAGAAAAGCTAGTTATCATATCTTGATGTATTTTTTTTTGTTCAGTATTCGTCTCTTTTGGAACGATTAGCATGTTTTGTGTTTCCCAGTAGTTGGAACAATGTTGGATCTCTATTGTATGGCTGATGGTTATTAGTATATGGTATTATGTGGTTTTTGGGTGTTATGGAAATTGAGTTCCTATTCGCTTTATTGATGTTTTGTGGTGTATTGTTGATATTCTTTCCATGACTTGGCTTCGTTGAATTACTTTTTGTTGAGCATATGATAAGTTCTATTGGAGACTCATGAACTTGTATGATGTTTCAGATCAATGGCCCCACGACGAAACCCTGTTAGAGCTACCAGAACTGGTCCTGCAGTGACTACCCCTGGTCGCCGAGGACGCCGTCCTACTCGAAATGTTGAAACCCCTACTCCTGACAACCTGGACACTACTAACCGCAACAACAGGAATCAAAATGTTGATGTTCAGGGAGACAATGATCATGTTCCACCTAATGCACCTACTGTGGATCAAGCAATGATCAATCAACTTGTGGAGCAAAGAGTTGCTGAACTACTGGCTGAGTCAAATCATTCCAACAATTCTGCTGGAACTTTTCCACCTGTTCGTGCTAGTGGATGTCACTACAAGGAGTCCAAGATTTATGGACCCATTGAGTTTGGTGGAACTGAAGGAGTGGTTTACTTGGTCAGGTGGATTGAGAAGACTGAGTCAGTGTTTAATGTCAGTGGTTGTGCGGAGAATGCGAAGGTAAAGTTTGCTTCTTTTACTTTCAAGGATGAAGCTTTAACTTGGTGGAACAATTACCGAAATTCGTTTGGGAGTGATGTGGCTTATGCTATGACTTGGGAGCAATTTAAGTCTCTGCTGATTCAGACTTATTGCCCAAGAAATGAGGTTAAGAAGCTAGAAATTGAGTTTTGGAATCACAAAGTGAAGGGTACTGATATGGCGACTTACAATCGTCGTTACCAGGAGTTGGCCTTGCTTTGCCCAGATATGGTAAAAACTGAGACTCAAAAGATTGAGCGGTATACCGATGGGTTGCCTGTGGCTACAAGGAATGATGTGATTTCTGCTAGGCCTGCAAACATCCATGAGGCAATCACAATTGCTCAACAACTAATGGATTCGTTGGAATTGGAAGGAGCTGACAAGGATAAGAATGGAAAGAGAAAGAGAGACCATCACTCTATGGGTAATGATCACCGAAACAAGCGACAAGCTAAGGCTTATGCTATTGGGAATGGGGATAAGAAGAACCAAAATGGTGATGCACCCAAGTGTGGTCGTTGCCACCAGAATCATTCTGGATGGTGTAGTGTAAGATGCCAGAACTGCTCAAAGAAAGGACACACATCAAAGGATTGTAGAGCTCGACCTCTTGCTATGGTTCATGCTGCTCCTGAAATGAGGAATAAGGCAGACGTTACTTGTTATGGGTGTGGAAAGAAGGGACATTATAGGAATGAGTGTAGAGAATCGTGGAACCGAGGAAACCAAGGATCGGGTGGTAATGGGTACAATCATGGAAACCGGGGAGCTGGAGGAAACCGTGGATGACAAGATAACGGGGACCAACGTGTGGAAGCTGGAGCTGCTCAGGGAAGAGTGTATGCACTCGGGAACGAGAGAGGAGAAGATCCGAACGTCGTTACTGGTACGTTCCTTCTCAATAATCGTTATGCTTCCATACTATTTGATACTGGTGCCGATAGAAGTTTTGTGTCCACTACGTTTGCACCCTTACTAGAGAAACCCCCGATGGCCTTAGGAATTGGGTATGATATAGAGTTAGAAAATGGGAACATAGAAAGGATTAATACCATCATTCGCAGTTGCACGTTAAATTTCTTGAATCACCCTTTCAACATAGATCTTCTACCCATCACGTTAGGACGTTTCGATGTCATCATTGGTATGGATTGGTTGTCGAAGTATTGTGCTCACATACTTTGCGATGAGAAGATCCTGCGTGTACCTTACGGAAAGGAAATCCTAAGTATACTAGGAGATCGAAAAGGTTCGAGGAGCCCATCCCGGTTAGCAGTCATTTCTTGCACTAAGTTACCAAAGCTATTGGAAAAAAGGATGATACCTTTTCTTAGCTCAAATCTCTGAGAAAGGAGGGAAGGAGAAGAAGGAAAAGTGCATAGGAGATGTGCTTATAGTTCGTGATTTTCCTGATGTATTTCCCGATGATTTGCCGGGAATCCCACCTACTAGACAAGTGGAGTTTCAGATTGAGTTGATACCTGGTGTTGCACCCGTAGCACGAGCGCCTTATAGACTTGCACCCACCGAACTAGAAGAGTTGTCAAAACAATTAGCGGAGTTAGCCGAAAAAGGATTCATAAGACCAAGTTCTTCACCTTGGGGAGCTCCAGTCTTATTCGTGAAGAAGAAGGATGGATCGTTTCGTATGTGTATTGATTACCGAGAGCTGAACAAGTTAACGGTGAAGAATAGATACCCGTTACCGAGGATCAACGACTTGTTCGATCAACTTCAAGGATCGAGTGTGTATTCAAAGATTGATTTGAGATCGGGATATCATCAGCTTCGAGTTCGCGAGAAAGATATTACAAAAACGGCTTTCAGAACCCGTTACGGGCATTACGAGTTTCAGGTGATGCCATTTGGGTTGACTAACGCACCGGCGGTATTCATGGATCTCATGAATCGGGTGAGTAAGCCTTATTTAGATAAGTTCGTGATTGTGTTCATCGATGACATTCTAATTTAGTCGAAGAATGAAAAGGAGCATGAGGAGCATCTAAGGCTTATCTTAGAATTGCTCAGGAGGGAGAAGCTGTATGCCAAGTTCTCCAAATGTGAATTTTGGATTCCGACGGTACAATTTTTGGGTCATGTGATTGATAGTCAAGGAGTTCATGTGGATCCTACTAAGATTGAAGCAATAAAAGATTGGGCTGCACCTACGACCCCAACAGAAGTTCGTCAATTTTTAGGTTTAGCCGGTTATTACCGAAGATTCATCGAGGGATTTTTGAAGATAGCTAAACCGTTGACCAAATTGACTCAAAAGAGTGTTAAGTATGAATGGGGAGATAAAGAAGAGGAAGCATTTCAATTCCTTAAGGAGATGCTGTGTAGTGCTCCTACCTTGGCGTTACCTGAAGGTAACGAGGATTTCGTCGTCTATTGTGACGCTTCACATAAAGGTTTGGGAGCTGTGTTAATGCAACGAGAGAAAGTGATAGCTTATGCTTCCCGACAGCTCAAAAAGCATGAGAAAAACTACACTACCCATGATTTGGAGTTAGGTGCTGTGGTTTTTTCCTTGAGGATATGGAGACATTACTTGTATGGAACCAAGTGTGTTGTGTTTACTGACCACACAAGTCTACAACACATCTTGAATAAAAAATAGCTCAATATGAGACAACGATGTTGGATTGAGTTGCTAAGCGATTATGATTGCGAAATTCGCTACCATCCTGGTAAAGCAAACGTTGTTGTTGATGCTCTTAGTCGAAAGGAGAGAATACCACCGTTACGGGTTAGGTCACTGGGAATGACTATCGTATCGCCGTTACCGTCTCAAATACTTGAAGCTCAAACGGAAGCGTTGAAAGAAGAAAACCGACCGGCTGAGAACATTTTTGGGATGGCTGAGAATGAGAAAGGATTTGTTAAGCGTTCTGATGGAGTATTATGTTTTGGGGATCGGATTTAGGTACCTTTATACGGAGGAATTCGAGAGTTGATTATGCATGAGTCGCATAAGTCAAGGTACTCTATTCATCCTGGATCTGACAAGATGTACCAGGATTTGAAAAAGCTATATTGGTGGCCAAACATGAAGGCAGATATAGCGTTGTATGTTAGTAAGTGCTTGACATGTTCTAAGGTTAAAGCCGAACACCAAAGACCGTCAGGATTATTGACGCAACTAGAACTTCCAGTTTGGAAATGGGAGCGGATTACAATGGACTTTATTACCAAATTACCGAGGACAGCTAGCGGTTGTGACGCTATCTGGGTAATTGTGGATCGTTTGACCAAGTCTGCTCATTTCCTAGCAATTAGTGAAGATGATAGTGTGGATAAACTTGCGAGGTTGTATGTGAAGGAAGTTATTTCTCGTCATGGAGTTCCGATATCGATTATTTCTGATCGCGATAGCCGCTTTACGTCAGCTTTGTGGCGATCACTTCAAACGGCTTTGGGGACGAGACTTGATATGAGTACTGCATATCATCCCCAAACCGACGGTCAAAGTGAGAGGACCATTCAGACTTTAGAGGATATGCTTCGTGCATGTATTAGAGACTTTGGTAAAGGCTGGGACTTGGGAGAAGTATCTACCCCTTGCGGAATTCTCCTATAATAATAGCTACCACACAAGTCTTAAAGCTGCACCATTTGAAGCTTTGTATGGCCGAAAATGTCGTTCGCCTATTGGTTGGGCGGAAGTTGGAGATAGCCAACTCACAGGCCCTGAACTTATCTTGGAGACTACTGAAAAAGTGACTCAGATTCGTGATCGGTTGCAAGCAGCCAGAGATAGGCAGAAAAGTTACGCCGATCAGAGACATAAACCCTTAGAGTTCCAGGTTGGAGACAAAGTGATGCTGAAAGTCTCGCCGTGGAAGGGTGTGATACATTTTGGGAAATGTGGAAAACTCAACCCACGCTACATTGGACCATTTCTTATTTTAAAAAGAATTGGGCCCGTGGTTTATAGGTTGGAATTACCACATGAACTGAGTAAAGTTCACGATGTGTTTCACGTTAGTAATTTGAAGAAATGTCTTTCTGATGAGATGCCTGTTATTCCGATGAAGGATATCCGTATTGATGAGAAATTAAATTTTGTGGAAGAGCCGATTGAGATTTTAGATCGTGAG
This sequence comes from Artemisia argyi, assembly GCA_030686995.1. Lineage (NCBI taxonomy): Eukaryota > Viridiplantae > Streptophyta > Magnoliopsida > Asterales > Asteraceae > Artemisia > Artemisia argyi. The sequence goes on from JARVZY010010800.1 coordinate 812,678, forward strand.
GTTAAACGACTCAAGCGAAGTCGCATTCCGCTCGTCAAGGTTCGTTGGAATTCCCGACACGGACCAGAATTTACGTGGGAACGTGAGGACGAGTTCCGGAAGAGATATCCGAAGCTTTTCACTTCGTAGATGAATTGTTCCGAGAGAAACCCGGGACGGGTTTCTTCTGAGACTGGGAGGATGTGACAACCGGCAATTTAGGGAGCCATTTTGAAAACCCGCATTACGTTAAAGTTTGTTTATAAATTTTATCTGGAATTTTATTCGTAACGAACTTGTAAGACCTATTTTATGGATAATTATATTTAATATCGTTATGGGATTTGAGATTTATTTAATGATTTGTTATGGAAATATACTTGGTGATTTATTTTTGAATTCTCACTTGGTACTACGTTGACTCCGGCACTAGGATTACCTAACAAAAATTTTATGACTTGATTTTACGAGTCCGACTATATTTATTTACTTACGGAACGTTTCGCGGGATATTAAACGTTTTGAAATGAGTTCGGGTTTCGGACCGTGTGTTTTACACTCACCATTATTTACCCACTCATAGTATTAGTAATATTATTATTATTATTTTTAAAAGAAAATAATTTTTTTTTGTTAAAGTAAACTACAAAAATCGTCTATGTGGTAATACCACACACACACACAACAACACAACACCTTCACCCTCACCAACTCTCTCTCTCTCTTCCCCTCTAAAAACCCTAGCCGCCGACCACCCTTTCCGGCACCACCACTACGCCGGCCACACAACAAAACAAACACCACCATCTTATTCCTTATTCTTTCATCTTTCTTTTGGTATATTATACGCACCATATAACCCACTTTAACACCTCGTAATCTTATAAAATCCGACCCAACTTTCTTGTTTTTACTAAATCTATTCGATTGGAGGTTCAAGAAGGTAAGAATAATCGATTTTTGGCTTTGGGGTGTCTCGAATTGGTATAAATCCGTGGCTACACGGATGATTTTTCATGGGAACCGAATATATTTTTATTGGGAAATGATGTTTTGAAGCTAAAAAGATGGTTTGGTATCCGGGTTTGGTGTTTTCTTAGATGGTTCGAATGAACCGTGAGTCGTAGACTCACGGCTTGGTGTTGGATCCGAGCCTATAGCTCGATATTGTTGCTTCTCGTGGTCTTGTACTCATGGTTTTCGTGTTGCTTGCGTTGGACCTTGGTTTGACTCGATGGAGTCACGGCCTTGTGGCCGTATATGGTTGTTTGATGCCTCGACCCAAGTGGTCGAATGGGCAGTTTTGGGTGTGCTCGTTGGAGCTTAATTTGTGACCCTTAGTTGTTGGTTCGAGTCCTTGTGGCTCGTGGTATTGAGCCGAGACTCAAGTGAGTCGAGGGCTCGGGTTTGGCTTGGTAAACCAACCCGAATATGGACCATGTTTGTATTTATATTTCCTTGTTATAATTTTGTTAACTTGATATTGTTTTGGCATTCGTTGATTTTCGGCCGAATGCTTGTGGTGTCGAGATCATTTTGGTCTCGACAAGGGATTTATGGTATATTGAGAAGTTGTTGTCGAGTGGTTATGTGGGGACCGATTGTGAGACGGTCACTTAGATTGACGGAGATAGGTTAGTCGGGTGCCGTAGTCGGACCCTATTGTTGTAGCACGTGTATAAATGATTTAATAGGAAGACATATTTCTGTAAATTCTTCACTTAATATATCAAATGACAATATCATATTGGAACCACAAAACCTATCCGATGTAACCCAATAAATAAACCTACCTATTGCTACCTGATTGTGTCTTAATCCATTTGACCTTAGAGGCTGATTGATCGATAGACTTTTCCAAACTCCTGAGCTTAGCCTAAAAACCTCAACTTCCCAAGTAGTGTCAGTTATAGCATAAATTTCCTCCGAACAATACTCAAATATAATTTTAACAAGCATAGGGTCAAGAGTGCGAGGACAAACCCCAAAACCAAGATTAGTTGTATACTTCTTCTTTCTATCTAACACACTAGGCACATCAATAGCAACCGACTTCCTAATTGTAGGATTCCAGATAACAGCGGTATTGATTCCAGAATCACTTGGCTTTACATACAAATCATAAATGCAAAATAGGCCTTGAGAACAACCAATTATTGCTGGTCTAACGCACATTGGAACTGTTAGGGAAACTTTCTGTTGAGGGAAAGTATCATCATCCACAATGGAAACAAGATTGTACTCATCTCTTACAAGTAAATGTTGCGGCAGCTGTGTGCGTTGGTAATTAGCAATAAACTTGGAGCTATCAATGAGAGACTTCCATGATTTTGAAACTGATCTGAATTGAATCAATGATTTAATAGGAAGCCTTTTCATGATTTCCACTTTGATTTCTAAAGGTATGTTATTAGACATTTTTAAATTGGTGCTTAGATATCTCGGATGTTGTAATAGTACAAAAGGGGATGATCGTATTATGGGAGTTAATAAATGAAACGATCTCCTGCTACAGAACAAGACAACGAAACGAGTTAACAACTAAAATGGGTGGAGTACATTAAAATTAAAAATCTGAATCCCTTCAACAGATCGTTATAAGTAAAGTGGGATTACGAACCAAATCAAAGATTATATTATTAGTATTAAAAGAGAATCACATTATGGTGTGAAGGAAACATACAATTGGTAGTATAATAGTAGATTAAAATATTGTGTGCAATCAATCAATCATGAAAGATCGACATCGGTATGAGCATAACGATGACATTCATTTTTTTGCCAAAAAGAACCAATTCCACCAAAACCAAATGGAAAATTCTCTGGGTTTGTGAATATGTCTATTTATCAATAGAAACAAATTTCAGCCCAAGACGAAAGGCCAAAAAAAGCAAGGGCATGAGTGACAATATTTTGCATATAGTGCATATGATAGTGCCTAACGTAGAAACAATATTTAGAAAAGCTTAATATTTATTATTTAACAAACATGTATACCTCAAATCTTCAATTTCATAGCTAAATAGCTAAACAAATGCTAAAAGTTTTCTTTTGGCAGTAAAGAATACCCGCACAATGACGTAGAGCACTGATACAAGGTCAATAAGAAGAGATGAGAGGGCTTCCATACTTTATATAAGTGACACAAAGCCCAGTCTTACATTTATTAACTAACTAACATGAGGGGCAATTTGGTGTGTCAAAATAAAAATAAAAGTTTGACCCGATTTAACATCAGACCACATCACGCCTCTTAGCCAGAACGCTACACCAGCTACGGCAAGGGCTTAGGCCTGGGCAAGAAAAGGTGAGATAGCTGCTAATTAAGGCCGGGCCTGAGGGCCTAGTCACCCACGCGAGGCTGGAGGGCCTTTGGCTACACCAATAGGACCACTAAAAGATACTAGCATCTACATAACAAACATTTTAATGTTAATGTAAAACCAGAATCTGCCCTTTAAAGCACCAAACATTGGGTAGTAGGATAATGAGTGGCCTAGTGGGCACTTTAAAGCACATAGTTGATGCAATGATAACTAGACCACCACCAGCGTGGCCTAATGTTTAGGCGTTTAATGTCTGCACAAAAGTTTTAGGGTTCAAACCTCACACGGTACACATTTGGAGGTAGCTAGGGAAATGTTTGGAAAAGGTCATGAGGATACCAAGGTTAGGCTACATACATTTGAGTCAAAGACTTGCCCTTCTTGAGTGGCATAAGCAGAAAAACCTCATCCGATTAATTTTCTATATATGTTTCATAATAGAATAGACAGAGAATGATCCTTGTTCAGATCACATGAAGAGTCGTGATGTGCGCAGCCTAACTAGTATTCCAATCATGGGCGGTACCACAATGGGGGCAGTGTGGGCAACTGCCCCCACAAAGTTCACTCTAGTAATGTCGATTTTCTTGGGATGATAAGTGATTTTCATTTTGCCCTCATAAAAGGGGTAAATAGTATAATGGTGAAAATTTATCATACTCAAGTGGTTAAGGACATTTGCAATTTCGTGGATATATAATATTCGATTCTTGTGCTACTCTATAGATTTTTGTGAATTTTTGTTATTTAATTTTTTATTTTTGCTTTAACTACCTGTGTTAATATCGATCAGAAAAAGTAAGTATGTGCTAAATGTCGGGCATATCATCACCAATTTTTAGTTTTGGTTTTCACATGCAATCATATACCAAAAAAGTTCATTTCATTTAAAGTAAAATCAATTTCATTATAGCAACAAAGGTCGAGTCACTGACATGACCCGACGTGGTACGCACTTTTAATTTTTGCCCCCTCTTGAAAGTCTTTTTGGTACCGCCCCTGATTCCAATGACCATTTCTCGAGCCATCCAAGATGTTCACCAAACGAGTTTCGAACTCGATCTGGTCTCTTGGAGGCTTTAAGAAAACCTCATCAATAGATCACTTTAAGGATTGATATAATAAATTTCATAATATTTTTGCTAAACATATAACAACATAAACAGATAGTCATCTTATAATATATAACCAAAAAAAAAAACTAAATCATTTCATTAACACCAGTACCTGTGTGACACCCAAAAGATGATTATGGCTCAGTCGACAGAGATTGATTATGGGGGAAGATACAAATATGTGGTGTACAGAAGTTAGGGCTCAAACCAGGGTTTTCTTTTTTTCTTTTTCTTTGAAAGTAAATTGGGTTATGTCTGAATTCCCACTGCTAACCTCATATATATATATATATATATATATATATATATATATATATATATATATATATATATATGTATGTATATGTCGTATAATTTTTTCTAGTACTTTCACTTCAGCTATTTTTTTCTTTTTCTAAACCTTTTCGAAAACAAGTCAATCCCAAAATCTATACTATCTATAATGGAAAAATGGTCAAACTTGAAAATATACTTCATATTGAATTCTTCTTTCTTTTTCTTAAAAAGCAAGCATACACACATGTATACATTCTCACACAATCATAACAATTTTACTTGCATCATTTATGAGCACACGAGCATTTGGCCGAGACCATAATCATCTGACATATATCCCTTGACCAAAAGCCCATTGGTTACCCCGTATCTTATACACATATACGTTTTGAAACATAAAAATAAAAAGTGAAAGGTTCTTAGTGGTTAGATCCGCAAACTCTTCCACAAATGATTACAGGAGTGTTTGGCAAAAATTGCAGTGGCAATGAGCTGTAGCAGTCTGCAGTAGCTTTGAGTAGTAGTTGTATTTTTCTATAAAAAACGATTAGTAATGTAATTATAGTTGTAATTATAATGTGTAAGACAACTCCTAAATGCTCAACGCTCCTAATTCATAGAGCGTTGGAAAAATAGCATTCCAAAAAAGTAGTTAAAACTACTTACTGTTTGTCAAACGAACATTAAAAATCACAACGCTCAACGTTCACCGTTCACCGCTCCTACAAATTGGTATTTTGATGAATAGTGACCACTCACAACACACCTTATGCTCTAAACTCAAAATAAATTTCGTTTTTTTTTCTTCTTGAAAAGAGCAAACTTACACGCGAATGTACATTCTCACCTAATCATAATAAGTTTATTATTCGGGAACTGATCACAAAATTTTTAACTAAGAACATAACCATCTTACAGATGTCGCTTGACCCAAAACCCATTGGTTACTTTGCATCTTTTACACATATATACTTGGGAGAATTACATATATATCCTTAAAGTTCAATATTACGTAAATATTCTTCTCATTTGCACAAATATCCTTTACACTTTTATAATTACATCGATGTCCTTCTCAAACTTTTGTAATTACATCAATATATTTTTCAAACTTTTAAATTCTCATATATATCTAGAAATCAATTAAATTATAAGTATATTTATTTTAAATTCAAAAACTATTATTTATCTCTCATATTCATCATAATTATGTTGTTCATGTATATCTTTTGGCCTTGATTGATTAAAGAACATGATAACGTAATTAAAAAAAGTTTAGATATAAATATGAAAGAACATACTGTTCATATTTATTTAGTTTTTGTCAATCCAAGCCTAATAATTGTTTTACATAGAAAATTGGTTATTCTTCTTTAGTTTTTGTCAATCTAAGCCTAATAATTATCTATAATACTATAAGATTCAGTCCCTAAATTTAATGTGGAGTTATGATGATAGAGTTTTTAGAGTTAGAAACAAGTTGGAGTCGTTTAGTAGTTGCATAAAGTACAAGATAGCTAATGCTCGGAATTCAATACAGCCTCATAATAACTATACAATCATGAAAAGATATGAAGTGCAAAGGTTGCCCGAATTGATCACATTGCATTTAGTATAGATTTAAAGTCGGTTAGATGAAGTACAAGGGTTGTGAAAGGTTGCAAGAATAATTAATGATTTAACCTAATTCATGCCTATATAAACCGGCCAAAATCACATTTCGTATGTACATTTGAAGATGATTCACACATCTTTTAGATCTTTGATTGTTGGTAGTGGTATGTAAATTCTCTTTTGCAACATTTTGTAGATGATTCATACATCTTTTAGATCTTTGTAATTAACTTGGTCTTCTTTTTTTCTTAATTTAGTTATCATACGGAGGTACCATAAAAATCACACAAGATCATGTATGCTCAGATAAATGGAACTAAAGATTGGGATACCAACTATTTTATTTGTTTCTTACATATTTAGGTGATTGTTATAGATAAGCATATATATAGATATATGTATTATGTTAATGCATTGGGATACCAACTATTTTATTTGTTTCTTACATATTTAGGTGATTGTTATAGATAAACATATATATATATATATATATATATATATATATATATATATATATATATATATATATATATATATATATATATATATATATATATGTATTATGTTAATGCATTTTCATATACAAGTAATTTATGTTCGTTTTCTATTGATGTAGCTCACATGTGCGAATTGATTCAAGAAAATATGCACGAGCATGTATGTAAAGCAACATTTAAATGGTTAAATGATACTTTTTAGCGTGATTAGTTTATGTAAGTAGTTGCTTTCGAATGCTCTTTGAGAAATATTAGAATGAATTTATCGTGTGCAATTAAATTATTATTGAAAAGAAGAAGGTCCGCACATCGCAAAGTGTTTTCTTTTTCTATATGTAGAATCATTAGTGAGAAACCAATATTTACGCCAATTAAATGAGTTTGCTATAATAGCAAAATACGACATATTAAAAATATCACATTGAGTAATGAATAGAAAGGAAAAGTACATAATTTTGACTTAAATCCGTTTGTAAATTATAATACCAAGTAAAAAAGTTGAGTTTTAAACATAAGTAAAAGTTCAAACTTTTATCGGATAACAAAACCGGTACATTTAATGTGAAGTATATACAACATCGAGATGGAAGTGCAAGGCTTGCCGAAATTTATCACATGATATTTAGTAATTAGTATACAATTAAAAGTCGGTTATGGATTGGGATGAAGTTGAAAAGGTTGCAAGAATAATTGATTATTTAACCTAATGCAATATATATATATATATATATATATATATATATATATATATATATATATATAGATATATGTATTATGTTAATGCATTTTCATATACAAGTAATTTATGTGTGTTTTCAATTGATGTAACTCACATGTGCGAATTGATTAAAGAAAATGTGCACGAGCATGTATGTAAAACAACATTTAAATTGTTAAATGATACTTTTTAGCATGATTAGTTTATGTAAGCATGCAACTTGAATAATGAATATAAAAGAAAAAGTATATAATTTTTGCTAAAACCCATTTGTAAACTAAAAAAAATTAAGTTTAAGACATAATAGTGGAGTCCAAAGGTTTTAGGAATTATTAATTGTGTGTTAATTAATATTCATTAGTTAGCTATTTAGAATGAGTTTATTGATAAAATTTATTACGGAGTAATATTAGTTACACTTCAATGTTAATTTTTAATGAAATTAGTTGTACAATAAAATGAGATGAAGCTAAAAAGGTTTGTAACGATTTTTATACAGTTTATGTGGCATTATTATATATACATTATTACACAAACTTTAACTTACAAACTTAATAAAGAAAATATTTAACGCACATTAAACTATGACCAATTAGATAGACCCCGTGTGCTTCATATTACCATGCAAAAACCATCTAATAGACAAGTATTGTAGGGCTAAGTAATAGACCAAAAGAAAAAAAGCCATTTTTTTATCATGCAAATAAGTAATAGGCCAAAAGAAACAAAGACATCACAACTTAATAACAAAAAGCCCATATATAGAATACAACACCACAAAACCAAAACAACATCAAACACTTTTAAATTTTTATACAAGAAAGTTAAAATATTTCATACAACATACTAAACAATAATTAAGTATACACTCGTCAATATACAGAAAGAATACACGATTAACAATTAGATTCTTAGCCCGTGCATAGCACGGGTTCTGCGTACCTCGTTTCATATATTCTTCTTTAGTTTTTGTCAATCTAAGCCAAATAATTATTTCATATATCTCCAATTACACAGATATAGATGACATAAGCACACATACAAGTGAATGTACACATAGTAAGATCATTGTCACATATTTAGGGGAAAAATATTTTAAAAGGTATTATACTTGCCACGTGTTTATCTTCTGGGTATCAAACTTTTTTTTTTATTTTTTATTTATTTATTTTTTTTTTTTCAGAATTTACACCTTTAACTTGTAAATTTTTCATCTTTTGGGTAATCTGTCCCTTGCTAACCGGTCACCACTACCCAGAAGATAAATATGTGGCAAGTATAATACTTTTTTTTTTTATAATTTGCCCTACCCATCACTCCGACGACCACCGCCGCTCCGGCCACCTCAACCCACCACCCACCTTCTCCTTCCTCATCACACAAACCTTAAAAAAAAAAAAAAAAAAAAAAAAAAAAAAAAAAAAAAAACACCTCCACCATTATTCGCCGCTGTTAGTTCTTCTGGAAACCACCACCACCATCACAGCAGCCGCCGTTATTTCTACATGAAACCACCACCACTAAACTAAGGATTTACCAATAGGGCAAATTATAAAAAAAAAAAAAAAAAAAGTATTTTTACCATAATAGCAATTCAATAATTTTTACGTTAATAGCAATTCAAGAATTTTTGTTAGTAAAGCAGCACATCAGATGTTTGGGTAGTGAACTAGAAACATCTCTACATGCCTGAGAGAGATGTGGGGTGTTAGAATACGGTTATTTCGTGTTATTTACATGATAGGAAGTAAATAACGGCGGCTATTGTGTTAGTGGTGGTGGTTTCATGTAGAAATAACGGCGGCTGTTGTGATGGTGGTGGTGGTTTCCAGAAGAAATAACAGCGACGAATAATGGTGGAGGTGCTTTTTCTTTTCTTTTTTTTTTTTTTTTTTTTTTTTTTTTTTTTTTTTTTTTAAGTTTGTGTGATGAGGAAGGAGAAGGTGGGTGGTGGGTTGAGGTGGCCGGAGCGGCGGCGGTCGTCGGAGTGATGGGTAGGGCAAATTATAAAAAAAAAAGTATTATACTTGCCACATATTCATCTTCTGGGTAGTGGTGGAACTTGCTACCGGTCGAGCAAGTGACAGATTACCCAAAAGATGAAAAATTTACAAGTTAATGGTGTTAATTCTGAAAAAAAAAAAGTTTGATACCCAGAAGATAAACACGTGGCAAGTATAATACCTTTTAATATATTTTTCCCCATATTTATTGATATATTGTCAAGTAAACACACGACACGACAAAAACGCATAAAATGTTACGATAAATATATTATAAATCCACCCATAAAATGAATATAAATTTATAAATTTGATTTATTTAGTTATTTATTTATGTTATATTAATTATATATTATTATTATATAATAAAACTGGTTAGGTTCGGTTTTTGGACGAAAACCGAAACTGAACCGCATTTTTCGGTTTTTGAAAAAGTAAAAACCAAACCATCGTTTTTTAGTTTCGGTTGTTTATTTCCGTTCGGTTTTTTTAGTTTTTTTGTTTGGTTTCGGTTTTTTTTGTTTTATATTTGCTCACCCCTACCTTGGGTGATGAAAGAACATGTTGATATTAGGATATATACTAGAATTTAAAAGTTTGACAGGGATTTGAAGTGATGTTTTGGAAACCGGTGTTTAAGTTGACTCGGTCAAACTACCTGTTTTTCTTTAAAACCAGCTTCCCGTGACTTACGGGTTCACAGTTCAACCGGTACGATCAACCGTAGTAATTGCAGTAGTGCCATGCATTGAATTGTATGACAATTTCTTCATAATACTACAGTTTAAACACCATAGTAATTGTAGTGGTGCGATGCATCGAATTGGTTAAAGTTTCAGTCATTTAACTATTAAGGATTTAGTGGAGCGAAAAGAATTTGGACGAGTCATAAAGGAAGAAACATTTGAAAACAAACGTCTCTAGATACTAAAAGTTTGAAACATAAGCCATCAATCTAAAATTTCAAATCAGTTTTTTTTAATCCAAAAATCGAATATATCGCTGCCTAACATGATAGCAATATACAAGTTATAACTGAAATTAAGAAAAAAAAAACAAAAGAACTATATATACAGTAATAAAGAATCATGCAAGCGAAACAAAGTGCATTTCAGATTTTCAGGCAGTTGTAGATCCCTCATGGAGTTCTCTTTAGAATTCCATTTCTACAGTTTTTCCCATTGATTCGAAGTGTCATTAGGGGTGCAATCGGTAACGATTGATGCACGCTTTCATTGACTGATTTCATATTATTTTCTTAAGCCCATGAAGTCATTATTAGCATCAGTATTTTGCTCAGTACATATGTTGGTCACAGTTTCTATAGCTTTAGAAGCTGCTTTTTCACGCAAAGATAACTAAACATATCCATAATCTGTTTAAATTTCAAATAAAGATGCAATCATTTAAGTTTCCATAACTAAAAAAAAAAAAAAAAAAAAAAAAAAAAAAAAAAAAAAGGACCATGATACATATTAAAAACATTAATATCACCTCTGAGTTAAAACTAAAACACTTAGCTCCAAAGATCCCAATGCTGACATTGTCCTCTATGCATATCGAAGTAGATTTTGCAGTCTTAGTGATCAAGCAAAAGTAGTGTTTCCGTGCAGGAACTCACAAAGAATGAATCTCGTCTTGCAGATTCTTCCACATACAGCTCAAACTGAAATACAGCAAGGGTCTCCTTTAACTCATATATATGTACCTCCGTCTCAACGTCAAGGTCAGGATGAAGTGCTAAATTATCAGGAAGACATATTTCTGTAAATTCTTCACTTAATATATCAAATGACAATATCATATTGGAACCACAAAACCTATCCGATGTAACCCAATAAATAAACTTACTTATTGCTACCTGATTGTGTCTTAATCCAGTTGACCTTTAAGGCTGATTGATCGATAGACTTTTCCAAACTCCTGAGCTTAGCCTAAAAACCTCAACTTCCCAAGTAATGTCAGTTATAGCATAAATTTCCTCCGAACAATACTCAAATATAATTTTAACAAGCATAGGGTCAAGAGTGCGAGGACAAACCCCAAAACCAAGATTAGTTGTATACTTCTTCTTTCTATCTAACACACTAGGCACATCAATAGCAACCGACTTCCGAATTGTAGGATTCCAGATAACAGCGGTATTGATTCCAGAATCACTTGGCTTTACATACAAATCATAAATGCAAAATAGGCCTTGAGAACAACCAATTATTGCTGGTCTAACACACATTGGAACTGTTAGGGAAACTTTCTGTTGAGGGAAAGTATCATCATCCACAATGGAAACAAGATTGTACTCATCTCTTACAAGTAAATGTTGCGGCAGCTGAGTGCATTGGTAATTAGCAATAAACTTGGAGCTATCAATGAGAGACTTTCAGGATTTTGAAACTGATCTGAATTGAATCAATGATTTAATAGGAAGCCTTTTCATGATTTCCACTTGGATTTCTAAAGGTATGTTATCAGACATTTTTAAATTGGTGCTTAGATATCTCGGATGTTGTAACAGTACAAAAGGGGATGATCGTATTATGGGAGTTAATAAATGAAACGATCTCCTGCTACAGAACAAGACAACGAAACGAGTTAACAACTAAAATGGGTGGAGTACATTAAAATTAAAAATCTGAATCCCTTCAACAGATCGTTATAAGTAAAGTGGGATTACGAACCAAATCAAATATTATATTATTAGTATTAAAAGAGAATCACATTATGGTGTGAAGGAAACATACAATTGGTAGTATAATAGTAGATTAAAATATTGTGTGCAATCAATCAATCATGAAAGATCGACATCGGTATGAGCATAACGATGGCATTCATTTTTTTGCCAAAAAGAACCAATTCCACCAAAACCAAATGGAAAATTCTCTGGGTTTGTGAATTTGTCTATTTATCAATAGAAACAAATTTCAGCCCAAGGTAGTTAAGAGGACGAAAGGCCAAAAAAAAGCAAGGGCATGAGTGACAATATTTTGCATATAGTGCATAAGATAGTGCCTAACGTAGAAACAATATTTTGAAAAGCATAATATTTATTATTTAACAAACATGCATACCTCAAATCTTCAATTTCATAGCTAAATAGCTAAACAAATTCTAAAAGTTTTCTTTTGGCAGTAAAGAATACCCGCACAATGATGTAGAGCACTGATACAAGGTCATTAAGAAGAGATGAGAGGGCTTCTATATACTTTATAAGTGGACACAAAGCCCAGTCTTACATTTACTAATTAACTAACATGAGGGGCAATTTGGAGTGTCAAAATAAAAATAAAAGTTTGACCCGATATAACATCAGACCACGTCACGCCTCTTAGCCGGAGGCCTGGGCAAGATAAGGTGAGATAGCTGCTAATTAAGGCAGGGCCTGAGGGCCTAGTCACCCACACGAGGCTGGCCGGAGGGCCTTTGACTACACCAATAGGACCACTAAAAGATATTAGCATCTACATAACAAACATTTTAACGTTAATGTAAAACCAGAATCTGCCCTTTAAAGCACCAAAAATTGGGTAGTATTATCATGAGTGGCCTAGTGGGCACTTTAAAGCACATAGTTGATGCAATGATAACAAGACCGCCACCAACGTGGCCTAATATTTAGGCAGTTAATGTCCTCACAAAAGTTTTAGCGTTCAAACCTCACTTGGTACACCTTTGGAGGTGGCATGGGAAATGTTTGGAAAAGGACATGAGGATACCAAGGTTAGGCCACGCACATTTGAGTCAAAGGCCCTTCTCGAGTGGCATAAGCAGAAAAATCTCATCCGTTTAATTTTCCATATATGTTTCATAATAGAATAGACAGAGAATGATCCTTGTTCAGATTACATGAAGAGTCGTGATGTGCGCTGCCTAACTGGTATTCCAAAGACCATTTCTCGAGCCATCCAAGATGTTCACCCAACGAGTTTCGAACTCGATCTGGTCTCTTGGAGGCTTTAAGAACACCTCACCAATAGATCAGTTTAAGGATTGATATAATAAATTTCATAATATTTTTGCTAAACATATAACAACTTAAACAGATAATCATCTTATAATATATAATCAAAAAAAATAAAAAATAAAAAAAATAAAAAATAAATAAAAAAAACTAAATCATTTCATTAACACCAGTACCTGTGTGACACCCAAAAGATGTGCTCGGATTATGGCTCAGTCGACAGAGATTGATTATGGGGGAAGATACAAATATGTGGTGTACAGAAGTTAGGGCTCAAACCAGGGTTTTCTTTTTTTCTTTTTCTTTGAAAGTAAATTGGGTTATGTCTGAATTCCCACTGCTAACCTCATATATATATGTCGTATAATTTTTTCTAGTACTTTCACTTCAGCTATTTTTTTCTTTTTCTAAACCTTTTCAAAAACAAGTCTGTGGACGTATAGTCTGGAATGGGCCCGGCCCGGCAGACAGCGGCCCACTCTACGCCTAAACCCTAATTCCATGCCTTATAAATATAGGGCTGGGATTCCCTTCTTAAACACAACACACAATACAACATAACAGGTTACCCTAAACCTAACTCTTATATGCTATATCGCATGGAGACTAACTTGACCATTGGAGGTGGATCCGGGGCTACGGACTCGGGTCCACTCCTAACGGGTTCTCTTTGTTGATAGGTCTACTCAGGGCTCGAGAAGATGACGAACGGCCCAGGGAGAGTCGTTGGATCAGCCCGCGCCATATTATGCATCAACAAGTGGCGCCATCCGTGGGACCGACTACGACAAGTTTCGTGCTCTCACATCACCGGAAAGTAATCATCGAGTTCAAAAGCCGGTAACTTTAAAACTTTGTATTTTTTTTGGGTTGCACTTTAAAACCCGGCCGATGCGGTATTCATGCGTTAAGATATGTTATCTTTTAAATATTCATAAGATTTTATGTAAATCTTTTTAACTTGGTAAACACGATTTTACCTATAACCGCACTAAGTCCGCATGATCGGACCTACTTTATCTTTTCGCCGCGAAGTAATTTGCGCACATAATGTTTTTACGGTTGGTATGCTTGTTTACACATTTGAACAACGCAGTCACGATAAATCTACCTGCGTTAGGCCGTGCATTCGGACATCTTCGCAGATTGGCGCCATGAGCGCACTGTCACGTACAGGCACCACGATGCTAGTCAATCGCCATGAGCGCACTGGGCAAAAGCCGTGGTCATCTGCGATCATCCACAAACATTCGAGTCTATGCGGTCACGATACGTCCATTTGCGTTTGTGCGTGCAATTGAAACTGTTAGTCACGGTCACGGTGTGATTGAAACAACAATTCATTATTTATGTAGTATGTAAAACCTCACGATAGGTGTAATTCACACTACTACTTCTCTTATGTGTTAATTTCACATGCTATGTGCTATATGTTGCTTCACGCTAATCTTTTACTTCATTAGGTTTTATATGTGGCGATTCGCGGCATATACTTTTAATATTTGCATTAAGTGTTTTTTAGGATAACTAAATTTAATGCTCCTACACGAGTAGCACCATCAAACTTGGGGGGCTACCAGGGTATATAGAACCACTGTTTCCGTACGCGTCACTCAGGTATATTTGGAAGCAGATCGTACGTAAGAGGTATTGCAAGCCCGGTAGAAAGACGGATTTAAATATTCGCACCATCTTGCCGCAGGGGAGACGTCCTCTGTCGGTTGTAAATACGAATGTAATGTTCGCGCTCGGCGCGCATAGCGCGCATCCTTGTCGCGCACAGCGCGCACTTCTGCCACAAAAGCACGTCTTCTTTCTTCTGTCGCACCATGCTGCATCGCTACTAGTACAAAAGGTACGCCCTTACCCAGAATGCAACATACGAGATCCACCTTCACCATTGTGAGACAATCACAATCGCAATCCTAGTGCGCACTATCGCATGTGGGCTGCGCAGTATGGTCCATCCCATGTGCACACAAGTTGCGCACACATGGGCCATGCCGTCATGGTTGATTGGGCCTACGCGGTTATGAACAGAACTTAAGTCTAGCATAACATAGCCATGCACTATGTCACACTAGACTTGGGGGGCTTGTGGACGTATAGTCTGGAATGGGCCCGACCCGGCAGACAGCGGCCCACTCTACGCCTAAACCCTAATTCCATGTCTTATAAATATAGGGCTGGGATTCCCTTCTTAAACACAACACACAATACAACATAACAGGTTACCCTTAACCTAACTCTTATATGCTATATCGCATGGAGACTAACTTGACCGTTGGAGGTGGATCCGGGGCTACGGACTCGGGTCTACTCCTAACAGGTTTTCTTTGTTGACAGGTCTACTCAGGGCTCGAGAAGACGACGAACGGCCCAGGGAGAGTCGTTGGATCAGCCCGCGCCAGATTATGCATCAACAAAGTCAATCCCAACAATTAATTACCCATTAAAATCTCTTTCACTAGTTAACATAAAAATTACTACCTCCGTCCCATATTTATAGTCCATCTTTTCTTTTTCGGTTGTCCCAAATTAATTGTCCACTTCCATAAATAGATAAGGAATATAAATCAACTTTACCATATTACCCTTATTTGTGGTATTATTACAAACTTTAAAGAAGTTGGACATTAATTAGTTAAGGGTAAAACTGTCTTTATGCAAAAAGTAAGAGAGAGAAAGCTGTAAAGATGATGCTTTTCTAAAACTGTGTGTTTTTTGTCTGTGGGCAATAATTTTGGGACAGAGGTAGTAACATTTATTAAATGATATCCATAAATAACGTTGTGAACATTAATTATACAATTAATTGTATAGTACTATTTATAGTTTATGGATTTGTTTTTAATGCAAAACTTTATAAATAAAAGAGCGGATTTGCTAACAACAACCCAATGGGTGTTGTTTAAGCATTTCATATATATAAAAAAACACATTTAATAAACTCATGTACTCTATAATTATACACTTTTAGCCAATGGGTTGTTGTTAGCAAATCTCATATAAAAGAGATACTAAAAGAGTAGAAGAAAGAGTCCCGTACATCTTATAGCAATGAAAATTATATAAAACTTATTAGGTGTTTTCTCGTTTCATACTTCTTTTCACTGTAGTAGCTTAATTTATAAATCTTAAACTATATACAAAGCATTTAGTTGTTTGTTGAATGTTGAATTTTCAACAAAAGAAAATGACCAATATACCTTCCATTAAACGCGATTCTTTGTTTTCTTTAATTGATCTATAAGTTCGACACACACCGAGATTTACCGTCAGTGTTGCTACCACTTTCCGTCATTGTCAACCACCGATGACACTCTCATAACTGCTAAACAAAATAAAAGGCAGATAATTAAATAGTACTTATAAAGTTATTTAACACATAATACAATTATAAATGCATAACTTATTGTCACGAAAAATGCATAATTACAAAACAATTGCTCGCGGAAAAATTTAGATACATGGATACACAGAGCTGTAACGAGCGGGTATTAGCTGGTACTTTTAGAACTTATATAACCGTTTTGTAAATTTATCATTATGAAAGGCCATATGTTTTCATTGTAACCATTATGATTTTTTATTTTTATTTTTTTTTACCAAAAATATACTTTGTGTACACATGTATACTCTAAAAAAATGAGGATTCTTGTGGTTATAACCGCAAATAATGACGAATGAAACAAATTTGTACATTGATGAATGAAAACCACTCGCAACACACCGTACGCCTAAAAAAAAAAAAAAAAAAAAAAAAAAAAAAAGTTGATCATTGTTTAATCTTATCAGGGCATCCACCATGGTGATTTCAAAAAAATGTTTAAAACCCATGAAAATGTTTATAATTTGTTTTAACCGTAAGGAGTTGATGTTTCATTTCTATGTGGAATGAAGAGGTTTGAAATCTTGAACCTTTTTATAATTTAAGGCATGTAATTGTTAGGCATTTTATAAATTTGAAAAAGTTAATACATAGTGCAACAAAGTTTATAAAATCAAAAGCTTTATAAATTAATGATTTAATAAATCTTTAGACCTTTTAAAAGGTCTACCATTGTGGATGCTTTAAATGTCATATTTCATTCGCATTAATTGTCATGACTTCTGTACCAATTAAAATATATTTTAAATGTGGACCTTGTATACAATTGTTTTTACCTTTGTAAGATTGTTAAGATCGGATTTAAAACTGCTTTGGCAATCCAAAAGACTAAACAAACTAACACAATTAACAAACAAAGTGGAAACTTTATTTAAAATTACTAAACCAAATACAAAACCAAATTCAAAAGTGCCAATACAAAATTCTAATTCAAAAGGTACCAATACAAAAGTCTAATTGAAGTGTATAATTCAAAGTACAAAGAAAACTAATTTCATTATCCCTATTTATAAAAAGCCAATGATCTAATTGTCAAATTCTAAACCGACTCAAACTAAGGAACATGCCAAAAACTAAATACAAAAATCACAAAACCAACCCTTATAGTTTAACTAACTTTCTAACAAAAATGATAGCAGTATGCAAGTTATAAATGTTTGAAGAGCTCAAGAGCTAAACTCCATAAATTGATTATGCGTGATACAAGAACACAACCTCAACATTTATGTGTGAAAATACTACAAATGCTATATAAAAGAAGACCATGTCAATAACAACTGTGGAAATATGTTTTCAATCTATGTTACAAAATCTGACATCAAAATTTTTATCATTTTTTTAAGGGTGAGTGTCAATATGGATTAACTTTCAACGGTTTTGATTCAGTTGAATACAAAAACTAACCAAATGTTAACTTACATCCACATGCAGAAAACATATATAAATACAATGACAGGTCATCATACGTAACTTAACCAAACAATACACCAACAGACAGTGACAATACACATACACATACCTTATAGAACTTTGGTTCAGTTCACGTTGTATGGGGCGGGGCAGTTGTTTAGGCTAAACCAAACCAAAACTACAAATGATCGGTTTTCCAATTTACGCACATATTAACCTAAAATAAAAGATTATAACCATAACTACAAGATAAGAAGTTTGCATATAAGCGCAACACCTGCTTAACACAATATCACCCTTTCTATATTCCATAAATATAAAACGCAACTTTCATACTTTTATGGGTACAAACCCAAATCAAAAGATTTACACAGACAAGAACAAGTACATTTGACCATCAAAATTAATAAATCTTGCACCAAGCGTACGTATAGGGCCCGTTTGGTTAACAGAATATTCATACAAGTATAGACCAGTTATAATTGTAACTAAAAAGTGCGCGTGAGCTGATAATCTCGACATTGCTTCATATGTAAATAACGAAACATGAAGGACCAAAGATGTTCGTTAGTTAGTTAGTAACCGCCAAGCGGTTAACTTAGTTATGGCGTTTAGTTAGTTAGTTGGTTATGATAGTTATTAGTTAGTTGAATTCGGTTACAAACCGAATGGACACAAACCGAAGGGACACACCTGTTCGTCCCTTATATATACATGTACATTTGTAATGTTTAACGGTTAGATGAAATAGTTATTCAGTATATTTTGCAATTCATATCCGACTCTTATTGGGACAACATTGGCATCAGAGCAAGTGTTTCATTTATGTGCTCATTGGACACCAAAAAAACTAAATGAGAACAACCAAGAAAGATGTACGTTGGGAACTTTCTGTTTTCAGTGGGATTCACGGTGTTTCAAAGAAAAGGAACAACGCGTGGATAACTAGGAACGCAAGGGAGATAGTGCACGATCAAACTTGTGTGGAATTGCAAACATAAGTATCAAACGTAATTGGTGGACGTTTTTTTGTGATTTCTGGAACACGACAACAAACCATGAAGGAAGAGAACAATATTGTTACAAGAACTTTTGTTGGTAACTGCATTAACGCGGCAACAAAAAGGAAACCTTGTAGATTGCTGGAACACGCAACGCAAAGGAGAAGGTGATAAACACTTGAAACAAAGCGTAGTACCAAGGAAGAAAGAAACGCGTAGTAACGCGAGGATTAAAGGGTTGTTGCGGACACGGTTGAAAGGATACCAAGAAAGTACATAAAGGATTGCTTGTTGAACACATTTGGCTATACAAGAACAACAACAACAACGAACAAAACAAACAAATCATTTGTTTGGAGAAAGAATACCGAGGGGTATTCAAGGGTGTTGTGGACGCGCTGTGAAATAGAACCAAGGAGAACAAGAAGGAGTTCAAGGAGTTATTGTGGAAAATGTTTGGAATACACAAGCAACAACAACAACAACTAAATGAAAAAAAAACAAAAAAACAAACAAACAAGTCATTTGTTTTTGGAAAAATAATACCGAGTAGTATTAAAAATTTTGTGGCAAAGGAGACTTGGATATCGGGAAAAAAAACAAAAACAAAAACAAAACAAAGAAAACAAAAAAAAAAAAAAAAAAAACAAACAAAAAAACAAAACAAAAAACAAAACAAAACAAAACAAAAAACAACAACAAAACAAAAGATTCGCTTGGACGGATACCGAGAACAAATAAAGTTTGTTTGGAAGGGATGAACAAGAAGGAGTCTAGGGTACATTTTGTGGAGAGGGATTCAAGTCAAACATAAAAAAAGGAAAACAACGTGGTAACAAGTGTGGTATAGCGAAAAAAGGAGAACTCGTTTGGTTTGTTGAGAAAAAAAACAATTCGACACAAAAAAAAGAAGCCGAGAACTTTTGTTTATACGAATTGATTTGGAAGAAAAACAACAACGATGCAACATCAAAAAAACAATTTGGGCGAACATCGATAGAATAGCAACAAGTTTGTTGGGATTTGGTGGTTATTAACGCGGATACAAGGAAAAGAAAAACGTTGTTGGTATAATACTCAAGTACCGATACACAAGAGGGAATATGTTTATGTTTAACACAACAACGAGGTCACTATTCAAAATTTTTGGATTTCTATTATATTAAGATAGTATAGAAGTTTTATTTTGTACTATTAGGAAATCCCGAGAACTATTTATTGATCCCTTACTATTAGGATTCCCAAAAAACTATTTTCTATTCCTATAGTATAGTAGAAAATACCATACTAGTTAGAAATTCCCATACGATTAGAAGGTGAAGATTATAAACACTAATAAGATGGCCGGTGACGATACAACTAGCAATACACTAAAACCCGTAACACCAATTGCACGATACCAAAGCCCAAAACTGAAAGCCACAAACTACACAGTTTGGGCTATACAAATTAAGGTCATATTAGAAGCACAAGGTCATATTATAGGCCAGTACGAGGTTTCAAAGAGATAAAGGAAATTTAGAAGGAAGTACGTGTAGTTGAGACTGAAAGTCTACTATTTACGGAAGAGGAACCACGTAAATATAAGGAAGCATCGGTAGATAAGAAATGGATTAAGGCCATGGAGATTGAATTGGATTCAATCAACAAGAATAACACGTGGACTCTTATTACATTGCCCACAAATCAAAAGGCAATAGGACTCAAATGGGTCTTTAAGACCAAGAGGGATGCAAAAGGAAAGATCATCAAATACAAGGCACGGTTAGTAGCAAAAGGATATGTACAAGAACAAGGAATAGAGTTCAATGAAGTATTTGCAAAAGTTGCACGGATAGAGACTGTTCATTTGATATTAGCTTTAGAAGCATATCATGGATGGCTAGTACATCACTTAGATGTAAAATCTGCATTTTTATATGGAGATTTGAAGGAAGAAGTCTACGTTACACAACCTGAAGGATTTATTCTGTGACAACTGTAAATTAGGGAGCCATTTTAAAAACCCGCATTACGTTAAAAGTTCGTTTATAAATTTATATATGAAATTTTATTCTTAACGAACTTGTAAAACCTATATTGTGGTTGATTATATTTAAAAATTTTATGGAATCGAATTTGGATTATCGATGTGATGAGAATTTATTTCGAGATTTTTTTGGTACGACGTTGACTCCGGCACTAGGAATAACCTAACAAAATTTAATGTTTTGAGCTAACGGTTTGACTATATATTTATTTTATTTTGAACGTAACGTGAGATTTTAAATATTTGGGAATGAGCTCGGTTCGAGAGAGTCGGTGATGAGGCGAAAAATGAACCACTTTTAGGGGGTCATTTAAGCCCGGAATTGAATTTATTTGATTAAATATTGCCCTAAATCGTTCCTTTTGTGATTTTAGGTACTTTGGGAGTGAAATCTGGAAAAGGAAGCAATTCGGACGTTTTTGGAGCATAAAAGTGAAGAAAACACCAAAGTCTTAATTTTCCAAGCTAAGAACAGTGTATGACGGCGTCAAGAGTAAAATCCATGACGACCCAGTACAAAGTACAAACCTGAAGGCGTCACAAGAAGGGCGTCAAGAGTTAATTTGGTGACGGCCTGCATAAGGAGACCACATGACGGCGTCAGACCCAGATCTAGGCAGTCCGAGGAACTATTTGGCGGCGAGATGACGGCGTCAGACATTTGTTCTTGACGCCGTCACCTTCTAAAATCTATATATAGTTTTCTATTTTTCATTCATAAAAGAGGAACTTATGTGGAGAAACCCTAGGGCCGAACTTTGTGAACCCTAGCTCGTATTTTACAGTAAATTCAAGGGTTTTCACCCCTTGAATCCTTTCATGTGCTATTGAGATAAGTCTTCTCTTAATTCAATCAATATGTCTATGTGTTGGTTGTTTATATCTTGTGCTTGTCTTGATTTCACCATGTTAGGCTAGATCTATCTTGTGCTTGCTTAGATCTAATGAAACCTGGATGTTAATTATGTGTTGATTACTTGTTTATGGTTGTATTGGATGAATGATTTCAATGTTAGGCTTAAGAAAACTGGCAGATCTCCATTGTGTAACATGCTTGAACGTCTTAGGAAACATGAACCGATGTGTACTAGGTTTTATTGGTTGTATTTAATGCATGAATAAATTCTAATGATCCCATGTTAGGAGCTTCTTAGACGGCTCGACATAGGAGTGAAGTAGGCACTCATAGGATTGGGGAAGTAAGTACGCCACCCCATGAATGGTATTAAGGAATACAATCCGTCATCCACGCAACTATAACAAGTAATTAACGTGTAAAAGATATCTAGGGAGTAGTAAAATCTAAGTAAATACATTTCTCCCATATATTGCTCACAACCTTAGTTTAATATAGTTTATTTTCATTTCTAGTATTTTATTTTGATTGCATCTTAGTATTGGGTTAGTTGACTAGCAACTAATTCTGCCCAACTCCTTCAAACCCGAGATTTTACTTGCTTTCCTAAAAATATAAAAATACAAAAAGAATCATCCCTCATCTCTAGACCTAGTCTTTAGGTTTTCTAATCCTAGCGACACTATTCCTAGCTGAACGATCAATCCCCGATACTTGTCATTATACTATACTACATCGATCAGGTACACTGCCTGGTGGGGGTTGTAAGCTTCTCGAGATCCCTCGAGAGGTAAAGCCTGGTGCAATCCCTACGCATCAAGTTTTTGGCGCCGCAGCCCGGGGAATAGTTATTGTCTAGGTTAGAATCTCTTTTTATTAGGTCTACTTGCTAGATTCCTTTCTAGTAAGATTTTATTTTTATTTTTTTAGGTTCTCTTTAGTCTATCTTATTTCTTTGTGTTTTTGTTCGTAACTCTTCACCACCCGACATCATGGACGATAGGAACATCTTTGAACCCGTCATCCCACCACAATAAAACCCACCACTAGAACCTCTTAGGCCCCGAACCTTAGGAGAGTATTCCCGACCTAGCCCTCAAGGCTATTGAAATACTATTGATCTCACCGGAGCCAATGTGACCCCCTTGCGATCCGACACCATCCGGTTGGTGCAAAGCAGATGTGCATTCCATGGACTTCGTTCCGAAGATCCAAATCAACATCTCAAGGACTTCCTTAAAATCGTAGATTCCATAGACTTAGATGTTGCAACTAGAGAGACAACCCGACTACGCCTATTCCAATTCTCTCTACGTGATCAAGCTAGTCAATGGCTTGAACGTTTACCCACGGGATCCATCACCACATGGGATGATCTCACCAATCGCTTCCTTACCCAATTCTTCCCACCAGGGAAGACTGCAATGCTTAGAAATGACATTTTGATGTTTGAACAACATCAGGGTGAAACTTTCTATGAAGCATGGGCTCGTTTTAAGAATCTCCTCCATAAGGTCCCTCATCATGGTATAAACCTTTGGTTATTAGTTCAGATTTTCTACGACCATGTTGAGTATCACACTAAACGTA
This sequence comes from Artemisia argyi, assembly GCA_030686995.1. Lineage (NCBI taxonomy): Eukaryota > Viridiplantae > Streptophyta > Magnoliopsida > Asterales > Asteraceae > Artemisia > Artemisia argyi. Next base: position 836,441 of record JARVZY010010800.1, read on the forward strand.
CAATCGATAGGGCAGCGGGAGGTAGATTGCGTGATAAGAATGCCGAGGAATCCTGGGATATTATTGAAGAGCTTGCCGCTGATAATCAAGAGATGTGGGAGTTTAATCATACCATAAAAGCGGCCATCAATGCAATCTCAACACCTGAAGGGGCTACCGAAATCCCTGATGAACTCCTATGCAAACTAGAGGCAAAAGTTGACCATTTTGAGGAAAGGCAAAGGAGACCCCTGAGTCCTAGGCGGGCTACTGCCAATTCTGTCTCGAAAACGACTTCAACACCATTATCAGAATCACCCTCTAGAGAGAATGTCGAGACTTTTCAAAACTATGCCCCACCTTATTCCCCTCCCGAGAAACTTAGCCCGGAGTTTGAAGCTAGAATGATAGAATACATGGCAACTCATTCAGATCGGCTCGCTAGATTCGAGGAAGCAGTTTATAGGCAAAAAGAGGAGATACAAGAGAAAATGAATGAGATGATGAGCCTAATGGAAGAATATACCAACCAGAGAACCCCCGAGAGGATGTTACTAAGGAAAGAAAGCGTCATCCCCACTACCCGATTTGTTAATTCCATCCCAATTGTCCACAAGGATAATGAGAAGGTAGAAGCCCCTACTGAACAAACCTTAGAAGAGCCACCAAAATCCCAACCTTTGAGTTACTACCTGAAACATGATATAAACGAAAACACTATAACAAATTGGATAAAGGGTGACGGGCGTAACCAACTTTCCAAACAGGGTTCTGAGAAGGAGGAAGGGGGAAAAGATGAGTATGATACATTACCTGGGGGCCATTATTCGAGAAACTATTGGTACAAAAAGTGGCTACTAAGCAGATGGCGTGTGGGAACTTTGAGATACCAGCTAGCATCGGGGATTTGAAATATCTTAGTACTTTCGCCGACCAAGGATTGGAAGTAAATCTTATGCCCCTAACCATTTACATCCAACTAACGTCAAAAATGCCAGCCCCCACTCGTGTTAGATTATCCCTCGCTGGGCACTCTTACGTATACCCCCTAGGAATCGCAGAAGATGTGTTAGTTAATGTCGCAGGATTCATGTACCCTATTGATTTTATGATCATCGATGATAAGGGAGATGGGTGCATGCCAATAATCCTTGGGGCACCATTCCTCACCACCGCTAGGGCTGTCATTAAGTATGAAGGCAGGAAAATTGAGCTTAAATCGGGAAAAAGAAAGATTAGCTTCCCCATGACCCCGCGAAGTGGGCATGAGAATTTGAGTTGGAGAAAGCTCAAAAACAACATTGACACGTCACCTATTCGTGTTCAAGAAAAAATACTTGCATGGGAGGCAAGAATCAAAAGCTACAAGGAGACTAAATATGAAAGAAGCAAAAGCAATGAAGTTCATGTCGAGTTTGAACATAATCGACCAGCAGAAAGCCATGTACCATTCGAGGAAGGGAACTTAGTACTCTTAAGACACTTGGAAATAACGGTACCACCCGATAAACCGAGTCCTTGGTGGTATGGGCCTTTCACAGTTGAGAGCATGAGCCAAGATGGGATGGTTACCCTAAGAAGTAAAGTAGGTGGAGAAGTGCTGGCGAGTATCGAGAGGTTGAGGCACTACCATCACAATAGTAATGATCACAACTACATGGGGTACATCATCTCAAGGGATAAGGTCACGTAGTAACCCATGACCTTGATTCTAGCTACAAGACTCGTAAATAAAGAAAAGCGCTTCTTGGGAGGCAACCCATGATTTTGTGTGATTTTTATTTTGTTTGTTTGTTATTTGCTTCCGTATGCATGCTTTATTTTTATTGTTGGTAGATCATGTTTCAAAACTAAATAGTGGAAATACTTTACTTTGTTGTTTGGCCTAGTCTTAACTTCATCCAAAGGTATTTTTGCAAAAGATAAGTGTAAGGGGAAACCCCAAATATGTTTTTAAGAAACAAACCGATCATGATTCTCCACAATATTAAGTGAACATGTGTATTCGTATTTGTTAGAGTCAAATGCTTGTATCGAGTCATAATGAAGTTTTGCAGGATTTTCCAGGAAGTAGAACCAAGTTTTTCTAGAAATTTTCCGGAAACTTAACATAAGAATTTCTGCAGGTCACTTCTGACGGCGTCATGAGTTTACTCTTGACGGCGTCACGTGTAAAAATCTGGAAATTTTACCGGTTTTGTTTTTCTAACAGAGTCTTAAAGTTTTTGTTAAATTATTAGTTTTCTAATCTCCAGAAAATCTGCAAACATCATTCCACAAACATTATATCTTATTTTGTTTTCTAGGATTTATTAACATGTGTAGATTGCCGCCGATTTTATGCGAGGTTGCCTTGTCTGTTTTCTCAGGATTTACAGGTTATGTATGACAAGAAGATGATTATTATTCTGGAAGGGAAGCTTTGATTGTTCATTTTCTTGGAGGAAGATCTAACCTGGCCACCTTATTATCCATACCGAGCGAATCAGGGGAGTATTTGATTTCATTCTTTTTACTTATTTCACTTTTACATTCTTTACTTGAACATTGGGGACAATGTTCATCTTAAGTGTAAGGGGAGGGTAAAATGATGATACCTTACAGATACACTTTCGCTTGAGTTTGTTTATTTGATGGTAGATGTGTAATAAAACTATGAGAAATACTTGTTAGTACAATTTTAGCGCCAAATTTAAAATTTTTTACAACATTTAGGAGTGAAACTTTAGCCATAGCAAGCGTCTCATGGATAGGAGATTGTATGACTAGCACATAACCGTATCATTCAGAAAAATTTTCCACCCAAATATGTGAGATTCGCCTTTAGATTTGATAGGAAAAGCATTTACTATTAGTGCTTATGAGTGTACCGGTAGCATTTAGATTCTAGAACTTATGTTAGTGATGAATCCCGAGACCGCTAGTGAGACTACATTCGTGTAGTAGGATTTACTACATGATAAGAGGCATTAGGATCACCCTTGTGTTAAACTCGTGTTATAATTACTTGACCATTTAAGTCATATTACTTGGCTAGTTAAGTCAACTAATTTTTCCCACACCTTAGCGTTGTACTCATTTTTAGTACACGAAACCCCTAGTACACCCCTCCGAGCCTATCTTTTCATTTCTAACTTTAAGCATTTTACTTAAAGGAAGAATTTGTTACACCCCACTTAAATGTACACCCAAATCGCCTTAGCCTTCCGTGTATGCACTCATTTTTAGTGCATTATTTTTATTTGTTAAACCCTAAGTTAATTATCTAATTGATTACATGGTTGCTAAGTCGAGTCATATCCTTGTACATATTGTTTTGGGACGATTGGGACTCATGGGTAAAGTACTTATTTTATGGAGTAATGGGGAAGAACATCATATATTACCCCCATATGTATGTTAATCTTAAAAGTACTACAAGTATTTTGATTTTCTTAATTCGAGTCATTAGATTAGTTATTGTAAAGTATGTAAAAATTCAAGTGTAAGGGGAATTTCCATTCCCTATGATGTATTATTTTGGATGGTAGGGTAAGAGTGTATGAAAAAAAAAAAAAAAAAAAAAAAAAAAAAAAAAAAAAAAAACACGAAAAATCAAGAAAAAGAAAAAAAAAAAACATACGGACTACCATCCCTTTTCATTCTATGTTCATTTTATGTTTTTTTTGTTCTTTTTCATTTATTAGCTTAAGTCGAGTCTAGTCGTGGCTTAGCAATGCCATATTGTACATGTAATTAACTAAGGTTGTTAACTCGCCACCAGTAAAGACTGCCTATATCCAACAAAACCGTGTATTTCATATCCCTACACTTAACGTTACAACCCTTTAAAAGACCTCTTTGATAGTTTATCCTAGGTGCTTACGCCATGTGGTGGAGGTTTGATCCTTTCCCAAGCCTATGGTAATCTATTTTGCTATGACAGGTAGTGAGAGATGTTTTCCATTTCCATATTGTAATTTATACTTTATTACACCCGAGAGATGTGAGTATCTAAACACTATTTGTGAGGTGCTAGTGTATGACCTCCGTGCTTGTCTTTGGTCTTTAGTGGAACGATTATATGTTGTAATTACTTTAATATTAGTGTTAAATGACCCCTAACTTGTCTTTTAATTAGAATAAAAGCGCATTTGCTTGAGGACAAGCAAATCTCAAGTGTAAGGGTATATGATGAGGCGAAAAATGAACCACTTTTAGGAGGTCATTTAAGCCCGGAATTGAATTTATTTGATCAAATATTGCCCTAAATCGTTCCTTTTGTGATTTTAGGTACTTTGGGAGTGAAATCTGGAAGAGGAAGCAATTCGGACGTTTTGGAGCATGAAAGTGAAGAAAACGCCAAAGTCTTAATTTTCCAAGCTGAGAACAGTGTATGACGGCGTCAAGAGAAAATGCATGACGGCGTCAAGAGTAAAATCCATGACGACCCAGTACAAACCTGAAGGCGTCACAAGAAGGGCGTCAAGAATTAATTTGGTGACGGCCTGCATAAGGAGACCACATGACGGCGTCAGACCCAGATCTAGGCAGTCCGAGGAACTATTTTGCGGCGAGATGACGGCGTCAGACATTTGTTCTTGACGTCGTCACCTTCTAAAATTTATATATAGTTTTCTATTTTTCATTCATAAAAGAGGAACTTATGTGGAGAAACCCTAGGGCCGAACTTTGTGAACCCTAGCTCCTCTTTTTCAGTAAATTCAAGGGTTTTCACCCCTTGAATCCTTTCATGTGCTATTGAGATAAGTCTTCTCTTAATTCAATCAATATGTCTATATGTTGGTTGTCTATATCTTGTGCTTGTCTTGATTTCACCATGTTAGGCTAGATCTATCTTGTGCTTGCTTAGATCTAATGAAACCTGGATGTTAATTATGTGTTGATTACTTGTTTATGGTTGTATTGGATGAATGATTTCAATGTTAGGCTTAAGAAAACTGGCAGATCTCCATTGTGTAACATGCTTGAACGTCTTAGGAAACATGAACCGATGTGTACTAGGTTTTATTGGTTGTATTTAATGCATGAGTAAATTCTAATGATCCCATGTTAGGAGCTTCTTAGCCGGCTCGACATAGGAGTGAAGTAGGCACTCATAGGATTGGGGAAGTAAGTACGCCACCCCATGAATGGTATTAAGGAATACAATCCGCCATCCACGGAACTATAACAAGTAATTAACGTGTAAAAGATATCTAGGGAGTAGTAAAATCTAAGTAAACACATTTCTCCCATATATTGCTCACAACCTTAGTTTAATATAGTTTATTTTCATTTCTAGTATTTTATTTTGATTGCATCTTAGTATTGGTTAGTTGACTAGCAACTAATTCCGCCCAACTCCTTCAAACTCGAGATTTTACTTGCTTTCCTAAAAATATAAAAATACAAAAAGAATCATCCCTCATCTCTAGACCTAGTCTTTAGGTTTTCTAATCCTAGCGACACTATTCCTAGCTGAACGATCAATCCCCCGGTACTTGTCATTATACTATACTACATCGATCAGGTACACTGCCTGGTAGGGGTTGTAAGCTTCTCGAGATCCCTCGAGAGGTAAAGCCTGGTGCAATCCCTACGCATCAGTCGGTTTATTTTAAATAGGATTCGGGTTTTGGTCCGCGTATTTTACACCGGGTTACCTCACCCACCTCACTAATAATAATAATAATAATAATAATAATAATAATAATAATAATAATATTATTATTATTATTATTATTATTATTATTATTATTATTATTAGTATTATTATTATTATTATTATTATTATTATTATTATTTTTAGAGTTAATACAAAAATCGTCCTTGTGTCTTCCTGGTATACACACAACATACCAACACCCTCACCAATATTAATCTTTCTCTCTCTTTGAACACCATCACCACCGCCACCTACACCGGCCTCCACAGCCACCACTGCCACTCCCACACACAAAATAACACCACCATCTTAACCATCTCATCCCGATCTATCTTTTGGTATAACTCACGCGCTCTACAACCTCCCCTAACACCACGAAATCATCCTCCCCTCCACAATAACATCACCTTTTCATCTTTTTCTTGTTGGGGTTTTGAAGAAACGTAATCTTGGAGCCGTTTGGAAGGTGAGTGACCACGAGTTTCACCTCGTGTGTCTCGTTGTGTTACCCAAATCGTGGGTACTCGAGTTTCTTGAATGGGTTTTGTGAAATAACGATGGGAAATGATGTTTTGTTAATAAAAACTCATTTGGTATCCAGGTTTGTGATTTTTCCTTGAGGGTGTCGACTTGTAACCGAGATCTATGCTCTCGGCTTGTGCCATTTTTGGATTTATTGTGATCCTTGATGATTTTTGGTCATTGGTTCTCGATTTGTGGATGTTTGGATCATTATTTTGACGATTTGATTGAGTTGGTTGTTTGGAAACCACCATTTTGGTTGTTTGGTTTTGAGGCCGACGACCCCATAGGGTCGGTTTGGTTTTGGTTCGAGCAATCTAGAGCTAGCCGAGACCCTAGAGGTCTCGAGTGGGACCCACACCTTTCGTGGTAAACTTTGACCCGGGGTTTGACTTGGTAAGTCAACCCGTACATGTGATTTTGGGTTGTTTATTGATATTTAGTAGTATGATTATTATGTTGTTGGTTTTATATCTCGTTGCTATATTTGAGTTGGTGATGAGATTATTCGTACTCGAGGTAATGCTTATGGAGTTGTGTTGACGAGTATGATATGGGGACCGATTCTATGACGGTCAAATTAGATGACGGAGATAGGTTAGTCGGGTACCGTAGTCGGACCCTATTGTTGTAGCACGTGTTATGGGTATTGATTGGACGGAGTTGGATTACTTGATTTTGACTTGGTTATTTTATTTGGACTTGGACAATGAGCCGAGAGTGATGACTCGGACATGTGACCATCTCATATAACTCGATAAATATTTATAATCAAAGACTAATAATAAAACTCGTAATAATATTATTGGTAATATAAACGTTTATATAAGTATATAGACGTGAAAAACGTATATATAAATATATAAATGCGTATATTAAAAGTAAAACGATCACGAGTAATATTATAATAACGTGACGATAAATAATATACTATGAAAGTAGTGTAATAAATGTCGGGAGCGTTATTATAATTAAACGACTATAAATAACGACAAAATCTTTAACGTTGAATAATTATTAAATAAAATGTATTTTTAAATAAATGAGAAAAACTATCGAGTTATACGGGGTCGTGGTCACTTGAGTCCAAGTGGACGATATTATTATTTTGTGACGTTTGTGTTTGTCACGGATATGTGACGATTAATACATCCATTTTCTATAACTACGTAACTTATTTAATCGACGGGTTAAATAGGGTCTATTTAGTTATATAAAATGAGTATATTAATGGGCATTGTATCCTACGACGCCCATAGGTTGTGGTAAGTGTACAGGAATAATGAATTACTAAATATCCCGTGGAGTTTACCAAGTTGACGAATTTGGTAAGCTTGGTGATATATATAAGGAATTTATTAAACTTTGATACTTACCATATAGTACTCTACGTGCTATGTGACTTAAGTTTTGGGTATAATCTTAGAATGATATATTAAGTAAATGAATATGGGGGATTACCAACTCGACGGATTTGATAAACTTCGATGATTTATTTAAATAATATATTGGGCTAATATTAGACCTATAGATTATTTTATTACTCTTTTTGTTGTGACTTCTTGGTTTGAGTTGTGTCGACCCTCCACCCGCATGGATACCAAACGTCAAACTCCAAATTAATATGAGAATAATACGAGAAATGGATTTTTGGAAAGTAAAAAGGAATACGTTCGGGATTGGGGATATTTGATTTTGAGGAAATGATTTCTGAACGAGTTGATATTGTTAGGAAGTGCCGAGTCCCTAGTTGCAGTTATTTGAGTTACTATACATCTTACTTCTACCGATTTCTTCGTGCTGATTTCTGGACTTGAGGTGAGTCATAGCCCCGCTTTTACTCTTGAACTTTGTTTTTAATACTTGGGGTGAGAAACGTGCAAATTATTTTATGTGGACTATTATCGCTTTTATTTTTCAAAACTTGCTATGCTTACGGAACTAGGAAGATTTGTCAACATTAGTCACATAGTGTGTTATCGCGTGTGGACTAGTTATTGTTGGCTTATTTGAGGATTTTAGATACTATAGTGTGCACCTATAGGATTATGATACTACGGAGGTTATCCATGTATTTATGATATTACGGAGGTTATCCGTGTATTTATGATGTTACGGAGGGTATCCGTGTGTTTATGATGGAGCGGAGGGTATCCGCAGGTTTTGAGTTAAGCCCTAGTCTAGCTAGCAAGCGTTTTGCGTATATGTCCACTTGATTGAATTATGAATTTAAACCTATGATCTCACCAGCGAAAGCTGACTTTTAGCATGTTTTCTCAGGTAATTAAGTGATGATTTGGATGCTTGGATTGGAAGGCTTGGCTATGGCACCTGGTTTATGGATCTATTTTCTAAAACTCTGATATATAATTGTGGACCTATGTTTATTTCTTTTGGGCCTGACTTTGGATGAATTTGGGATAAATGTAAACTTTAAAACCCTGTTTTGGTTGTGTTTTTCTTATGTTTACTTTATCTCGTTCTTTTATGTCTTGTGTTGGATACCAATCCCCGTAACACTCCGAAAGCTTGTTGAGTCTTCCGCTGTACCAAATTTTGGGGGTGTTACATATTCAACAAGGAAACTCAGGGAAAGTTTACAAGCTCACTAAAGCTCTGTATGGCTTAAGGCAAGCACCACGAGCTTGTAATGTGAAGCTTGATCAAACCTTGAAGTCTTTAGACTTTAAGAAATGTAATCTCGAATAAGCAGTTTACACGAATAGAAGCAAGACTTCTACACTTACAGTTGGAGTTTACATAGATGACTTGATAATCATGGGCACTCCAATGAAGGAAATAGAAGTATTTAAATCCCAGATGGAAGACAAATTTGAAATGAGCGACTTTGGATTGTTAGCTTATTACGTTGGGATAGAAGTTACACATACAGGAGGTGGGATTACAATCAAGCAAAAAGGTTATATTAAAAAGATCTTGAAAGAAACAAGTATGACGGACAGTAATGATACGAAGATACAAATGGATCCCCGTACTAAATTGGTCAAGGCGGAAGATGGAAACTCAATTGACGCAACGTATTACCAAAGTTTAATTAGAACTCTCAGGTACTTACTGCATACAAGACCTGATCTTAGTTACTCAGTCGGACTACTCAGCAGATTTATTAAAGACCCGAAGGATCATCCCCTAAAGGCAGTGAAACAAGTAATCCGGTACATCAAATGAACAAAGGAGCATGGTATAATATACAAAAAAGAAGGCGACTACAAGATTACAGGTTACAGCGATAGTAGTTATGGAATCAATACCGATCAAGAAAAAGGAACTACTGGGATAGTATTTTATTTTGGAGAATCACCTATTACCTAGTTTACTCAAAAGCAACCAACAGTGGCGCTCTCATCATGTGAATCAGAATTCATGGCGGCTACTTGAGCAGCATGTCAAGCCTTATGGTTAAAAAGACTACTTAGTGAATTAACTAGTTGGGAAGAGAAAAGGATAATGCTGAAGATTGAAAATATTTCAGCAATAGCACTCGTAAGGAACCCAGTTTTTCATGGTAGGGTGCCATGTTTTGTATTGTTTTTGTTTTTCTTTTTCGGGGTCTCGTTATAATATCTAGCCTTTCCAAAAAAAATTCATTCGGGAATGCGTAGAGAATGGACACATCAATGTGGAACATGTTAGTGGAGAATTACAAAGAGTTGATATATTAACAAAAGCTTTACTATGACTAAACTTTGTGACTATGCAACAAATGCTCGGAGTTCAAGACTTAGGACAAAGCAATGATCAAGATTTAGGAGGAGAATGTGAGCTGATAATCTCGACATTGCTTCATACGTAAATAACGAAACATGAAGGACCGAAGATGTTCGTTAGTTAGTTAGTAACCGCCAAGCGGTTAAGTTAGTTATGGCGGTTAGTTAGTTAGTTGGTTATGGTAGTTATTAGTTAGTTGAATTCGGTTACAAACCGAATGGACACAAACCGAAGGGACACACCTGCTCGTCCCTTATATATATGTACATTTGTAATGTTTAATGGTTAGACGAAATAGTTATTCAGTATATTTTGCAATTCATATTCGACTCATATTGGGACAACAGTGTAAAAAAATTAAAACTGTGAATAGCTTGGGTCTGTTAGCTAATAAGGCCTTTAGGCCCGGCCTATTGCTTGGTCCCATCTGGTTTTCAGTATTTTTTTGATTTTACATGGTATCAATTGCTAGAACAAAGATGAAGAAAAAGAAAGGATTTTTTTTTCGTAAGTCCGATTGTCCGTTTCTGTTCATATATACGTGAAGATTTATTATATGGCTACTGTGCCTTTTTAGTTTCCATGCAAGATTGAAATAATTTCCTTAGAACCTTGTTTCCTTGAATTTGATTGGGTCATGAAATTATGTGGTGGGCGTAAATATATTGGATCAATTAGATAGTGGATCTGTTGGAATTAATTAGCACTTGGAACATGTGGTTTGATACTTTGATATATGCGTTTGATTTTGGGACCCAGACATTCAGGTTTAGTTTTTTGTTTGATTTTGGTTTAGTTTAGAAGGTTGTTTTCATTTTAACATGAAGGCTAGGCTAGGTTGGGATTCGTTTGATTAATTTTTGAATGGTTACGAAGAATTAGTTTAGTTGATGTTGGAAGTTCAGATTGGGTTTATTATGGTTTATTTAATTTGTTCGTTTGATTATCGGTATCGTGATTTGGAGTATTCGTATCCAATGATATTTTCTCATTGTTTGGGTTATAATGGAAATTGGTTTTGTTTGGTTCTGCTGTATGTGGTTTCACATGTGGTTATGCATCTGGTTTTATCTGAATCTATCTGTTTGCTACTGAATCTTCTGCTCTTTGTTTACCTATGTTCGGATCTCTTTGCCACTGAATTTGTATTTGTCTGCTACTGTCTGCCTGAATCTGCTCTTCGTCTACTTCTATTTGGATCTCTGTGCCGCTGAATCTGTATATGTCTGCTTGGATCTGCTCTTCGTCTACCTATGTTCGGATCTCTGCTGCTGAATCTGTATCTGTCTGGTGCTGTCTAGCTGGATTTGCTCTTCGTTTACCTCTGTTCAGATCTCTCTGCAGCTAAATCTGTGTCTGTTTGTTTTGATTTTAGAGTTTTCTTGTCAAACTCTCAATATTGTCTTGTACTCTTCATTGTTTGTTAAATATGATAATACAGTTTTTAGTATTTGCTTGATTTCTACATGGTCTATACACTTACTATATTAGTCCATAATGACGATATCATATATAAAAATTAGTAGTAAAATTTTTGGTTTCGACTACAAAAATAACATATTGCTTTTTTCACACACCACAACTTAATTATTTTAGAATTTATACAATGTGATTGCCTAAAAAATAGCTAATGTTCTTTAAATACCCACACGTGATACCTAGCAAGTGTATAGTAATTTTCTTTCTATTTTTTATCCTTAAATCTACTATCTATGTAAAACAAGCTTTTGAAAAGCAATCTCTAACCCCAAAATTGCTGTAAATTCGACACGTGTATATTCATTTTAATCAACGGTTCAGAAGCATTCTCACTAAAAACAATTAATGCAAGGAGTAATTTGGGCGCCATCATCTGCAAAGAATTTCTTTAGACAAAACATAACCTCAAAGAAAAAAACACACGCACACACACCAAAAACCACCCTCTCACTCTAATCCTAAAAAGCGATAAATCCTCCCAAGAATCCACAATTAACATATTCAAATTCATAACCCCTAACAAACATATCGAATCAAAATATTATCAAGATCAGTAATTGATTTTGGGGCAAAATCATAAACCCTAACAAATATAGCGAATCAAAACAATCAAAATGAATATATCATTTTCGGTTTTGATCTTCCACCGATTTACTGCAGGAATTTTTCAAAATAATTTAGGTTCGATGTTGATTTTATGTTTATTATTCACTAATTATCATTTTATGAATTGTGTTTTGATCTTCCACCGATTTACTGCAGAAATAACAAAACATAGAAAATGTTATTGATTGCCCTATGTTCATCTTTTTGATTTCCTATTTGCAATAAGGTACTTTTTGATTGTTTTAATAGTTTTAATTTGTAAATCATATATAGCTTTGAAATACAATGATTTGTTTTTTATTTTTTGTTTTTAAAATTTGGATAATGCAGGAAAATTTTAAATTTCATAATGCAGAAAAGTAAAATTTTCAAATTTTGCTTATAAAACGCCTCATTAATTTTGACACAATAAACTTCCTTGATTTTTGCTTAAAATTAAAAATTAAAAATTGTTTCCCTAAATATCCTCAATTTTCAAAATTATAGTTTATTCAAAAGTTGTTTTGATAATCAAAGATCATTCTTTTTCATGATCAAAGATCAGTTTCATTAATTATTTGATTTGTGGTTTATTTGATTGATTAGTTTATGGATGTATATGATACTATTGCTTTTTTTAAAAATAATTGTTCTTCATTGTGTTTAGGATGGAATTGATGAAGCAAAAAAGGCAGATGCTCGACTTGAATGCTCTTCAATGATAGAATGTCAAACAGATTCTGATGGAGCACAAGCTGGTTGCAAGTTTAAGGTATGCTCTTATGGCCATTTGTCATATAAGGGGTGTTTGGGTAAGCTTATTTTAAGTGCTTAATAGCTTACTGTATTTTGCAAAAGCTATCAAGAACTTTGAAGGTGTTTGGTTAAGCTTATGTCAAAAAGCTTATATCATTTTTTGGAAGGAAATAAGCATAATCTGTTAGATTGGGGATTTTTAGATACACATAAAAGCTTACTCATATACCCCCATAGTATAGCCTTGAAAAGATTAATTTGTCATTACTTATATCGTTTATTTCTTTATCCGTTTAATTACTGCTATTGCAAGGATACTTGAGCGTTGCATATGTTTTTATATTCTTCTGAAACATAAGGTGTGAAGGTATTTTAAAGATCGAGGATGCACTAACTGTACTTGAAGTTGTTGAATATGAAGGGAACCAAATTAGGCTGTCTTTGCGAACATATATTCCTAGAACCGATTCGCCTGAGCTGAATAATGAGTTGGCCATAGAATTTTTGGATGGCAAATTGGAACTAAGGAATGCTCAGGTATTTTCGTTTATGAGTTCTTAATAAACAAAACCGTCTTTTTCTTTCTTTCTTTCCTTTTTTTCCCCTTCCTACTTTTGATGCTTTTTCAGATTCTTCCAATCCTTTCCAATTTGCTATGCCAATATCAAATTGTGTTTCTTTTCGGGGTGATAATTTTTTTGGCTGTTTTGCCATTGGTACAGGCAATTTTTCATACATGAGATGGTTCATATATGTGCAGGTAACACCAGTTTTCAGTATTATTAATAGCAGTTGTAGTGTTATAGATTTGCGTATATCCTTAGTTATATTCATTTTTCGTATTTTATATCCATTGCAGCCATCTATGTGTATAATTAAGGTGCATTTTTCCAGAAACAACAAAGGCCTAAAGTCTTTAAACCAAACAAAATCCAGGTTTCAAACACGTCGTTCAAGGTCGAGCTTCTGTGATAGCAAACGTGGCATGATGTTCTTTGTCGCATAAGCAAGTAGCTCAGACAAATGTCCTACATTTGTACCTGATATCCAATCAGGTTCAATGCCAACAGTCTTGCCATCAGCCCACGCAAATCCTCATTTTTCGTTGAAAAAGATGGCAACCGATTCATCATGATAGAAGAACTCGCTTCTGTAAGTTAACTCATCTTTTGTTTATCTGTTCATTATATCTCAACACTACTTTTTCATGAAATCGGCCTTACCTATAGTATTGATCATAATACTTATTACAGCGGTTGTCGTTAACTGGAACTGAGATATATTACATGTTAATATGTTCATGTATTAGTCATATGGCCACTATTCAAATCTTATTTATTTATTTGTTTTTACTTTGATAAACGTATGTTTTATTTAGTTTAATTGAACTTCACTTGGACTGACTGATTACTGTAAAGTTTGTGAACCAAGATAATCTCGACATAGCTTTGAAAAGAAACATGAAGGACAAAACGTGTTCGTTATAAAGTAAATAACCGAATAGCGGTTAAGTTAGTTAAGTTAGTTAATTCCAGAAGTTAGTTAATAACCAAAAAGGTGTGTTGTTTGGTTTGTACCTGTTCGAATGAAACAGAACCAACACAACCTTCTATTGAAACGTTGCAATGGTTCGAACACAACCATTCGCTTAGTATAAGTACTTATGAATTTGTAACATTACACTGGTTAGACAATATATAAGTTATCTTTTGTTATTGTTAGTTTGCAAATCAATATTTGTTTCACCAACACATCGATCTACATATACATACGATTGGGACAACATTTGGCATCAAGAGCCTTGTTGGATATCTCGTTACAACCAGAAAACAAACCCAGAAATCCAGAATCTAGTGTATCGAGTTACAGAAACCAGAATCCAAACCCAGAAACCCACGACCAGAAAATAACGCAAACCTTTGATCCTTGTTACATTAGAAAGGTTGCATAGATAACTTAGGGACATAAGAAAAACCGTATACATTTTTCTTTGTGTCGAAATTTGCAAACGAAAAAGGTTACCATTCAGAAATTTTTGGTACTTTGGTTTGTTGTGATTCGTACGCCACAGCAAAACCAGAAACTTGGAAGTTTTTCTTGTTAAGTTTACAACAAGAAACGTACTTGTGTGTTCTCTACTACAACACAACAAGAGAAGATTAGACGTCTAGAAAGATCGTGTACAAAGTTGGTACGCAAGAAAAAGAAGCGCGCAGCAGAAGCAGAAAAAGAAAAACAAATTGGCATTGCTTGGATTTAGAGATAGATACCGGTACATACAAACATATATACGAAGAGTAGGCACGTTGGCAATACAAGAAGCAACAACAAGTTTGAAGAAAACTGAAGCGAATTGATCACTCACTTCACAAAAGGAAAAATACCGACTAGGTATTAGGCATTGTTGATAAATGGTGTGGACAAGAAATAAAGAACGAGAAGGAGTATTGTGAGAGCAACGGTTGCAAAGAAGCAAGCAATAGCAGGAACGACAAACAAAGAAATTTGTTTAGACGTTGATTTGTGATTTTGGTACTACGAGTACTAAAAGAAGAAGGAAAGCAAAACATTTGCTACGGTATTATTTTTTACCGAGAGGAGACTTGGATTAAGAGAAACAACGACAACAAATTCTGAAGGTTGATCGTGGCCAGAAATTCAATTCGAGTAGAAATTTTTGGAGTAAGCCTATACATAACAAGGGTACGAGGCAGAGTAGTAGGAGCCAAGTCAAGAAGAAAAGGAACAACGTGGAAATTTGGTTAATAAAACTCGACAACCAGATTTTGAAAGGAGACGAGGAAAGATTAGTACGTGGTTGATATATCTCTTTGTATCGACACACAAGTGGGAACGCAAAACATACGAGGTCACATTATCATTATTGGATTTCATTTATACATTTATAGTATAGATAGTCATTATTAGGAAATCCCAAGAACTATATTTGATCCCCGTATTACTAGGATTCCCGGATAACTATTTCTATTCCCCGTAGTAGTAAGGTTATACCATACTAGTTAGATTTCCCATATAAGTCAAAAGTGAAGATCATAAACACATCTAGAATGTCGGGTGGAGATGATGCTAACGTCAATAGCACTGTAGTTAAACCCATTACACCGCTTACACAATATCAATGTCCTAAACTCAAAACCACAAACTACACTGTTTGGGCTATTCAAATTAAGGTCATATTAGAAGCACATGGATTATGGGAGACTATAGAACCCAAAGAAAACACCCAAGCCGATGATAAGAAGGATAAGGCAACTATTGCCCTCCTATATCAAGCATTAACCGAGGATGTGATCTTACAAGTAGCAAGTTGTAAAACTGCTAGAGAATTGTGGGAATCATTGAAAAAGAGACACGTTGGAGAAGAAAGAGTGCAACAAGCACGATTACAATCCCTAATGATAGGATTCAATGCCCTTCAAATGAAGGATGAAGAGACGGTGGATGTATTTACAGATAAACTAAATGGTTATGCCACGAAGGCAAAAGAATTAGGAAAAACCTTGGATGAATCACTTTTAGTACGAAAACTATTAGACTCCACACCAGATAGGTTCATTCAGATAGTAGCATCCATAGAACAGACAAGTGATCTAGATGATATCACCCTAGATGAGATCACTGGAAAATTAAAGGCATTCGAGGAAAGGATAAAACTCCGAAAGGGAGGACAAGCAGAAAGCCAGGATAACCTATTATTCGCACAAGGCGATCACTCTAGACATAAGAAACGATTTAACAAGTATAAGGGTAGATCAAACTACTCAAAAGGAAACTGGCAGAATAAAGGAAATAGAGACAACTCGAATGGAGAAAACCCAACTCACAATGATAAGTATAATAGAAATAGAGGTGAGTGGAAGAAGAAGATTAAATGTTTCAATTGCGGGAAACATGGACACTTTCAGAAAGAATGTAGAAAACCACCAACAACTCAAGAACAATCAAACCTTATCTATGAAGATGATGAACCATCACTGTTAATGACTACACATGAAGAAGTATTGTTAAATGAAGGACAAATACAACCCGGAAAGTATGCTACAATAGATGATAGCATATGGTATTTAGATAATGGTGCAAGCAACCATATGACGGGAACGAAGAGTCATTTTAAAGATTTAGACGAAAGTATCACTGGACGCGTTCGTTTTGGAGATGGATCATATGTAGAGATAAAGGGTAGAGGTTCAATAATATTAGGATGTAGAAACAAGGAGCAGAAGGTGATAACAGATGTTTACTACATACCAAACCTCAAGAGCAACATACTTAGTCTAGGACAACTTAATGAAATAGGTTGTAAGATCATAATGGACGGAAACAAGCTGACTTTGTATGATAAGAAGAAGAAGTTGTTGATGAAGGTAGAAAGGTCGAAAAATAGACTTTACAGTATTAGATTACAGATAGAAGCACCTATATGCCTCTTAGCAAATGTGAATAATCAAGCATGGTTATGGCACGCTAGATTAGGTCATCTGAACTTTGACGATATTAGCAAGATGACAAGAAAGGGTCTAGTAGAAGGAATACCAAGAATAAACCATACTGGACAAGTATGTGATGCATGTTTACTAGGAAAACATAGCAGAACACCATTTCCCAATAAAGCTACATTCAGATCCAAGAACCCACTAGACTTAGTTTATGGAGATCTTTGTGGTCCCATAAGTCCAACAACACAATCCGGAAAGAAACTCATCTTCTTACTAGTAGATGATTGTACACGTTACATGTGGGCTTATTTTCTAACAACTAACGATCAAGCCTTCAACATATTTAAGGAATTTAGACAACAGATTGAGATGGAGTTGAGAATGAAGTTAAGAATGCTAAGAATAGATAGAGGTGGTGAATTTACATCACATGAATTCACCAAGTACTGTAAAGAGAATGGAATAGCAAGACAGTTAACAGCACCATACTCACCGCAACAGAATGGAGTAGTTGAAAGAAAGAATAGAACGGTGCTATCAACTACCAGAAGTATGATGAAAGCGATGAAATTACCCTTAACTTTTTGGGCGGAAGCAGTAAAGCATGCCATTTATATTCTAAATAGGGTACCTACACGAGCACTAGAAGATAAAACACCATATGAAGCACTCTACAAGAGAAAACCGAACCTAGAAAACCTTAGAATATTCGGATGCACAGCTTATGCTAAGATAACCATACCTCACTTGAAGAAGTTAGATGATAGAAGCATACCGATGGTTTATTTAGGAGTAGAGGAAGGATCAAAAGCTTGTATGCTATATGATCCAGTAAGAAAGAAGAAACATGTTAGTAGGGACATAAAGTTTATGGAAACGAAACCGTGGAATTGGGATAAGAATGGAGATGATACGGATACACAAGACACATTTTGGACTAGTTTTGTGGTAGACGAAGTTGATAATGGAAATCCTACACCAATCAACATAGAAAACATAGATAATACGTATCATGAAGAAGATCAAATACTGGATCCAATACCAGATCCACTACCTGATCCAGCATCACCAATTACACCACCAACATACAATTACGAACCCAACTCAGAAAGTGAAAGACAAGCTACTATTAGTTCATTAGAAAGCTCATCAGGAAGCTCAGAAAGATATGATCACAGACCAGTACGAGGTTTAAAGAATATCAATGAGATTTATCAACATGCACAACAAGTAGAAACTCCAAGCTTATTTTTCATTGAAGAAGAACCCCGTAACTACAAGGAAGCATCAAAAGATGAAAAATGGATTGAGGCCATGAAAGTTGAATTAGATTCAATCAACAAGAATCACACATGGACTCTTACAGATTTGCCAGAAAATCAGAAGGCAATCGGACTCAAATGGGTTTATAAAACCAAGAGAGATGCACACGGAAAGATCATTAGATATAAAGCCAGACTAGTAGCAAAAGGTTATGTACAAGAACAAGGAATAGACTTTGATGTAGTATTCGCACCAGTTGCTAGGATTGAGACAGTTCGTTTAATATTAGCACTAGCAGCATATCATGGATGGCAAGTACACCACTTAGATGTAAAATCAGCATTTTTGCATGGAGAATTAAAGGAAGAAGTCTATGTTACACAACCTGAAGGTTTTATTCAGCAAGGAAACCAAGGAAAAGTATACAAGCTAACAAAAGCTTTGTATGGCTTAAGACAAGCACCAAGAGCTTGGAATGTAAAGCTTGATCAAACCTTGAAGTCATTAGATTTTAAGAAATGTAATCTAGAACAAGTAGTCTACACGAAAAGAAGTAGGAATTCAACACTTATCGTTGGAGTATATGTAGATGATTTGATAATCACGGGCACTCCAAAGAAAGAGATAGACTTGTTCAAATCCCAGATGGAAGATAAATTTGAAATGAGCGACTTAGGATTGCTAACATATTACCTTGGGATAGAAGTTACACAAACAGGAGGAGAGATTACAATCACGCAAACCGGATACATTAACAAGATCCTAAAAGAAACAAGTATGGCGGATAGCAATGATACGAAGATACCATTGGATCCCGGCACTAAGTTGGTCAAGGCGGAAGATGGAGAACCAGTTGACGCTACTTATTACCGAAGTTTAATTGGAAGTCTAAGATACTTATTACATACAAGACCGGATCTTAGTTACTCAGTCGGACTACTCAGCAGATTTATGCAAGACTCGAAGGATCATCACCTGAAGGCAGTAAAACAAGTAATCCGATATGTGAAAGGAACAAAAGAACATGGAATCATATACAAGAAGGAAGGCGGCTGCAAGATAACAGGTTATAGTGACAGCAGTTATGGAATCAATACCGATCAAGGAAAAGGAACTACTGGAGTCGTATTTTACTTTGGAGAGTCACCTATTACCTGGTGTACTCAGAAGCAACCAACAGTGGAGCTATCATCATGTGAATCAGAATTCATGGCGGCTACTGCAGCAGCATGTCAAGCCTTATGGTTAAAACGTTTACTTAGTGAACTAACTGGAATTGAAGAAAAGAGGATAACGCTCAGAGTTGACAACGTATCAGCTATAGCACTCGTAAAGAACCCAGTATTTCATGGAAGGAGTAAACGTATAGACATTCGCTATCATTTCATTCGGGAATGCGTAGAGAATGGTCATATAAATGTGGAATACGTTAGCGGAGAACTACAAAGAGCAGACATCTTAACAAAAGCTTTACCAAGACTCAAGTTTACAACTATGAGACAAATGCTTGGAGTTCAAGACCTTGGACAAAGCAACGATCAAGATTAAGGAGGAGAATGTGAACCAAGATAATCTCGACATAGCTTTGAAAAGAAACATGAAGGACCAAACGTGTTCGTTATAAAGTAAATAACTGAATAGCGGTTAAGTTAGTTAAGTTAGTTAATTCCAGAAGTTAGTTAATAACCGCAAAGGTGTGTTGTTTGGTTTGTACCTGTTCGAATGAAACAGAACCAACACAACCTTCTATTGAAACGTTGCAATGGTTCGAACACAACCATTCGCTTAGTATAAGTACTTATGAATTTGTAACATTACAGTGGTTAGACAATATATAAGTTATCTTTTGTTATTGTTAGTTTGCAAATCAATATTTGTTTCACCAACACATCGATCCACATATACATACGATTGGGACAACAAAGTTGTACATTATCATTAGTTAATATTGCGAGCGTATTAGAACTATTGTGGCCTGGTATTAACGGTACCTGTTCTCATCTTATTTATTTTTAACGACCATGATAAATGTAAGATGATGACTATTATGTTATGTTTTCTGTGTAAAACCCAAAAATTTCGAACATGTAAAATACCCAAAATACCCCTCAATCTTAAACTAATGAAAGACAAATAATAATTATAACCTAAGTGTTTTACTCTTTAATATTTGAAAAGGATACATTTATACGATTAAATAACTTCCGATAACTTAAACTAAAATATTTGTACACCTTGTTACTCATATCACACGTCAAAATGTCCATATAGCCGAATATTTCAAATTGCCACAAATATATAAGAACTTGTAGACTTAGGATCAAATGAGAAATATAATCAAGATGAGAAGAATGAGAAGGAACCACAACCACAAATATTAGATGCATCCACAAAAATATATGCATCTTCCAATTATTTCTCTTTTATTATTTAAATTTTGTGGCTATAATTTTTTCTCACTCTTCTCATTTGAATAACTCTTCTCACTAGATCTATTCCCAGAACTTGTATATTAATTAGAGTATTGATTATTGTTAATTTGGCAAGTCTCCATAATTGCCTCCTCAATCATCGGCAACTTCATTGTTTACACCACCTTACACGGTTTTTCCTTTATACCGAGTCAAGACACACAACTTTAAACACACACAATTACACGACACAAAAAAAAAAAAAAAAATAAATAAATAAATAAATAAAAAAGAAGAAAAAGAAAAGAAACCCTAAACCTAAACTAAAAAAAAAAAAATATACGGCGATTATTCTTTTCCTTGTCCCATTTCTGGCGATTCAAAGGTGTTGCAAGAAAGTTTTGTGTGTGGGTTACTTTGGAGGTTTCGATCGTGGGAATTTCTGGTCCAAGGGTTTTTATTCGTGGGCTTAGTTTCTGTTCGGAAGGGGGTGGTTGCTACGTTCGAGAGGTTTGGTTCGGCTGGTAATTGTTGGTGTTCAACGTGACGTTCGATCTCGTGTGGTGTTCTTTTTCCTTAACACGC
Source organism: Artemisia argyi (assembly GCA_030686995.1). Lineage (NCBI taxonomy): Eukaryota > Viridiplantae > Streptophyta > Magnoliopsida > Asterales > Asteraceae > Artemisia > Artemisia argyi. Next base: position 857,854 of record JARVZY010010800.1, read on the forward strand.
TTCGAGGGTAAACTGGTACAAACCTTGTTCAAATCTTTCTTGTTGTTTCTGTTTCGATCGTGCTATTCTATTTTTTTTTTCAATTCGGCTGCATGCTTAAAAGTTTAAAAAGAGCACATAAAATCGTATAAACACAACACATAAAGTAAGGATTTCGAAACCTATGTAATCAATATATATGTTTTGGTTCGATTTGTATACTATGAATGCTTTGATCTATACTTCACTCGATCTAAAACATGTGTTGATATAATCTTATTCGAGCTAAGATAAAAGAAAGACTGCATGCATGAAACGTCTAAATCCCACATGAAATAACGTTTGTGCAACTTAACTAATCGATCTATACATCTTGTTTTGTTTTCTTCTGTGGGTTCTCATATATATACGTCCAGATATATTCACTAATATACTATGTAGAACAGATTGTTAGCATGCATGGTTGACTAAATGAATCTCTTATTAAACTAAAAGGAATAAGCTATTGACATGAATATATGTTTTTACAGTGTTGGTTCACATGAGATAATAAAAACGTTACATGAAATCATAGCACTCTTCTCATAATATAACGATTCAAAAATCTATTTACTCGATCTATATGTCATTGCTTCGATTCATGTTCGAACCTAAATATGTTTTGACTTGAATCCTTAACAAGTTAAAATGAGAAAATTGCATGTGGTTTCGGCTTTGTTTTCTTTGGACCTTAAATTTTATAAAACTTACACTTTTAAACCCTAAACTTTTATAAATTGTCATAAATAAACAGAATCTATAAATATAGTCATTTTAAATACTTAAACTTAATTAAATGACAACTTTGAATATTAATGACGAATCTTGTTAAATCGGGAAGCTTACTAATTATGGAAAGATACTAATTATGAAAAGTTACAAAAAATGGAAAGCTGATTAAAATGAGTAACCTGATTTAAAATAAGTTATTAACAATAAGACGATCATGAATTCGTGTAGATTCACGGAAGAAGGAGTTTGCTTCCGATCTTTATGTTTCTGTTATGTTTGCACTTGCGGTCTAAAGTACAGATATTCTGACCTTTTCACAGGTTTCTCATGAACTCTCTCTCATCTTAACTTGATTTGTGAACCTTGCTATGCTTCCCTTAAATTGTGAGCCTTTGACATTTGATCTGCCATTGTTATTTGAACCTTTGATCCGTGTGAACCTTTGCACCTTGGCTCTGAGGTTGATGTACTTCGGGGTATTAGGATTCTATTGGTATTTGTTTGAACTCTCATGGTATGATATGGACACAACTTGATTGTTAACCTTTTGTGACCTTAACCTTTGGACCTTTGTGAGACCTTGGATATTCTTTAGGATAATATAACGGGAGGTGAAATTTTTTTAGGGAAAAATCTTAAATAATGTACCATACTTGTCACAAAAATTACTTTCGTGTAGCGTACAAAAAAAATAGCTTTTTTATGTGCTGAACTTTCATTTTTGTCCTTTTTGATGTATTTTCGTGACTCTTTTGCCCTTGGATTTTTAATATTTTGAGGGGCAAAAATGTCAATAGTACATAAAAAAGGCCAAAAAATAAAAGTTCAGTACATCAAAAAGCTATTTTTTTTGTTCGCTACACGAAAGTAATTTTTGTGACAAGTATGGTACATTATTAAAGATTTTTCCCATTTTTTTTCTTAATTTTGACATGGAAACATTTAAAGGTGAAACTATTTTATAACGGCACTTTTAATATGATTTAAGACCACTTACCTATGGGATTTTATAAATTCATAAAGACCACTTTTGAAGAATATCTTATGAAAACCTTTATTAAATATCACTTTTATAAATGTCATCTTTTAGAAGATCTTTTCTAAATGAACCTTGTTATAAACCTTTTGAATGGGATTGTACTACGAACCTTTTTAAACAAGTGATGGGAACCTGCTAAATTGAACTTTTGTTTTAAACTCTCACTATGACCCTTTGATTTATGAACTATGTGACTTTGGAATAGGAGTAGTGAACCTGGTGGATTGGGAACTTTGGTTTTGACCCATTGATATTACATCTTTGATATGATCCATTCGAATTTAACTTTTGCTATAAACCTTTGCTATGAACCTTTGATTTGAACTCTGATTATGAACCCTGAATCTTTGACCTGAACCTTTGCTATGCACCTTGGATTATGATACTTTGATTTGGCTTAGACTTTGCTATTTGATTTGCCTTTGACCCTTCTGTATTATACCCGAGCATTTTCCTAGGCATGAAGGTAACATGACTGTGGCATTGATGCACCAATGTCATGACTCCAGTGTGGTCGAGTGATGTTCCACACCGTCCCTTTGTTTGATCTGCAATTGGTTTGGGTAGGGGCGTACGGATGCATCCTAGATTTGCTTTGATTTGATTTGCTACTACATTTGGTTTGGTGTCTGGTACTGTGTGCAATACATGCCTTTCACAATATTTGGGAGCTAGCTACTCCAATTTGGTTACTTGAGGACTCCCCTCCTACTACATTTGGTATTCTGAGGTCTCCCCTTTGAATACATGGTTACTATGCTGGAGACTTTGATTTGTTTTGATTTGTTTGGCTCGTGGTAGAATACTAATACAACCTTAACCTTTACCTTTACTGTTACCTTTACCTTATACTTATATTATACCTTCGAGTTCCCTAATGCAACATATATTCTGATTCTCGTTTCTGTTTCATATTACTTTGTTGTTATATCTGTTCACTGAGCTTTTTAAGCTCAGCCGCATTTCTTTTCCTCCGGCAGGTTTAGTAGGAAGCTGAGTTATGGATGGAGAGTTTACTTGCTTTTGGGCTTAGAAGACTTTACCCTGATAGATATTTGCTGGACTTAGAGGTGTTTAGAAGCAGTTAGGTTTGGGCTTAGTAGCTTATTGTTTTGGGCTTAGCCTGTTGTTGCCTTTTTGTATCTTGTATTTTGTTTTGTTTCTTTTGTAACCCTTTGTAAGTTTGTTTTAGAATGTATCTCCGTATCACTTGTGTTCTGATTTGACTCCATAATGTTACACTTTAGCCTTTTCGGGTTGGGGTGTTACAATTATGGTATCAGAGGCAGGTTTAGATCGGCGAATGCAACATCCGTAGAGCTTAGGCTATGACCTGTGAGTTTTGGACCATTAGGCTTCCACTATAGGAACATAGGTAACCACTTTGAGAACTTGCCTTAGGAATCCCCTAGATGAACTTAAGTTTTGACAAGTAAGGAATGGGTAGACTTTAAGATTTTGCTTTTGTATCTTTGCTTCCACGTCACTCTGATTCATGCCCTACGTTTAGCTATGCCTTTTTGAAATCATCCGTTTTGGAATTAGAAATCTTTGCATCATCTAAGTTGCCGCCAATAATTTTGAAGGCGTTGATGATTTCATGGCAATACAAAACACTGTTTCAATTTTATCATTGATCTCTGACCTAATTGTTAATCCTTTTGATATCTCTTCGGACATACTGAGGATCTACATGATGATGATGTATTTGATGCACTCTATGATCGCCTCTTACTTTTGGTAATCATTTGTAAGTTTTTCGACGTTATTTGATTTTGGTTTATCCATCTTTCTTCCCTTGAGAAGTTCAGTGGTGTTTAACCACGAGTATAAGAGTATTCTCTTTCACCCCGAAACGATAAAATCTGCTATGTTAATCTACCTTTCTTTGGATAGCCAACTTCGATTTGATTCTGATACGAGATTTGTTGTTTAAGCATTCGAGATGTTGACAACTGCTCTACTATGTCTCACCTTGGGTGTTTTGAACTATTTTGAACTCCCTACTACGATTTTCGATTTATAAACTTTGATATAACTTTTACTCTGGAGACTCGTATGTTACTTTCGCGGTTATGAAGTTCTCTTACACCTATTTTGTACATCGATGAATGAACTTATCTTGAGAATTATTTTGGCACACCGAGTTTTCCCGAATATGATTCCTGTTGAACCACCAAGTTTTCTAGCAGAAGACGGAGTTGGATAGAACCTGAAGACGACAAACAACGGTCACTACCCTGAAAAGTTGAAGACATTCCTCGCTAGACGAAAGAGTTGACGTGTAGAACACAAGAACCTGGTCAAGATGGCGAATCCGGAGCCGATGAAGACATGCAGTCTCACTTCCCTATTCATTTTAGTTGTACTAAGATGAATTGAGAGCAAAAGCAGACTGGATGATGAGGAGACTGAAGATCTTACCAGAGATTCACATTACTCCCTCACACTCCAAGAAGAACCGCAGAAGGCTTGAGGAAATCAAACTCAAGTTAATAATTTTGTTTCCCTCTTAGATTGGAAGACGGACGAAGACTGATTATTTTGACATAAGAAGATTTCGAGGGGACGAATTCTTAAAGAACTTTATTGTGGAAGAATTGATGCCTTGGCGACATGTTTCTTCTAATGATGATTGTTTGACTTTGTTACGTCTTTTTGAGCTTCATTTGTTTTTCCGATATCGTTTGTTATTGATCTTTGAATAGGACTAACCTAGGTGTTAATTGGACTGTTAGGTGGATTTGTAGATTCATTTCACTGATCGAGATAAAGTATGACCATCATGAGGGCATATTTATATGATGCTAGTATTATGACGCCTGGCCAACATGATAATACTTACATCATATAACGTGCACTTGTTGTGTTCATAGGATGTCTTGAGAAGTGCCTTAGTGGAGCCTTAGATCTCTGTTTTTGTTGTGACTATCTGCGAATGGTGAGACTTTAGGTTCTTTCGACCTATACGTTTGATCTGCCTTATCGTTGTACGTTTTGATGTGTTTGGATCTTCGAGGATATGTTTGTTGACCTTTGTATCTTGATAATGATCTTAGGGTTCATTGTAGAGCTTTCTACTGCCCGATGTTATCGATTGAATTGTCTTTTATTTGCATGGATGCCTTTGTTCATTTTGAGGGATACACATGTGTTTTGCTACCTATACGATTCACGTCTGTGAGACCGTTACTTTATGCATTGTTTGATTAAGGATCGGAATTATGTGAAACCGAATTTTGACTGCTTGAGTTCTTGTACGTTTCGGGGGAGGTTCCCTATCGTCTAACTCTACCTCCTCAGTTGTCGGATGTTCATAATATCTTCCGCGTATCTCTTCCGAGGGGATCACCCTTATCATTCTTCGCATGCGACATTCTATTCATTTGATTTGACGCCACAGGATATGTTTTCTTTTGTGTGAAACGGAAATCATCTTAGATCGACAAGATAGGGTCATGAGAAATGAAGTTTTCATGTTTTGCATAATTTGATGATACGTCTTCATTTCGTTATGTTTCAATTTCGCGGACGAAATTTTCTTTTTAGAGGGGAAGAGTTGTAAAACCCAAGAATTTCGAACATGTAAAATACCCAAAATACCCCTCAATCTTAAACTAATGAAAGACAAATAATAATTATAACCTAAGTGTTTTACTCTTTAATATTTGAAAAGGATACATTTATACGATTAAATAACTTCCGATAACTTAAACTAAAATATTTGTACACCTTGTTACTCATATCACACGTCAAAATGTCCAAATAGCCGAATATTTCAAATTGCCACAAATATATAAGAACTTGTATATTAATTAGAGTATTGATTATTGTTAATTTGGCAAGTCTCCATAATTGCCTCCTCAATCATCGGTAACTTCATTGTTTACACCACCTTACACGGTTTTTCCTTTATACCGAGTCAACACACACAACTTTAAACACACATAATTACACGACACAAAAAAAAAAAAAAAAAAAAAAAAAAAAAAAAAAAAAAAAAAAAAACCCTAAACCTAAACTACAAAATATATATATATATATATATATATATATATATATATATATATATATATATATATATATATATATATATATATATATATACGGCGATTATTCTTTTCCTTGTCCCATTTCTGGCGATTCAAAGGTGTTGCAAGAAAGTTTTGTGTGTGGGTTACTTTGGAGGTTTCGATCGTGGGAATTTCTGGTCCAAGGGTTTTTATTCGTGGGCTTAGTTTCTGTTCGGAAGGGGGTGGTTGCTACGTTCGAGAGGTTTGGTTCGGCTGGTAATTGTTGGTGTTCGACGTGACGTTCGATCTCGTGTGGTGTTCTTTTTCCTTAACACGCTTTGAGGGTAAACTGGTACAAACCTTGTTCAAATCTTTCTTGTCGTTTCTGTTTCAATCGTGCTATTCTATTTTTTTTTTTCAATTCGGCTGCATGCTTAAAAGTTTAAAAAGAGCACATAAAATCGTATAAACACAACACATAAAGTAAGGATTTCGAAACCTATGTAATCGATATATATGTTTTCGTTCGATTTGTATACTATGAATGCTTCGATCTATACTTCACTCGATCTAAAACATGTGTTGATATAATCTTATTCGAGCTAAGATAAAAGAAAGACTGCATGCATGAAACGTCTAAATCCCACATGAAATAACGTTTGTGCAACTTAACTAATCGATCTATACATCTTGTTTTGTTTTCTTCTGTGGGTTCTCATATATATACGTCCAGATATATTCACTAATATACTATGTAGAACAGATTGTTAGCATGCATGGTTGACTAAATGAATCTCTTATTAAACTAAAAGGAATAAGCTATTGACATGAATATATGTTTTTACAGTGTTGGTTCACATGAGATAATAAAAACGTTACATGAAATCATAGCACTCTTCTCATAATATAACGATTCAAAAATCTATTTACTCGATCTATATGTCATTGCTTCGATTCATGTTCGAACCTAAATATGTTTTGACTTGAATCCTTAACAAGTTAAAATGAGAAAATTGCATGTGGTTTCGGCTTTGTTTTCGAATCGAAGTATAATGAAATACAAGATATGTCTCGGATTCATTTTGTGTCGCTGAGAATTGTTGAAAAAAAAAGGGGGACTTTGATATGTATTTATATAAGTTAAACTTTGGACCTTAAATTTTATAAAACTTACACTTTTAAACCCTAAACTTTTATAAATTGTCATAAATAAACAGAATCTAAAAATATAGTCATTTTAAATACTTAAACTTATTTAAATGACAACTTTGAATATTAATGACGAATCTTGTTAAATCGGGAAGCTTACTAATTATGGAAAGATACTAATTATGAAAAGTTACAAAAAATGGAAAGCTGATTAAAATGAGTAACCTGATTTAAAATAAGTTATTAACAATAAGACGATCATGAATTCGTATAGATTCGCGGAAGAAGGAGTTTGCTTCCGATCTTTATGTTTCTATTATGTTTGCACTTGCGGTCTAAGGTACAAATATTCTGACCTTTTCACAGGTTTCTCATGAACTCTCTCTCTCTCATCTTAACTTGATTTGTGAACCTTGCTATGCTTCCCCTAAATTGTGAGCCTTTGACATTTGATCTGCCATTGTTATTTGAACCTTTGATCCGTGTGAACCTTTGCACCTTGGCTCTGAGGTTGATGTATGATGAGTGATTAATCACACATCCTTTTTAGGTCTTAATTCAAACCAAAAATACCAAATACTAACCAAAAATGCCAAGAGAACGTATGTTTTTGTATTTGTGTATGTGCAGGTACGGATATGAGAAAAATGAACAAAAACAATGCCAAAACCGACAAAAACGAGCACGAGAATGGAAAGTGTCAAAAGCCGAAGCCGGGGAAGTCAAATGGTCAAAGTCCAAGCTCAAAAAGTCAAATTCAACCTTGGAAATTCATAAAGTGTCAAGAAAAGTCCTTGGAAGAAGTTTGAAGAAATTTACAACAATGGTCCCTCATCTTTCAGAATTTGGCAAAAATGGACCCTTGAAGAAAGATTTGAAGAAATATCAACTCAGGTCCTCAAAGAATTCAGAAAAGTCAATAAATACCCTTGGATTAATATTTGGAGATTTACAGTTTTGGTCCCTATGATTTTTGGATATTACAACATTAGTCCTTTTTGAAATATACTAATCCTAAATTTTAAAATTACAACAACCGGATCCAACATATTAAATCCAATCCATCAACCCTACCACTGGCCCAAAATGAGCAAAAGCCCACCACCCTAAAAACCTTTACCCGGCCAGCTATAATAACCCGGTCAACCCCACACTCCAAACCCGGTCAACACCCTTTTAATAAAAACCCCCAAATCATTTTACCCCGCCCTTTTACCCAGAAATAATTTCCCCCCAAGAACCCTAATCACAATTCACTTGAGTAAAATTCGATTTCACCACAATTAAGGGTACGGAGTTCATTGTACACACATTTCTAGAAGTTTTCTGACATGGCAGGCTGCCATGTCAGTAATCCGTGTGACATTCCGCGTCAAATGATTGGGTATATGATGATCCAAGGTCTGAGATTGGTAGATTGGAGACCAAGGCGCATCTGAGGGCTCATAATCGTCCAAACAAACACAAGAGTGGCAAGGATCAATGACCTGGCAGACTAGAAGGATCCAAGGACCTCACAGCTTCGTGTATAAATACCCCCCTCTTGTATCAGTCATGTGTGTAGGTTTTTAATTAAGTTTTATGTAATTTCTGTTATATCTTTTCAGCAATTGTAGCTTATTGTTTTTAATAAAATTTACTTTTAGTTCCAATTACTTGTCTCTTGTTTAAATTTCAGTTTATTGCTTTTATTTAAATTTATAATTGTTTATCATTTTACATTTAGTATCTGCTTTATATAATATTGAAAATAAAAAAATAAAAAAATAAAAAAATATAGTTTAAATTTAAATTTCAAGTTTCATTTAGAGTATTACTGTTTCATTCAAACTTTTAGCAGAATAATAAAAGCTTTTACAAGGTTTTCTTTGTCTTTTATTCTCAAAAACACCAAAGTCAAACAAAGTCAACATCATAGCTTATTCATAATAAGCTAAAGCTTATTGGAGAAAAGATAGCTAACAAGGAGCAGTTAGCCTGTCTTAAAGACAGGCTGTGTGGGAGACCACCTCTGTTTGGCTGAGGTGGCTTTGTAAGTGTTTTGCAATTTTTAAATTCCTCTAAAATAGTGTAAGTAGTTTATATCTATTTTGTTTGTTTGAATATTGTTTATTGTTGTTTATTTTGTCTGATATTTGCTTATTACTTGTTTATTCAGTAACTTTTGAATTGATTGTTATCTTCCTAGTGTAACTGTTTAATACATAATCTGTCATACATCAGTTGGATCTGTGATTTATGTTTCTGAGTTTTGGTTGTATCTGAGATCTGATTTTCTGAGTATTATAGGAGTTGTTAAACCATATCAGTCACTTAGGTTGAGTGTTGGACTGAATTGGGTTGAATGTGAGGAGTATTAGTGGTGACAGTTGCATAAGGGGTGTTTGGATTGTTGGATTTGAGTGTGTTCTTATGGATTTCTGGTAGTAATTTTAGTCTAAGTAACTCACATTAGGTGCATTTAGATTAATTTAGGCATTTATAGTATAGGTAATTAGTTAAAAGTCATAGTTACACTTAATCTCTTATAAACAACATTAGGTTTTGAAATCAGTAGCTAGGATTTGATTTGTAAGTGCAATATTAGTTAGGACAGCCTAGTTGAGTCTTATATCAGCTTAATACAACACATAGAAGCTCCTAGGATCAAACAAAAATCAGTTTAGTCAAAATTAGTTTGAAATAAAAAAGTCAAAAAGCCCTTGGTTGCCTGTTTTGGTCAGACATTCAAAGAGGTGCACAGTCCTCAATTTTTATTCAAAATCAGTTTGGAAAGTAGTTTTGTGATATTTGTCAGGTTGTTTACAAGTTTCAACAAGGATTTTGCAATTTGGAATTGGTTTGCTTATTGAAAGTTTGAGTTAAAATTGACTGTTTGAACATAAGGTTACCCTGCTCCTCAGGTTTAACCAGATTTCTAGGATACTTTTAGTTGATCAAACTAGTTTAGGAGTTTGATTACTTGGTGTTTTTAGAAACTCAGTTGGTTTGGTAATAGTTTGCCCGCATAAGCTTTCATTTCTCAGCTTATTTGATCAGCTCATTGGGCTCATCAAGTGAGTGCATTGAACCTAGGATCTGTCTTGTATTGTAGGGCTGCAATTGTTTTAATTTGATTATAAGTTGAGAATTATTGGTTCCCTGAGTTCTTTTTCACCTAAAGTTACTATTTCTATTGAGATTGTACCTAGTGCTTCACTGCTTATTGCTTATCACTTTTTCCATTGAGCTTTTTGGACTGATTTTGGTGCTTATCTGTATTTCTGAGTGACTTTTGGTCTTATTTCTGTTCCAACAAGCTTATTAGAGTCTTAAAGTCAATTAGTAAAAGTTTGGGGTCATTTCTGGTCAAAGTGCTTATTAATAAGCACTTCACTTTAAGCAGTTCTAAGCTTATAAGCACTTTTCTTGCTTATTTTATTTTCAAAATTTTTTCTCAAGCTTATTTTAATATTTTAGAATTTCTGTAATTTTTTCAAAATTTTCTGAGTTCATTTACTATTTATTTTATTTTATTTTCATTTTTAATCATTTTTAAATACATTTTAATTACCAAAAAGTCCAAAAAAAAATCAGAAAAAGCCAAGAAAAATCCAAAAATATGTTTAAAATTTATTTTCATTTATTTTAGATTTTTAGAAATTTATTTTGCATTTTTCCCATTTATTTTGAATTTAATTTGAATTTTTAATTAGATTTAATAGTTTTTAATTCCCAAAAATTACACAAAAAGCCAAAAAAAAAAAATTTTTAGTTTTAAAAATTACTTTTTAGTTATTTTATAATTTTCAAAATTTAATTTTCATTTTTCTCACCTTATTTGCATTTTCTTTTAATTTTTATTAGATAAATAGTTTTTAATTCATAATAAATAAATAAAAAGTCAAAAAAATATTTTTCTTTTTCTTAAAATTTTCTTTTATCATTTTTAACTTTTCAAAATTATTTTCAAGTCCGTAGGAGTAGCGTAGCTTAAAAGTCGCGTTTTATTTCGTACGTTAACGTTTATTTTACGTTTAAGTTTACGTTTTCGATTTTACGTTACGATTTAAGTTTTGTTTTACTTGATTTACGTGTTTAAGTGATTATTTGTGCTTCATTTACTATTTCATTAGTATAATCTCATTCAAATAACTTTTTACCACTTTCACGACACGTTTCACGATTCGGAAATTTGAAATTCCATTCACACCTTCGTTGGGACACGACCCGGGGAAATACTTTCCTAAGCATTTCTTCGGTAAAACAAACACTATACTATAAAAACGACTATATCAATGTACTTCGGGGTATTAGGATTCTATTGGTATTTGTTTGAACCCTCATGGTATGATATGGACACAACTTGATTGTTAACCTTTTGTGACCTTAACCTTTGGACCTTTGTGAGACCTTGGATATTCTTTGGGATAATATAACGGGAGGTGAAATTTCTTTTCTTAATTTTGACATGGAAACATTTAAAGGTGAAACTATTTTATAACGGCACTTTTAATATGATTTAAGACCACTTACCTATGGGATTTTATAAATTCATAAAGACCACTTTTGAAGAATATCTTATGAAAACCTTTATTAAATATCACTTTTATAAATGTCATCTTTTAGAAGATCTTTTCTAAATGAACCTTGTTATAAACCTTTTGAATGGGAGTGTACTACGAACCTTTTTAAACAAGTGATGGGAACCTGCTAAATTGAACTTTTGTTTTAAACTCTCACTATGACCCTTTGATTTATGAACTATGTGACTTTGGAACTGGAGTAGTGAACCTGGTGGATTGGGAACTTTGGTTTTGACCATTCTATTTTGACCCATTGATATTACATCTTTGATATGATCCATTTGAATTTAACTTTTGCTATAAACCTTTGCTATGAACCTTTTATTTGAACTCGGATTATGAACCCTGAATCTTTGACCTGAACCTTTGCTATGCACCTTGGATTATGATACTTTGATTTGACTTAGACTTTGCTATTTGATTTGCCTTTGACCCTTCAGTATTATACCCGAGCATTTTCCTAGTCATGAAGGTAACATGACTGTGGCATTGATGCACCAATTTCATGACTCCAGTGTGGTCGAGTGATGTTCCACACCGTCCCTTTGTTTGATCTGCAATTGGTTTGGGTAGGGGCGTATAGATGCATCCTAGATTTGCTTTGATTTGATTTGCTACTACATTTGGTTTGGTGTCTGGTACTGTGTGCAATACATGCATTTCGCAATATTTGGGAGCTAGCTACTCCAATTTGGTTACTTGAGGACTCCCCTCCTACTACATTTGGTATTCTGAGGTCTCCCCTTTGAATACATGGTTACTATGCTGGAGACTTTGATTTGTTTTGATTTGTTTGGCTCGTGGTAGAATACTAATACAACCTTAACCTTTACCTTTACTGTTACCTTTACCTTATACTTATATTATACCTTCGAGTTCCCTAATGCAACATATATTCTGATTCTCGTTTCTGTTTCATATTACTTTGTTGTTATATCTGTTCACTGAGCTTTTTAAGCTCAGCCGCATTTCTTTTCCTCCGGCAAGTTTAGTAGGAAGCTGAGTTATGGATGGAGAGTTTACTTGCTTTTGGGCTTAGAAGACTTCACCCTGATAGATATTTGCTGGACTTAGAGGTGTTTAGAAGCAGTTAGGTTTGGGCTTAGTAGCTTATTGTTTTGGGCTTAGCATGTTGTTGCCTTTTTGTATCTTGTATTTTGTTTTGTTTCTTTTGTAACCCTTTGTAAGTTTGTTTTAGAATATATCTCTGTATCACTTGTGTTCTGATTTGACTCCATAATGTTACACTTTAGCCTTTTCGGGTTGGGGTGTTACATTCTGTGGTGGTGTATTTGCAACTTTTAAGTCACTTTATTGGTGGACATATTGCTCATTTTTTTTTGAAATATGTTCTTTTCCATAGGTGGCCTAAAATATTGCTCATTTGGTTACTTCTGAAATATGTTCTTTTCCATAGGTGGCCTGAAATGTGACAACTGGCAAATTAGGGAACTATTTAAAAACCCACATTACTTTAAATTTAATGATTTTTGGAATATTTGAAAGTTATTTGCGTTGAATTTGTAAATGTTGAACCGTGGTTTTGAATTTCGTGGTTTTGGTCCGTGAGTTTTACACCTAGCCACCTTAGCCTAAATATAAATAATACTCTTCTTCTTCTTCTTATTATTATTATTATTATTATTATTATTATTATTATTATTATTATTATTATTATTATTATTATTATTATTATTATTATTATTATTATTATTATTATTATTATTATTATTATTATTATCATTATTATTATTTAAAAAGAAAAGAAAGAAAATAAAAGAAAAAGAGTGATTATATACAGGGTTGTGGTCACTTAAGTCAAAGTGGACTATATCATTTATTTTATGACTTTTTGTGCTTGTCACGGATATGTGACGTTAATACATTCATTTTCTATTACTACGTAACTTATTTGATCACCGGATTAAATAGGATCTATTTAGTTATATAAAATGAGTATATTAATGGGCATTGTATCTTACGACGCCCATAACTTGTGGTACGTGTACAGGAATAATGAATTATTAAATTTCTCGCGAGTCAATAGACTCAGGTTCGAATCCCATCTCTGGCACTTTGCTCCCAGATAGGTACCCACCTCCGCAAAACCTATGAGCTCACTGGAGAGACTTTGTGGATAAGAGCTCATGAGTCCGAGAGTCTCGGCTCACTCCAGTTGGGCCCCACTAGGCCAGGAGAGTTGCCGGAGCTATTCCTTGTGGGGTGGACAATGGCTGGTGCCAAAAGGCACCCGGGGTCAGGGTGTTCCCGCCAATCTACACCTTTTTGTGGATTAAATTTCTCGCGAGGTTTGCAAATTGACGAATTTGGTAAGCTTCACGATATATCTAGGGAATTTATTAAACTTTGATACTTACCATATAGTACTCTACGTGCTATGTGACTTAGGTTTCGGGTATAATCTTGGAGTGATATATTAAGTAAATAAATATGGGGGATTACCAAATCGACGGATTTGATAAACTTCGATGATTTATTTAAATAATATATTGGGCTAATATTAGACCTATAGATTGTTTTATTATTATTTTTTTGTCGTGGTTTCTTTTTTTGAGTTGTGTCGACCCTCCACCCGCATGGATACCAAACTCCAAACTAATATGAGAATAATACGAGAAATGGATTTTTGGAAAGTAAAAAGGAATACGTTTGGGATTGGGAATATTTGATTTTGAGGAAATGATCCTGAAAAGAGTTTACATTGTTAGGAAGTGCCGAGTCCGTAGTTGTTGTCTTTTGAGTGCTATACTTCTTGATTCTACCATTTTGATCTTGCTGATATCTGGACTTGAGGTGAGTCATAGCCCCACTTTTACTCTTGAACTCTGTTTTCAATATTTGGGGTGAGAAACGTGCAAATTGTTTTATGTGGACTATTATCGCTTTGTTTATTTAAAACTTGCTATGCTTATAGAACTAGGTAGGTTATAGAGCTAGGCCTAGTCCTAAACTAGGTGAGCTATTGATCTGGTTATAGAGCGAGGCCTAGTCCCGAACTAGGTAAGCTATTGATTGGTTGTTGAGCGAGGCCTAGTCCCGAACTAGGTAAGCTACTGAATTGGTTATGGAGCGAGGCCTAGTCAAGAACTAGGTAAGCTATTGATTTGATTGATTTGGGCTATAGTGTGCACCTATAGGGTTGGTTAGTTTTGGTTGGATGATTGAGGCCTAGTCTAGCTAGCAAGCGTTTTGCGTATATGTTCACTTGATTTTAGTTATTAATTTAAACCTATGATCTCACCAACGAAAGTTGACTTTTAGCGCGTTTTCTCAGGAAATTAAGTGATGATTTGGATGCTTGGATTGGAGGCTTGGCTTTGGCACCTGGTTTAAGGATCTATTTTCTAAAACTCTAATATATAATTGTGGACCTACTTTTATTTCTTTTGGGCCTTACTTTGGATGAAATTGGGATGAATGTAAACTTTAAAACCCCGTTTGGTTGTGTTTTACTAATGTTTACTTTATCTCATTCTTTTATGTCTTCTGTTGGATACCAATCCCTGTAACACCCTGAAAGCTTGTTGAGTCTTCCGCTGTACCAAAATTTGGGGGTGTTACAGATTGGTATCAGAGCCAAGGTTATAGAGAACTAGCTAATAAACACCTAAACTATAACCAATTTTTATAGAAAACGATCCTCGACCAATGCCCGACAGCCCGCCAAGCCGAAGCATCTTCGTTTATACTGAGGTATTATGAGATGATGATTAGATATGAGATTTTGAGATGATTTGAGAATATTGGATATATTGATTATGTGATATGATGGTGTTTTGAGGAATTATATGGCTTAATTGTTTTATAAATGTTTTAGTAATGCGGTATTTGAAATCTTTCTTGAACTATATGATTGGGATTTTTTATGATGATTTTGATACGGTATTTTGAGTTCGCGGTTTAGTTGTTTGAAACACTTACACCTACCCTACGCCGTTGTCACAAACCATGGCCTCCTATTCGTTCGATGTTACTGAGGATGTTCTTACTGGTACGCGTCGCTCAGCACAGATCACTATGGCCCCTGATGACCCATACATGATGGTCATGCGTTCAGCCATTACTTTATCGTCCCCTTTGTTGCCCTAAGTCACCGAATTTATCGCCTCGTGGTTCACCTGCTCAGAGATGACAATTAATGGAGTACCCCTCCGATGAGGAGTACGAGAGTGAGCAGGAGAATGATGACCCTCAGGATGATGAGGAGGATGATGATCCTCAGGAGGAGGAGATGCCTGATGATGATGGTTTTCCAGCACATCCAGCTCATGCTGAGGAGCCCGATTCTCCGATACATCCGTTAGAGCCGGTTTCACCTGATCACCCGTTTTTGTTTGATTCACCACCTGGTAGCCCTGTGGCGTCGGACGCGTCATCTGAGATATCTGTTGAGCCTGCAGAATTGGGTGAGACTGGTAGGATTTGGACTCGGATTACTGCACAGGGCGAGAGGATCTCGCAGATGGCTGATCGACTTGAGATGGTTATTGCTGAGTTTATTGCTGAGTTAAGAGTTGATTTGACTACTATCGTGGGCAGGACGACAGCGATTAGGAGAGGTATGATGGAGATACATGAGCAGATAGAGAGTCTGCAAAGAGGTTTCCTCACGGCTCTCGAGGCAGATCGCAAGCTGTGGCAGAGGAACACGGAGTTGGATAAGGAGGTAGCAGACCTCAAGAGAGATAGAGATACACACAGTGTTGAGCTGGGATCATTATGGAGAGATTTGGATGGTTTGAGATCAGAGCTGAGGAGTCTACACCAGCACCGTGGCTAGATCGATTTGGATTTGTGTTGTTGTGTTGCTACCTAAGCCAGGGAGTACTTGGTTAGGAGAGCTAGTTATTATATCTCTTATGTCATGATATTCGGATTGTACGTTCGTCTCGTATGGAACAATTAGTATCTATTATGTCTTTTGGTAGTATGGAACGATGTATTGATCGCTACTTGTATGGATGATGGTGATTTCGTATGATATTCTATGGTTTTTGGCGTACATGGAGAATTGTGTTTCAAATTGCGTGGTTGATATCGTGTTGGTATTATGTTGGTATTTCGACTTTCACCTATCGGATTCTTGTTGGACGTTATGGTAAATGTTATTGGAGACTTATGAACCATGTATTATGTTTGAGATCAATGGCTGTACGATGAAACCCTGTCAGAGCTACCCGAACTGGTACTGCAGCGACTACCCCTAGTCGCCGAGGATGCCGTCCTACTCGAAATGTTGAAACCCCTAATCCTGAAAACCTGGACACCACCAATCGCAACAACAGGAATCAAAATGTTGATGTCCAGGGAGACAATGATCATGTTCCACCGAATGCACCTACTGTGGATCAAGCCATGATCAATCAACTTGTGGAGCAACGAGTTGCTGAGCTACTAGCTGAGTCGAATCATTCCAATAACTCTGCTGGAACTTTTCCACCTATTCGTACTAATGGATGTAACTACAAGGAGTTCCGAATCTGTGGACCCATTGAGTTTGGTGGAACTGAAGGAGTGGTCTACTTGGTCAGGTGGATAGAGAAAACTAATTCAGTGTTCAATGTCAGTAATTGTGCGGAGAATGCTAAGGTAAAGTTTGCTTATTTTACTTTCAAGGATGAAGCATTAACTTGGTGGAACAATTACCGAAATTTGGTTGGGAGTGATATGGCTTATGCCATGACTTGGGAGCAATTTAAGTCTTTGCTGATTCAGACTTACTGCCCAAAGAATGAGGTTAAGAAGCTGGAGATTGAGTTCTGGAATCACAAAGTGAAGGGTACTGATATGGCGACTTAAAATCGTCGTTACCAGGAATTAGCCTTGCTTTGCCCGATGGGTTGCCTGTGGCTACAAGGAACGATGTGATTGCTGCTAGGCCTGCAAATATACATGAGGCTATCACGATCGCTCAACAATTGATGGATTCGTTGAAATTGGAAGGAGCTGATAAGGATAAGAATGTGAAAAGAAAGAGAGACCATCACTCTAAGGGTAATGATCACCGAAACAAGCGACAAGCTGTTGCTAAGGCTTATGCTATTGGAGATGGAAATAAGAAGAACCAAAATGGTGATGCACCCAAGTGTGGTCGTTGCTACAAAAATCATTCTGGACGATGTAATGTGGTGTGCAAAAATTGCTCAAAGATGGGGCATATAGCTAAGGACTGTAGAGCTCGACCACTTGCTATGGTTCAAGCTACTCCTGAAGCTATGAGTAAGGCGAATGTTACTTGTTTTGGATGTGTAAAGAAGGGACACTATAGGAATGAGTGTAGGGAATCGTGGAACCGAGGAAATCAAGGATCGGGTGGTAATGGGTACAATCATGGAAACCGTGGAGCTGGAGGAAACCGTGGACGTCATGACAATGAGGACCAACATGTGGAAGCAAGAGCTGCTCATGGGAGAGTGAATGCACTTGGAAACGAAAGAGGAGAAGACCCGAACGTCGTTATTGGTACGTTCCTTCTCAATAATCGTTATGCTTCCATACTATTTGATACTGGTGCCGATAGAAGTTTTGTGTCCACTACTTTTTCACCCTTACTAGAGAAACCCCCGATGGCCTTAGGAATTGGTTACGATGTAGAGTTAGCTAATGAAAACATAGAAAGGATTAAGACTATCATTCACGATTGCACGTTGAATTTCTTGAATCACTGTTTCAACATAGACCTTCTACCCGTCACGTTAGGAAGTTTCGATGTCATTATTGGTATGGATTGATTGTCGAAGTATCGTGCTCATATACTTTGCGATGAGAAAATCGTGCGTGTGCCTTACGGCAAGGAGATTTTAAATATACAAGGAGATCGAAAAGGTTTGAGGGGCCCATCCAGATTAGCTGTCATATCTTGCACTAAGTTACCGAAGCTAATGAAAAAAGGATGTTGCCTTTTCTTAGCTCAAATCTCTAAGAAAGGAGGGAAGGAGAAGAAAGAAAGGTGCATTGGAGATGTGCCTATAGTTCGTGACTTTCCGGATTTGTTTCCCGATGATTTGCCGGGAATCCCGCCTACTAGACAAGTGGAGTTTCAGATTGAGTTGATACCTGGTGCTGCACCCATGGCACGGGCACCTTATCGACTTGCACCTACTGAACTGGAAGAGTTGTCGAAACAATTGGCGGAGTTAGCAGAAAAGGGATTCATACGACCAAGTTCTTCACCTTGGGGAGCCCCAGTTCTAGTCGTGAAGAAGAAGGATGGATCGTTTCGTATGTGTATTGATTACCAAGAGCTGAACAAGTTAATGGTGAAGGATGGATACCCGTTACCGAGGATCGATGACTTGTTTGATCAGCTTCAAGGATCGATTGTGTATTCGAAGATCGATCTGAGATCGGGGTAACTTCAACTTAGAGTTCGTGAGGAAGATATTCCGAAAACGGCTTTCAGAAACCGCTACGGGCATTACGAGTTCCAAGTGATGCCGTTTGGGTTGACTAACGCACCGGCGGTATTCATGGATCTCATGAATCGGGTGTGTAAGCCTTACTTAGACAAGTTTGTGATCGTGTTCATCGACGATATTCTAATCTATTCGAAGAGTGAGAAAGAACATGAGGAGCATCTAAGACTTATCTTAGAATTGCTCAGGCAGGAGAAGCTGTATGCCAAGTTCTCCAAATGTGAATTTTGGATTCCGATGGTACAATTTTTGGGTCATGTGATTGACAGTTAGGGAGTTCATGTAGATCCCGCTAAGACTGAAGCTATTAAAGATTGGGCTTCACCGACGACCCCAACTGAAGTTCGTCAATTTTTGGGTTTAACCGGTTACTACCAAAGATACATCGAGGGATTTTCGAAGATAGCAAAGCCGTTGACCAAATTGACTCAAAAGAATGTTAAATACGAATGGGGAGATAAGGAATAGGAAGCGTTTCAATTACTTAAGGAGATGTTGTGTAGTGCTCCTATCTTGGCGTTGCCTGAAGGTAGCGAAGACTTTGTTGTTTACTGTGACGCTTCTCATAAAGGTTTAGGAGCTGTGTTGATGCAACAAGAGAAAGTGATAGCTTATGCTTCCCAACAGCTCAAGAAGCACGAGAAGAACTACACCACCCATGATTTGGAGTTAGGTGCTGTGGTTTTTGCATTGAGGATAAGGAGACATTATTTGTATGGTACCAAGTGTGTTGTATTCACTGATCACAAAAATCTACAACACATCTTGAATCAGAAAGAGCTCAACGTGAGACAGCGACGTTGGATTGGACTGCTAAGCGATTATGATTGTGAAATTCGCTATCATCTCAGTAAAGCAAACGTCGTTGCTGATGCTCTTAGTCGGAAGGAGAGAATACCACCGCTACGAGTTAGGTCATTAGGAATGACTATCGTATCGCCGTTACCGTCTCAAATATTAGAAGCTCAAACGGAACCGTTGAAAGCAGAAAACCGACCTGCAGAGAATATATTTGGGATGGCAGAAAACAAGAAGGGATTTGTTAAGCGTTCTGATGGAATATTGTGTTTTGGAGACCGAAGTTGGGTACCGTTGTATGGAGGAATTCGAGAGTTGGTTATGCATGAGTCGCATAAGTCAATGTACTCTATTCATCCTGGGTTTGACAAGATGTACCAGGATCTGAAGAAGTTATATTGGTGGCCAAACATGAAGGCATATATAGCATTGTACGTTAGCAAGTGCTTGACATGTTCGAAGATTAAAGCCGAACATCAAAGACCGTCAGGATTATTGACATAGCCAGAACTTCCGGTTTGGAAGTGGGAGAAGATTACGATGGATTTTATTACGAAATTAACGAAGACAGCTAGCGGTTGTGACACTATCTGGGTAATTGTGGATCGATTGACTAAGTCTGCTCATTTCCTGGCAATTAGAGAAGATGATAGTGTCGACAAACTTGCGAGGTTGTATGTGAAAGAAATTATTTCTCGTCATGGTGTTCCGATATCGATTATTTCTGATCACGACAGCCGTTTCACGTCAGCTTTGTGGCGATCACTTCAAACCGCTTTGGGGACGAGACTTGATATGAGTACTGCATATCATCCCCAAACTGACGGTCAAAGTGTGAGAACTATTCAGACTTTGGAGGATATGCTTCGTGCATGTATAATAGACTTTGGTAAAGGCTGGGAGAAGTATCTACCCCTTGCGGAATTCCCCTATAACAACAGCTACCACACAAGTCTTAAAGCTGCACCATTCGAAGCTTTATATGGTCGTAAATGCCGTTCGCCGATTGGTTGGGCTGAGGTTGGAGATAGTCAACTTACAGGCCCCGAGCTTATATTGGAGACTACTGAGAAAGTCACTCAAATTCGTGATCGGTTACAAGCAGCTAGAGATAGGCAGAAAAGTTATGCCGATCAGAGACGTAAACCTCTATAGTTCCAGGTTGGAGACAAAGTGATGCTGAAAGTCTCGCCTTGGAAAGGAGTGACAGGTTTTGGGAAACGTGGGAAGCTCAACCCCAGCTACATTGGACCATTTCTAATTTTGGAGAGAATTGGGCCCGTAGCTTATCGGTTGGAACTACCACAGGAATTAAGTAAAGTTCATGATGTGTTTCATGTGAGTAATTTGAAAAAGTGTCTTTCGGATGAGACACCGGTTATACCGATGAAAGATATTCGTGTTGATGAGAATTTGAACTTTGTAGAAGAGCCGATTGAGATTCTAGATCGAGAGATTAAGCGACTCAAGCGAAGTCGTATTCCACTCATCAAGGTTCGTTGGAATTCCTGTCATGGACCGGAATTTACGTGGGAACGTGAGGATGAGTTTCGGAAAAGATATCCTAAGCTTTTCACGTTATAGATGGTTTGTTCTGAGAGAAACCCGGGACGGGTTTCTTCTGAGGCTGGGAGGATGTGACAACTGGCAAATTAGGGAACTATTTAAAAACCCGCATTACTTTAAATTTAATGATTTTTGGAATATTTGAAAGTTATTCGCGTTGAATTTGTAAACGTTGAGCCGTGGTTTTGAATTTCGTGGTTTATAAGGAATTTGATTTTGAAATTATTGGTTTGATATGGAATATCTGTGGTGATTTATTTTTGAGATATCTATTAGGATTTACATTGACTCTGGCACTAGGATAACCTGACCAATTTAAATATTTGAATTTACGGTTTGAGTTATATATTTATTGAACATATTATGGAATTTTAAATTATCGGGAACGAGCTCGGTTCGAGAGAGTTGGTTTATTTTAAAAGTTTCGGGTTTTGGTCCGTGCGTTTTACACCTAGCCACCTTACCCTAAATATTAATAATACTCTTATTATTATTATTATTATTATTATTATTATTATTATTATTATTATTATTATTATTATTATTATTGTTATTTAAAAAGAAAAGAAAGAAAATAAAAGAAAAAGAGTGACTACATATGGTCCTTTGTGGTTCCTGGTTCTCACACACAACACAAATAACATCACCTTCACCTTTATCATCTCTCTCTCTACCCTAAACATACCCTAGCCGCCGCCACCCTTTTCCGGCAACCACCGCCACACCGCCGCCCCTACACCTAAAATAACACCACCAAATTAATCCTCTCATCAAGACCTTTCATTTGGTATAACTCAAGCGCGATATAAACCACTCTAACACCACGTTCTCACCACCACCGCCACCTAGACACCATCTTTTCTTGTTGGGTTTTTGAAGGAACATATTCTTGAAGTCATTTTGAAGGTGAGTGACCACGAGTTTCAACTCGTGTGTCTCGATGTGTTACCCAAATCGTGGGTACACGTTTTTATCTAATGGGTTTTGACGAAATCTTGACTAAAAGTGATGGGGAAACAATATTTTTGATATACAAATCCGTTTGGTATCCGGGTGCTGGTTGTTTTGATGGGTCGAGGCTTACCCGAGAGCTAATGCTCTCGGCTTGTGCCATTTTCAAATTTATCTTGGCTTCTTGATATTCTTGCTTCATGGTTATCGATTTGAGGGTGTTTGGATTTTATTTTTGATTATTGGATGATTTTTGGTTGATTGGAACATCATATTTGTTGTCGTTTGGATTTTTGGTCGTGACCCAAAAGGGGTCCGTTTGAGCTGTTTTGGTAAGCTCGGTTGAGCATAGCCGAGACCTCAATGGTCTTGGGGTTGGTTCCTCGTGGCTCGTCGTGTAGCCGAGACCCAAACGAGTCTCTCGACTCGGGGTTTGACTTGGTAAGTCGACCCGTTTTATTGGTATTCTTGATGATGTTTTTTTTAGTTGTTATTCTTTTTGTCGCTATCATTATTGTTGTTGTGGTATGTGGATATTGGTAATCTTGATATTATGGTTGTTACTTTGGAGCCGAGGATGTAATGGGATAATGGTTTATGTTTATGGAGTTGTGTTGACGAAAAGTGATATGGGGACCGATTGTGAGACGGTCACTTAGAATGACGGAGATAGGTTAGTCGGGTGCCGTAGTCGGACCCTATTGTTGTAGCATGTGATATGGGAATTGATTGACGGAGATGGATTGCTTGGTTGTGATTGATCATTATTACTTGGACGTTGGTTGTGCTTGTCGAAGTCACGTTGACTTTCTAGTCAACGGTTGATTTCGGTAAAACGCCGTGACACTTGGACTTGGACAATGAGCCAAGGGTGATGACTCGGACATGTGACCATCTTTTATAACTCACGATAAATTATAATCAAACTTAATAATAAAAACTCGCAATAATATTATTAATAATATAAACGTTTATATAAATATATAAACGTGAAAACGTATATATATTTATACAAGTGCGTATATTAAAAATAAAAGGATCACGAGTAATATTATAATAATGTGACGATAAATATTATGCTATGAAAGTAGCATAATAAATGTCGGGAACGTCATTATAATTAAACAATTAAAAATGCCGATATCATTATAACGTTGGATAATTATATTAAATGAAATACTTTTGGATAATAAAACGAGGAAACTTAGGAGTTATACAGGGTTGTGGTCACTTAAGTCCAAGTGGGCCATATCATTTATTTTATGACTTTTTGTGCTTGTCATGGATATGTGACATTAATACATCCATTTTCTATAACTACGTTACTTATTTGATCGACGGATTGAATAGGATCTATTTAGTTATATAAAATGAGTATATTAATGGGCATTGTATCCTACGACGCCCATAGGTTGTGGTACGTGTACAGGAATAATGAATTACTAAATATCTCGTGAGGTTTGCCAAATTGACGAATTTGGTAAGCTTGATGATATATCTAGGGAATTTATTAAACTTTGATACTTACCATATAGTACTCTACGTGCTATATGACTTAGGTTTCAGGTATAATCTTGGAGTGATATATTAAGTAAATAAATATGGGGGATTACCAAATCGACGGATTTGATAAACTTCGATGATTTATTTAAATAATATATTGGGTTAATATTAGACCTATAGATTGTTTTATTATTATTTTTTCATCGTGGTTTCTTGTTTTGAGTTGTGTCGACCCTCCACCCGCATGGATACCAAACTCCAAACTAATATGAGAATAATACGAGAAATGGATTTTTGGAAAGTAAAAAGGAATACGTTCGGGATTGGGAATATTTGATTTTGAGGAAATGATCTTGAAACGAGTTTACATTGTTAGGAAGTGCCGAGTCCGTAGTTGCTGTCTTTTGAGTGCTATACTTCTTGATTCTACCGTTTTCATCTTGCTGATATCTGGACTTGAGGTGAGTCATAGCCCTACTTTTACTCTTGAACTTTGTTTTCAATATTTGGGGTGAGAAACGTGCAAATTGTTTTATGTGGACTATTATCGCTTTGTTAATTTAAAACTTGCTATGCTTATAGAACTAGGTAGGTTATAGAGCGAGGCCTAGTACCGAACTAGGTGAGCTATTGATTTGGTTATAGAGCGAGGCCTAGTCCCGAACTAGGTAAGCTATTGATTGGTTGTTGAGCGAGGCCTAGTCTCGAACTAGGTAAGCTATTGAATTGGTTATGGAGCAAGGCCTAGTCAAGAACTAGGTAAGCTATTGATTTGATTGATTTGGGTTATAGTGTGCACCTATAGGGTTGGTTAGTTTTGGTTGGATGATTGAGGCATAGTCTAGCTATCAAGCATTTTGCGTATATGTCCACTTGATTTTAGTTATGAATTTAAACCTATGATCTCACCAGCGAAAGCTGACTTTTAGCGCGTTTTCTCAGGAAATTAAGTGATGATTTGGATGCTTGGATTGGAGGCTTGGCTTTGGCACCTGGTTTAAGGATCTATTTTCTAAAACTCTTATATATAATTGTGGACCTACTTTTATTTCTTTTGGGCCTTACTTTGGATGAAATTGGGATGAATGTAAACTTTAAAACCCCGTTTGGTTGTGTTTTACTTATGTTTACTTTATCTCGTTCTTTTATGTCTTGTGTTGGATACCAATCCCCGTAACACCCCGAAAGCTTGTTGAGTCTTCCGTTGTACCAAATTTTGGGGGTGTTACATGAAACATTATCGAACCCACTAACAAGCTATGCCACTCACGCCACAGTTTGAGGCTTTTTCTACCAAGAAGACTGTAAATTTAAGTCCAATTCATTAATACATAGACTTGGTCTCGACTATTAACAAGGCTGCGTTTGCCATTGGTTATTAGAAGTGGCAATTTCTGGGTGAAACTAACTTGTGTTAGAAAGAAGTTTGCATTTAAAGTTGAAGAGTCCAACTACAATATTTCACATAACTACGCAGTCTACACTGTGCAAAAGATGACAAACGATGATGAAATAAAGAAGGAACTGCTGAAAAAACAATTGTCGAAAAAGGTATCTTTATAGTCAAAGATCATAATGGTTATTTTAGATGTAGCAAAATGGACAGGCATGGTAATGGGTGAAAATGGGTTGAGTTAATCCACCAATGTTTGCTGCCCTTTATATATATATATATATATATATATATTTACATGTTCAGATTGTTATATCTAGATCCAGTTTTATGAAATAAAGTAATTATTTTGTACCTTCTTTAGTACCTTCTTTATTGAAAGCAGCTCTGGAAAACATGTGCTCAGAGATGTATTTGTTGATCTAGAACCGAGTGTCATCGATGAAGTTAGGACTGGAAGCTATAGACAGCTCTTCCATCCCGAACAACTCATGTTTGGCAAAAAGGATGCTGCTAATAACTTTGCCCGTGGACTCTTTCTAAAAGAAAGCAAACAGTCAGCTAGAAAGAGGTACTCTTTCTAAAAGCGTTATCATATTTTTTTCCCTGAATTAGTAATATCCATCATTTCTGCCAAATTATCTCGCTACATTATGCACACAATGTCCCGTTTAGATATTTAATGTATGTTGTATGACACTGTTTCGGTTGCAAAAATAAAATATGTGCAGTCAAACTTAACACTCGATGAAATAAAATCAAATGATGCAAAGCGAATGAATAATGTTCTCGAAATGACTAATTACACATTTTGCATCTTGATATACTACTATATTTGCTAATAATAAAGCCCAAATACTATGTTTGCAGATAAGAACTCAAACATGATTTGAAGTATCAGGCTTAATAATAAATTCCAGATAGTATGTTTGCTATCTTTTTTCAGTTGAGCCTTTTCTATTCATACTCTAGAATAACATGCATCACCTTTTCTTATTATTTAACCAAAGTGTTTTACATATTTGACCACGACTCAAACACTTGCATTAAATTATGTGTCCAGTCTTTTAGGAAGAAGGGTGTATAATTTTTATGAAAAGGTATTAATTAATTTTATAATATTTGCTTAGTTGATGCAATTAACATCTGTGTCTTGACCAGCTCGAATTTATTTTGAAAAAGATTTGATTATATAGCCATAATCAAGTTAACACAATCAGAGAAATTAGCTTTTCTATAACTATTGCTTGAACAACAGTCAATTAGATATGCATATCCAGGTAAGAACCTATTACCATTCACAAACACAATTAACCATTTAGCAAGCTATGCTGGACTACTAATTTATTTATTTACGATAGTGTCGCTATGACCTTACTTGTGTGTTTGATGCAATTAAGTTACAAAAGTTTATAGTATTTTGGCATTTTTTTCCATAATTGTTTACAAAACTATATGTAGGTTATGATTGCAGTTAAACCAATCTATGGAAACAAGATACTGCAGTTAAACCAATCTATGGAAACAAGATACTGCGTATGTTGTTCTTGGAGGTTTGCTTTCGGCTCTCAAGTTACTTGGTGAGACCCTCTCAGATAATACATTCTTATTTCCTGGGACCGGAGAGGTGAGATCGATGATCTTTCTTTGTTAAAAAGGTGTCTTAAGTTGCATTTTTTTTAGTTTCTTTTATGCTGTCAAAAGAATTACCTTTTGTTTCTTTGCAGGATAGGAGGGAGCTCTTGTTAGAGTTTGACAATCAATAAACACATTATGCGGAAGCTAGGATCAAGTATAACACATATAAAGATTAACTAAAACATAAATAGTAACATACCCGATGCACTTCAATAAACCTTGAATCTTGTGTAAAATAGATCAATGATAAATCCCTTACCGTTTTGTTTATCGATCTCTTGATAATTACTATAGTGAGTAATTACCTCGTTCTTGTACACACAAACTACCAACGAATAAAGGTTTATGCAAGTAAACGAAAAACACTTGTTCTTGCTTTACAAAAAATCGACCTAAACCCTTGTGGGGTTGTGTGCCGATCGGCCAAGAAAGAAAAGAGAGGAGAAAAGGTTTTAGGTTTTTGTGTGTGTGCACAAAAGATGTGAAAGTCTAACCCTTGGCCTTGTATTTATACTAGAGTTATCTTGGAGTCCAAGTTTGATGTGGGTTGGGTTTCCCCACCCTTTGTTCTACCGGCCTAGGACCCCCAAGGGGATTCTAGATCCTTCTTGGCTCCTAGTTACACTCTAGTCCTCGTTCTTTCGTTACTAATGATAGTTAATACTTACAGTTAATATTTAACGATCATTAAGTCCCTCAAGTGTTTATAAATACATATATACGATACATTTAACATATATATTTATTATACTTTATTCTTGTTTGCAATGTGTGCAATCCCGAGGTCTCGGGTTCGATACTAGTCATTTACTTATTAATATTTATACGTAACTTTTAACAGCTCCCACTAATATATCTATTAATAGTAAAATGACATTGGTTGGCGTCTTGCAACACTCCAATGCCCCCAGTTCGATCCGAGCTAGGTTTCCTGGAAAACCTTTAATGATTCATCATTATTATTATCCTTTCACTTCTAATACTACATTAATAAAGATGTGAGGTTCTTTATTAAATTCTGTTTCTCGTCTCTTTATGATTGAACAAAATTACCAAAACATCTGAACGTATTCCAGATAGACTTTGGGCGTGGCCACGCAAACATTTTGTCAACCCTACGAGAGGGCCCAGCAGTATTAAACTTCTGAACAAATCAGAAGGAACAAATTCTCTCTTGACTACAAGAATAACCCATGAACTTCGCAACACTTCTGAAAACAACCCTTATGACTTCCAATTACAGTAAGCGGTAGATTGTTCCACAAAAATGCACTACATCCCTGACACTTATATGGTATCTCAAGTCTGAGGATAACTATAAATATGATTCTCACAATAAATTTTAAATCATATTGTTGGGATAAGTCCAATACTCAATTCATTGAGTATCATGTGAAATTGGTATGACTACGCATCAATATACTTTCAAGTATATCCTTAACCAATACTCTAAATTGTCTTAGTTTAATGATATTCCCATATCATTAATCGACAACGGACAATTTAGAAGAATAATTTATTCATGGATCTTAAACATGCAAATATAGGATATATTATTAAGACAATGAATAAATAAACATAAACAATACTTTATTTCATTAAAATAATAATTGTACATTACATCCCTTATTCAAATACTAATCACAAATGGGCATGAAACTTTCAGCTAATTTAAGTCCTATTCCTTCAGCATGCTTGTAAAGCTTGGTGCCAGGTAAAGGCTTTGTAAATTGATCGGCTAAGTTTTCATCTGTGTGAACTTTGAGCATTTCGATTTCACCTATTTCAACTTGTTCTCTAACATAGTAGTGCTTAATCGGGAAATGTCTGGTGCCTTTCATGACTCCAGGTTCATTGGCAAATGTAATTGTAGCTGAGCTGTCACAATACATTTTTATAGGTCGTTGAATCGAAGGCATAACCCCAAGCCCTGAAACGAACTTCCTAATCCAAATAGCTTCCATTGCCGCTTCTGAAGCTGCTATATACTCACTTTCTGTAGCAGACATCGCTAGTACACTCTGCTTTCTGCTCCTCCAATCCACAGCTCCTCCATTAATGACAAAAACATAACCAGTCTGAGACTTCGTATCATCTTTATCACCTTTCCAAGAAGCATCGCAGTAACCTGTAACATCAAGTTCTGCAGATGGAGTACCCCCCATAAACTAAGAACATCTCTTTAGTAGCCCTAAGGTACTTAAGAATATTCCTAACAGCAGTCCAGTGTTTTTCACCTTGATTCTGCTGATATCGACTGGTTAAATTCTGAGCAAACGCCACATCAGGCCTTGTGCTTTTCACCGCATACATAATAGATCCCATAGCCGAAGCATAAGGGACTCTCTTCATGCGTTGCACCTCTTCAGGTGTTGAAGAACAAACTTTCTCGCTCAAGCCATGTTGTTCTTGCATTGGCAAATATCCTTTCTTGGAATTTTGAATATTGAATCTCTTCAATATTTTATCAATGTAAGCACTTTGGCTTAATCCAATTAATCGCTGAGATCTATCTATATATCTTGATTCCCAGAATAAATGCAGCTTCCCCTAAATCTTTCATAGAAAAACAACTTCCAAGATATGCCTTAACCTTTTGCAAACTTGGAATATCGTTTCCCATGATCAATATGTCATCGACATATATAATATAAGGAAAATTACACTACTCCCACTAGCTTTGTGATATACACATGGCTCATCAAGATTTTGAGTGGATCCATACTTCTTAATCTCACTATCAAATCTCTTATTCCATTGTCGTGATGCTTGCTTCAATCCATAAATGGATCTTTTAAGCTTGCATACACGATTTGGGAATTCTGGATTTACAAACCCCTCAGGTTGCGCCATATAGATGTCTTCATCTAGGCGACCATTTAAGAAGGCGGTTTTGACATCTCTTTGCCAAATCTCATAGTCATAGTAAGCGGCTATGGCTATAAGAATCCTAATTGCCCTTATGTCAGCTACAGGAGAAAAAGTCTCTTCATAGTCGACTCCAAATGTTTGAGTATAGCCTTTAGCTACCAAACGGGCCTTATAGGTGTGTACAATGCCATCCATTTCAGTCTTTTTCTTGTAGAGCCATTTACTCCCAACTAACTCGGCACCCGGAGGTAGGTCTACTTCTTCCTAGACTTCATTGTCTTTCATGGATTGCATTTCCCCATTCATAGCTCCCTGCCATTTTTCCTTTTCAGGACTATTCATGGCAGCTTTATAACTTGTAGGTTCATCAAGATCCCCTATCAAGTTGTCATCACACTCCATGTTAAGACATAGACGTGTAGGAGCCTTCACAGGTCTAGATGACCTACGAACGGGAACCACTTCAACTTCTGGTGGAGGACCTAAACTTTCAGGTTCCACAGGAAGTTGGCTAGTGTTTTCAGAAGGTGCTACATCTTCATGATCGTCTTCCAGATCATATACTCTCCCACTGAATTCTTTAGATATGAGCTCCTTTTCTAAGAAGTCTCCATACCTTGCAACAAAAACTTTGTTTTCAGTTGGGTAATAAAAGTAGTAACCCATAGTTTCCTTAGGGTATCCCACGAAGATGCACTTCACAGATCTCTGTTGGAGTTTGTCTGCTGAGTCACGTTTAACATACGCCTCACAACCCCAGACCTTTAGATAAGACAAGTTAGGAGCTTTTCCAGTTCATAACTCATATGGAGTCTTATCAACCTTCTTTGTTGGAACCATATTTAGAATGCGAACCGCAGATTCTAAGGCATAATCCCAAAACGAGTAAGGAAGAGTTGTTAGATTAAACATAGATCGCATCATATCTTGCAATGTACGATTCCTTCTCTCAGATACACCATTTTGTTGTGGAGTATATGGAGAAGTAAGGTGCTGGACAATTCCCTCCTTTGCTAAGTAATCTATAAACTCTTGACTCAGGTATTCACCACCTCTATCGGATCGAAGAGCTTTAATCTTCTTTCCAAGTTGAAACTCTACTTCTGCTTTAAACACTTTGAATGTTTCAAACACCTCATGTTTATGTTTAAGTAAATAAACATAACCATAACGGCTGTAATCATCCGTAAATGTTAAGAAGTAACTAGCACCTCTCCTTGACACATGTCTAAGTGGTCCACACACATCTATGTGAATAATACCAAGTAGATCATTAGCCCTTTCAATCCTATTTTTAAAGGGTTTCTTTGTCATCTTCCCAGCAATGCAAGATTCGCATTTATCATATGATTCATCATTGATCTTTTCTAAAAGCCCATCATGTTGCAGCTTTTTCATGCGATCCTTGCCAATGTGAGAAAGTCGACAATGCCAAAGATAAGACGAATCCGGACCTTTCTTGATTCTCTTATTGTTGATGCTATACATTGAATTATTTTTAACAAAAGCATTATCATTATCATTCATATCAATTTCAAAGACACCATTCACAGCAATAGCATTAAAATAAAAAACATCATTTAAAGAAACTGAAATTCCATTGCTAGAAATAGTATGCTTAAAACCAAGGTTCAACAAACATGAAAATGAAATTACACCTCTAACAATTGACAGTGCATAATGACAATTATTTAAAGATAGTACTAGGCCCGAAGGCAACACTAAATCAAAGACTCCTATAGCTTCAACTCCTGCATGCGCTCCATTACCAACATGCAAGAATTGTTGTCCATAGGCCAGCTTTCTCTCAACTCTAAACCCCTGCAAGGTATTGCAAATATGAATGCCACATCCCGTATCATATACCCATGAATTCAATTTAGGAGTAAGAGTGAATAATTCAATCATAAAGAACGCACCTGATGTGCTGGGGTTACCAGCATCGTTCCCCTGCTTCTTGAGTCGCAAGTCATGAATGTAGAGAGGGCAATTGCGCTTCCAATGGCCCTTTTCATGACAATGGTCACAAGCCTGATCCTTCTTGTTTGGCGGATTCACCTTGTTCTGCTTAGGCTGATGTTGCTTCATCTTTGGTTGAGGTTGATAGGCCATGACCTGCTTGCCTTTATTACCTTTCCCTTTGCCTTTGTTCACATGTGATTTCTTCTGGATTCTCCCCCTTGAATCGCCAACACTTGCGGGGTAGGGGCCCTGACCTTGGCTGGTAGACTTTTCTCATAATCAACAAGCAATGCGAGTAATTCTGAGACTGTCTTCCCCGAGCAATGCATGTTGAAATTCTGCACAAAACCAGCAAAGTCCTTGTTAAGGGACCTATTGATCAAGTGCACTTGCACATTGTTCGGGTAACCAAATCCAATTCTGTGAAGCTGATCAAAAGATTCCTTCATCCCAGTCACATAATCTTCAACTGGTTTACCATCACCATGCTTGCAGTTATGTAGCTTGTCAAGTTCATCATACAATTCAACTGCAGGTGGTTTCTCATAAGACTGCTTAAGAACCTCAAGCATATCTTTAGGGAAAAAGTACTCAAACTTCTTTTGCAACTGAGCACTCATGCTAGCGAGCATTAAACAAGCAACCTCATTAAACTTAGCATGTTTCACCCTCCATGCCGCCTTAACTGCTTCTGGTTCAGTAACAGCAGGCTCAGCTGGGCATTCATCGGTCAAATAATCTAGCTTTCCGGACGCCCTCAAGAATATTCTGAGCGAACGGTGCCAATCATTGAAATTCTTTCCAGTCAGTTTTTCTCTCTCAAGATGACTCTTGAAAGCAGAAATCACAGTTGGGTTATCGGGTTAAGCCATATCTACAGATAAAAGTTCAAACATTAGTATTTTCGATAATAAATTATCTTCAAGAAAATAAAATACCCATAGCTATATTCATATAACCACCAAAATTTTCTTGAAAATCTAGGACCTAACTTTACATAGTTCCACCACATCAGTTGATCTGCTAGTGGTGAAAGTACAAAAGATAGTAATCTGTCGAACAATAATTGGCAAACAAGATTTCCAATTCCTAGATCATTATGGGAATTACATCAAATTGATTCATCAATTTGCCTTGTAAGCATGTTTCATCCCATCTCATGCCTTAAGTTCTAGGTCTCACGCACAACTTAATTAAGTCGTCTACCTTAGAAACTGTAAAATTACAATTATGGTCTCACGCGTTAAAAGAATTTTACCTTGTTATAGTAATTTAGCCTAGGTCTCACGTTTACTAAATTAAAATTCCAAGTGTTCCTTATAGATAGATGGCATGTAACTTAAATTATAAGGGTATTCAATTTTGATATGTTAAATCAAAATATGTACAAAGATGCATGGACTCATCTTTATAGCATAAGTTTCATAAAAAACTTTTTATTACCAATTCGTGAAATTAATACACAAAATTTTACTTGAGGTTTAATAAACCCTAAGATGACTTTCTACAATTATGATTTTAAAAGTAATTCGTTTAAGATATATTCAAGATTGTGATAACCAAGGCAGACTCTAAGGCTCTTTTCTAAGCCTTCAAATCACGGTTATGAATATTATCTTAAAAGACTTAATTTTAAAAACATATTTGTACAAAACATCAATCAAGTAAAAGTTTATGGATTCAATCTCAAAATCTTGCAATAAGGTATGAATCTTGCTAGTCTCGCCTTGGAGCGAATTACCATGCTAAGCGAACCGTTGTTGGCATCTAAGACTCCGCAAGATTCAATCTTTATCACTTAGAGTTTCACCATTATTAGTCCATATTATTTTTCTTTTATAAAAATCACCATTTTTTTGCTTACAACTAGTCCAACAATCAAGTAACAATAAAAAGACAATTAATTTAAAGAAAAACACAACAACTAATAATAATAAAGTGAAACAAATAGCCACATGCAATCCTTATTAGAAAAAGATCCTAATAAAATCAAGTCTAGGTATAATCATGCATGTAATCAACTAAGGCCTTCTCCTCTTCATGGAGGAGAGTCACATACATTGAATAATCAATTGCGAATGCCAAAGGTAATATACACACCACATAGCATATAAATTGATTTTAATATATATATTGGAGTCTTCCCCAATTAAAGATCTATCTAAAACGTGTGACAAATTAATCAAAACAACAAGATCCATGACTAACATGCATGTTTTGTCATGGAATAAACCTAACAATTAGCACAAAGGTCATAAGTACGTTCAAATAACCGGTTAAAGACCTAAGGTTTCTAGTGATTACAAATAATCAAGTTAAACCACAAACCCTAATTAGGGTTTTATGTGGAAATCGACCCCCCCCCCCCCAAAAAAAAATTAGGGTTAGGGTTTAAATTTTATTAAATAAAATTTAAAGAAAAACCCTAGATCAAAAACATGTATCTAAAACAATTAAAGATTCAATTTTTATTACGTTTTAGTAATCAATTACATGTTATACATGGCTCGTGATGCCACTGTTAGAGTTTGACAATCAATAAACACATTATGCGGAAGCTAGGATCAAGTATAACACATATAAAGATTAACTAAAACATAAATAGTAATGTACCCGATGCACTTCAATAAACCTTGAATCTTGTGTAAAATAGATCAATGATAAACCCCTTACCGTTTTGTTTATCGATCTCTTGATAA
Source organism: Artemisia argyi (assembly GCA_030686995.1). Classification (NCBI taxonomy): domain Eukaryota; kingdom Viridiplantae; phylum Streptophyta; class Magnoliopsida; order Asterales; family Asteraceae; genus Artemisia; species Artemisia argyi. Next base: position 892,187 of record JARVZY010010800.1, read on the forward strand.
TTACTATAGTGAGTAATTACCTCGTTCTTGTACACACAAACTACCAACGAATAAAGGTTTATGCAAGTAAACGAAAAACACTTGTTTTTGCTTTACAAAAAATTGACCCAAACCCTTGTGGGGTTGTGTGCCGATCGGCCAAGAAAGAAAAGAGAGGAGAAAATGTTTTAGGGTTTTGTGTGTGTGCACAAAAGATGTGAAAGTCTAACCCTTGGCCTTGTATTTATACTAGAGTTATCTTGGAGTCCAAGTTTGATGTGGGTTGGGTTTCCCCACCCTTTGTTCGACCGGCCTAGGATCCCCAAGGGGATTCTAGATCCTTCTTGGCTCCTAGTTACACTCTAGTCCTCGTTCTTTCGTTACTAATGATAGTTAATACTTACAGTTTAATATTTAACGATCATTAAGTCCCTCAAGTGTTTATAAATACATATATACGATACATTTAACATATATATTTATTATACTTTATTCTTGTTTGCAATGTGTGCAATCCCGAGGTCTCGGGTTCGATACTAGTCATTTACTTATTAATATTTATACGTAACTTTTAACAGCTCTTACATGACTCCAACAAAAAAAAAATGGATGTGTCGTATAGTGATCTTTAAACAAGTTTTGGGATAAAATTTTGGATCGAATTGAGCAATAGATTTAAATACTTAGATTCGGCAAAGAAGTCCATCATCGGTTTTAAGTGTTTTACACATTGGACACATTTTAACTTTTTTCTTAATTATTTCTTCACAATGGCAATCCGCGAACTTTTTTTTTTTTTTTTTAAGACCAATTATTTTCCACGCACTATTATCTTTAACAAGTAGGGGGCGCCCGCTGCGTTGCAGCGGGGGGGGGGGGGGGGGGTTTTAATTATGCGATGGCTTTTTTGTTTTGTGACGTTAGGGGCACGGTTTTTAGACTTTGTTTTGGTGTCATTTTTTTGTTGGATCGGCTTCAAGCGGGATATTTAGTTATAATTTTATTTTTATTTTTGTTTTTATTTTTTTATTTTTTTTTAAAGAAGCATGTTTGTAGATTTTAAGTTGAAGGTATATTAGATGGATTTTTGGTTGGGTCTGGTACCATGTTTTTAGTTGTTGTACTTTTGTATCTTTTAGTATTTATGTTTTTGTCACATATGGGCCTCAAGTAATCGACAAAAAATGCTTATGTATCCTCAAGTGATTCACAAAAGAGGCTAAGGTAACAGTCCAGAAAAAAAATGATATTGTATTTTAATAATTCTTTATTACTTTTTGCAATCCTCCCACCTATAATATATAGAGGGAATGAATTTTTGGAGTATGTTAAGGATATGTATCAACAAAAAGTTTTTCAAAAGTTATAGTTCTATCAAGTTTTTAAAATCATTTATTATCTTAAAAAAGAATCCTTTGAGCCAACTAGCCCATCGGCTCGGCCTTACATTTTTTTTTTGGTAAAAGGGGTTACTCTGGTAACAGGCGAGCCTTACATTGTCAATAAAGAAGTGTTATGATGAGATAAAGATGACAACTATTGCAATTCTACAATAAACGTTGTCTAAAAAAAAAAAAAAAAAAAAAAAAAAAAAAAAAAAAAAGTCATTCATCGACTATAATGGGAAACGATAATACAATATACTATCCAAGTATGTTATTTGTTTATTTTGCAGTATGCAATATGACGAACAAATTTTACCTTATATATAATATAACGGACTAAATTAATTATAATCATAAACTTTGTTGCAATTTACATTTTTAATCTATTATCAAACCATTTGTACTATTTTTTTTTTCTTAAAAACAATTTCTTAAAACTAGCCGCCCATCGGGCGGGCCTTGAAGCTAGTATTGCAATAAATAAAGCTATTTTATGTATTTTCTCAACATAAACCAATTGGTATGTATTTTCTTTTTCTTCAACCAACAAATGAGTTTTGTGTATGTGATAATTGATGGTGATTTTTTGTGTCGTCACTTATGTAATTGTGATTTATTTGTGATCAAAGGCATAGAGGTTTAGCTTATAGTCGAGTTAGGAGGTGTGTACACTCGTTCTAGCTAGCTTGATGCCGCCACAACTAAACGTGAGGTGAGGGGCAACGCCTCTTGCGAGGTTAAGCGGCAGAGCTCCTTGTAGGGGTCCCGCATTTTCCCGCCTTGTTGGGCTGCAAACTATATGAATCATGGTCATATAGTACCTTAATGAATCCAGTCAAACAATGAGAATTTTCATTCAGCATAGTTGCAAGAATGAATCACCTCCTCGATCCAAAATTTTCCAAATGCACAGAACATCTAAAGAAGCCTTTTCACCAACTTTTCTTATTATTTTGTTAAAAATCATATTTGTCTGGTATTAATAGATTTCATAGTATATGTCTTATGACATGAGAAATATCATTCTCCAAAGGTTTATCTTAAACATAATGACAACAAAAGTTACCATCTACAGAAAATGATCTTCGTGACAATATTGGCAAAACAGAATACATATGAATGCACATAATGATAATAAGGGAGGTCATAAGGAGATTCAATTAACCAATTGATGAGAGATCAAAAACGAAACTTATAAACAAAACTCATTTATCTAAATGCTAACCAATCCAAGTCTAATAGTCTTACCTATAAAATAATCAAAAAACAAAATTAAAAATAATAACAAACTTCAAGATAAGGATACCTTGATTGCCTGCTCCAAACAAACTCGCAAAAAATAGTTTGCAACGTTGCCATTATCTTTGTCTTTGGATTACATATGTTGATAAGATATTCCAATCTTAATGATCAAGCAAAAGTAGAGTTTCTATGTAGGAAGTCGCAAAAAATGAATATACCTCTCCGGTGATCCAAATAGGACTGATTTGTTGTGAGTTTGGTTCACAAGCAAAAAGTTCAGCATTGTTGTCATCTTTTCGAATTTCAACTACATGTTCACCACTCTTTCTAAATCCAAGCACGCGTCCTATTGTTGCAGTTGGTGTGTCGAAGGTGAATATATGTGTGAAAGTCTTTGGATTACCATTCTTCATCATCCAAACACGAAAGTTGGATTGAAGCACAACAAGAGACCCCCGTAGCTTAGATATTTCAAGATCCCTCGACCTTGTTAAACTACTTGGGAGGTCGACTTCAGAAAATTCTTCGCTAGTCATATCAAATGCAACAATAAATGTTGCTCTATCTCCATAAGCAAGCCAATAAATAAACGTATCTATATTTATTGTGGGCGGTTTGATTTTTGTTGATTCTCGAGGCATATTTCCACGTGGACGTCTCCAAACCCCTGAGCTCAATGTATAAATCTCAACTTGCCTCGGATTAATCTCAAAATGATTGGTAATCTTGACTAGCATAGGGTCAAGAGTCTCCGGACTAACCCCAAAACCAACAATAGTCAGCAAAGTCTCATCAATATCATCATCATCATCATATAACACTTTGGACACTACATCAATAGCAACTGATTTATTTATTGTAGGATTCCAAATAACAGCTCGTGTCTTGGTTCCATTATTAGCATAACTGTATAAACAAACCAAGCCTTGAGAGCTACCGACTATACGTGGGTGGTAAAGTACTTTAACCGTCATGGGAATAGTCAAAGAAAGCTTCTGAAGGGGGAAAGTATAATCATCCACTATTGAAACATATTTGAGATTATCAAACTTTTCGTAAATTAAAAGAAGATGATGTTGCGATTCAGTGTGTCGGATGATATGCTGATCACGAATAAACTTAGAGCTACTGATGAATGTCTTCCATGGTTTTGAAACGGATCTGAATCGTAACAACGATTTGACAGGAAGTTTTTTCATGATTTCCTCTTGGATTTCCGAAGGTATGTTGTGGTCTGCCATCTTGATTTCTTGACTTCGATTAATGCTTAGCCGCTTAGGGTTCAAAGGGTAGGATACGTGAGGATTAGTTTGGTTTTTATTTGTAGTATATATATATCGGTGAGATAAAGATTATAATTGGGCCATTGGGCCTTTGGGCTTCAGATGGTGGGTTCCCGAAATAAGTACCCAAAATCTTTTAGGAAACACATGCATGTTCCTATCTCACCAAATGTAGTAGACGCAGGCAGAAAACATCAACCTTCGAATGACTCCTAAATTGAATTGCAACAAGACCTCGAGTTAACGTAGTCTACAATCTCATCCTAAACTTCTGATACTCCATCCATGTTAACTAACACCTCGTCATACAAAGCCTTTTCACAGTTTTCTTAATTATATTAGAAGTACAACATAACTACAATTCCTTATAAACCAAACCATTGTCTAAGGTTGTTTCCCCTTGTCAAGAAGGCACGAAATCTATCTATGACTAATCCAATGTTTGAATCATGTATCACATAAAGGTTAACTTGATGCAAATCTCATCAAGTTAAGTAGTTTCTATATGATATGAAGCTAAAACTCAGATGCTCGTCTCCTAATCTTATTGCTGGATGTTACGAACCTGTTCAGACTAATTCCACTCAACTATTCTCCTATTAGAATTAGAAGAGTTAATAAATAAGATTATCGAGTCTTCATAGAAGAGTTCAACCATCAAACAAGATGCTATGTTGCATAACAATGCTACATGACAAGGGAAAGAAAAGTAGGAAATGTGTCGATTTGTGTTATCTTTAGCTTATGTATCCAAATCATATGGATTTGGAATATATCTGCAACTAGAGACTAGAGTGTGACGGGTCAAATGGACTCAAAATCACCCAAAGTGTATTCACAGTGAACATAAACCTCTGATAACTCATTTTATACGCATATAAACTGTTTAGGATCCTTGAAATTGAACCCTCGTTTTCTCCGAGAAAGAGAGAGGTCGTAACTATGAACAAGTTAACGAACATAACTCAATCGTCTTCCCAACGTGTATTTAACGACATCAGTTGATGCACTGTGAACCTTCTAAATAAATAGGGTGAAAAAATACCTGAAATATCTGATACTCAGATTTTCACAAAATCCCTAACAGTTTCAACCAAAATAAAATAGAAAGCATGAATACAATACATAAATTAATCTGTAATCATACATGGTCATTCAACAGAATCACCAGCTTCTTTCACATTGATATATCAAATAAATCATACATGCTAATTTCACCAATTCAGATTTCATACTAGTTTAAAAAAAATAATAATAAATAAAAATAAATAAATAAATAAAATAAAGATACAAACATATAAAATTTCCATAACTTTAACTAAACTGCACCATAATAGATGTTAAAAGCATTGATATCACCTTTGAGTTAAGCATGATATGATCTACATGTAAAGCATCAAACTTTTCATTAACTTCAGTCACCATACTGAAACACTTTGTTAGCTCCAAAGTTTCCAATGTAGACATCAGTTTGGTCCAGAATTTATATCGAAGTAGATATGAAATCTTAGTGATCAAGCAAAAGTAGTGTTTCCCTGTAGGAACTCACAAAAAATGAAGCTCGTTTTGCAGAAATACCAAAATAATCAACGCGTTGTGAGATGGGACCATAAACCAAAAGTTCAGAATCATCTTCATCTTCTAAACTACCACGCTATGTCACTTCAATTAAAAGTTCGCCACTCTTTCTAAATCCATCTACACCTAATATTGAAGGGTCAGCTCGTATGCTGCTCTTGATGGAGTAAATCTGTTATATTGTTTTATTATTCACTCTCATGGTTTATAAGTACAGGGACTATTCCTGTACTTATTTCTCATAGTTTGGTGTTTTTAGCTTTGTTTAGCAGGTTTCTAAATATGAAGGGTGATGAGGCGAAAAATGATCCGTTTTTAGGGGGTCATTTAAGCCCGAATCCGAATTTATTTGATCAAATATTGCCCTAAATCGTTCCTTTTGTGATTTTAGGTACTTTGGGAGAGAAATCTGAAAAAAGAAGCAATTCGGACGTTTTTGGAGCATAAAAGTGAAGAAAACGCCAAAGTCTTAATTTTCCATGCTGGGAACAGTAGGTGATGGCGTCAAGAGCAACACCTTGACGGCGTCAAGAGCAAATTTCATGAATTTCCATGACTACCCAGAACAGATTTGACGGCGTCACGTAGGAAGGGCGTCAAGAGTAAAAGAGTCATGACGGCCTGGAAGTGTATAAGTCTTGACGGCGTCAGAAGTAGATCTAGGCAGTCCGAGGATTGTTTTGGCGGCGAGGTGACGGCGTCACAAGTTTATTCTTGACGCCGTCAAACCTATTTTTCTATATATAGTTTTCTAATTTTTCACATTTAAAAAAGGAGAAGTTTTGGGAGAAACCCTAAGTACGATTTTGGTGTAACTTTACAGGTTTTTCAAGGGTTCCAACCCCTTGATACCTTGCATGATTAATCAAGATAAGTGTTCTTCTAATTCAATCAATATGTCTATGTGTTGGTTGTCTATATCATGTTCTTATCTTAATTCTATCATGCTAGGCTAGATCTCTTTTGTGTTTGCTTAGATCTAATGAAACCTAGATATTGATTATGTGTTGATTACTTGTTTATTCTTGTCTTGGATGAATGATTTATATGTTAGGCTTAAGAAAACTGGCAGATCTCCAATTGGTAACATGCTTGAACGTCTTAAGAAACATGAACCAACGCGCACTAGGTCTTTATTGGTTGTATTTAATGCATGAGCCACTGTTTACAATCCCTATAGTTGTGCTGGGCATGGTGTAGGAGGAGATAAGAGCTCATAGAATTGGGGAGTTATGTGTGCCACCCCATGAATGGTATTAAGGAATACGATCCGTCATCCATGCAATTATAACAAGTAATTAATGTGTAAAAGATATCTAGGGAGTAGTGAAATCTAAGTAAACACATTTTCTCCAATTACTGCTCACAACTTTAGTATAAATTAGTTTATTTTCTTTTCTAGTATTTTATTTTGATTGCATCTTAGTATTGGGTTAGTTGAATAGCAACTAATTCCGCTCACTCTTCCAAAACCCGAGATTTTAACTTGCTTTCTAAAATATATAAAAATACAAAAATAATCATCCCTCACCTTTAGAACTAGTATTTAGGCTTTCTAATCCTAGCGACACTATTCCTAAGCTGAACGATCAATCCCCCGGTACTTGTCACTATACTATACTACAACGATCAGGTACACTGCCTGGTGGGGGTTGTAAGCTTCTCGAGATCCCTCGAGAGGTAAAGCCTGTTGCGATTCCCACGCATCAAGTTTTTGGCGCCGCAGCCCGGGGAATAGTTATTGTCTAGGTTAGAATTTCTTTTTATTAGGACTACTTGCTAGATTCCTTTCTAGTAAGATTTTATTTTTATTTTTAGATCTTCTTTAGTCTATCTTATTTCTTCGTGCCTTTGTTCGTAACTCTTTACCATCCGACATCATGGAAGGTGGTAACATCTTTGAACCCGTCATCCCACCACAACAAAACCCACCATTAGAACCCCTTAGGCCCCGAACCTTAGGTGAGTATTCCCAGCCTAGCCACCAAGGCTACCGAAACACCATTGAGCTCACCGGAGCCAATGTGACCCCCTTGCGATCCGACACCATCCGGTTGGTGCAAAGCGGATGTGCATTCCATGGACTTCGTTCCGAAGATCCAAACCAACATCTTAAGGACTTTCTCAAAATCGTAGATTCCATAGACCTAGGTGTTGAAACTAGAGAGACCACCCATTTACGCCTATTCCAATTCTCTCTACGGGATCAAGCTAGTCAATGGCTTGAGCGTTTACCCGCGGGATCCATCACCACATGGGATGATCTCACCACTCGTTTCCTTGCTCAATTTTTCCCACCGGGGAGAACTACTAAGCTTAGAAATGACATCTTGATGTTCCAACAACGTCAAAATGAATCTCTTTATGAAGCATGGACTCGTTTCAAGGACTTACTCCAAAAAGTCCCTCATCATGGCATAGATCTTTGGCTCCAAGTCCAAATTTTTTATGACCATATCGACATCTCCACGAGGCGAGCCATTGACCAATCTTACGAAGCTCCTAAGCCTTCAAGCCAAGTGAACAAAATCACTTCTTCATACGAATTATGTAGTGGTCCCCATGACACTCGTGATTGTATGGAACTCCCCGGAACAGCTTTTACGGACTACGCATCCACACGTACCGACGAAGCGGGAGATAAGTGGTACACTTTCAAGCCTGAGCCAAACACTTACAGTGATTCATACAACCCCTCTTGGAAAAATCACCCAAACCTTAGGTGGAAACAAAATCAACCCAATTCTTCCAATCCGCCTAATCGTTACCAACCAAACGGTCCACCATCCAACCGTACTTTCAACAACAATCCTTCTAACAACTATGGTAGTACCAATAATCTTGAAGGATTGATGTCAAAGTTCATGGCATCTCAAGAAGCTCGCATATCTAAGTTTGAAGCCGATTTCAAACAAAAGTAAAGCGAGATGACCACTAGAATTGATGCATTGTTGAAAGTTCTCAATGACCGAGAAATGGGAGCACTCCCGAGCGACACGGTCAAGAATCCGAAACTAACCGTTAATTCCATATCCTCAGTTTCGTCACCCACTTCGTGTCCACAATACTACTCGGTTAACTCAACGAGCACGTGTTTCAAACAAAACCAAGTTCCCCAAAAGGACCAATCAAATAAAACACCCACTATAGAGCCGGTCAAAAGCATTGTTGAAACACCTCTTACGCAAGACCTTGACGATGAATTCAAAGAACTTCACCTTGAACGCCCCGTCATTGATGTCTTAGCGCGTGCTCCTTACTATAGTGCCCTCTTAGAAAAATATGAGAAGTGTAAGCTAGGTAAAAATGGGACCGCCTTCGTTCAAAACAAGTTGCCCAAAAAGCTTGATGATCCAGGTATATTTGTTTTGCCTTGTAAGATAGGAAGATCCGAAGCTTTTGACACACTAGCCGATTTAGGGTCAAGCCTCAACTTGATTCCCTTGTCCTTATTCACCGCTCTTAAGCTAGGAAAGTTAGAGGAAACAGAGGTATTGATAGGGCTAGCGGATGGGAGTATTGCCCACCCGGTTGGAATAATTAAGGATGTAGTTGTTCACGTAGGAAAGTTAACTATATTAGCGGATTTTCACGTCCTAGACATGGTTAGTGACACTACATGCCCATTATTGGTATAGAGGATTTTTAGCAACCGCTAGTGCCATGATAGATTGCAAGGAATCCAAGATAACGGTAGGTGAAGGCGATATTTGGTCGGTGTATGATGTTAAGAAGCATAGTTATGATTGTGATGATGAACCAACACCGCATTGGGTAGAGATGAATAGGAGACCATCTAGATATGGGCCTTGGATAGAAAGGAACTTTATAGGACCTCAATGCCCATTTTATCTAGAAAAAGATTTTGTTAAAAAGACACATTCAGTAGAACAACTCATAGCTAGAGATGAAGAGCTAGACCCCTTAGTCTTTAGGAAGGTGATTGAGTTATTAAGCGTAATGCCCATCAACATAGAAAGGAATAAATGGAAAAGAGAGGGAGACAAGTGTAAATGGAGGTGGGACAAGCCACCTAAAGAAGGTGACGGGTCATGGCATATTAGAATGACTTTGTATGATCCGGATGGAGAAAAGTTTGAAAGGTCATACCATACTAAGGAAACCGATAGGAAGTTGAAACCTAAGTTTGATCCCAAAGATGTCCTCAATGAGGAACACACCCGTATCACGTAGTAACCCATGACCTTGAGTCTAGCTACAAGACTCGTAAATAAAGAAAAGCGCTTCTTGGGAGGCAACCCATGTTTTGTGTGATTTTATTTGTTTGATTGTTATTTGCTTCCGTATGCATGCTTTATTTTTATTGTTGGTAGATCATGTTTCTAAACTAAAATGTGGAAATACTTTACTTTGTTGTTTTGGCCTAGTCTTAACTCCACCTAAAGGTATTTTTGCAAAAGATAAGTGTAAGGGGAAACCCCAAATATGTTTTTAAGAAACAAACCGATCATGATTCTCCACAATATTAAATGAACATGTATATTCGTATTTGTTAGAGTCAAATGCTTGTATTGAGTCATAATGAAGTTTTGCAGGATTTTCCAGGAAGTAGGACCAAGTTTTTCCAGAAATTTTCCGGAAACTTAACATAAGAATTTCCGCAGGTCCATTCTGACGGCGTCAGGGGTTTACTCTTGACGGCGTCAGGAGTTAAAATCTGGAAATTTTACCGGTTTTGTTTTTCTAACGGAGTCTTATGGTTTTTGTGAATTATTAAGTTTTATAATCTCCAGGAGATCTGCAAACTTCATTCCACAAGCATTATATCTTATCTTGTTTTCTAGGATTTAGAAACTTATATAGGATGCCGCCGATTTTACGCGAGGTTGTCTTGTCTATTTTGTCAGGTTTTACAGGTTATGTATGACAAGGAGATGATTTATATTCTGGAAGGGAAGCTTTGATTGTTCATTTTCTTGGAGGAAGATTTAACCTGGCCATCCTATTATCCATACCGAGCGACTCACGGGAGTATTTGATTTCATTCCCTTTACTTTTTCACTTTCACATTCTTTACTTGAACATTGGGGACAATGTTCATCTTAAGTGTAAAGGGAGGGTAAAAAGATGATACCTTACATATGCACTTTCGCTTGAGTTTGTTTTGTTTGATGGTAAATGTGTAATAAAACTATGAGAAATACTTGTTAGTGCAATTTTAGCGCCAAATTTAAAATTTTTTACAACATTTAGGAGTGAAACTTTAGCCATAGCAAGCGTCTCATGGATAGGAGATTGTATGACTAGCACATAACCGTATATTCAGAAAAATTTTCCACCCAAAAATGTGAGGTTCGCCTTTAGATTTGATAGGAAAAGCATTTATTATTAGTGCTTATGAGTGTACCGGTAGCATTTAGATTCTAGAACTTGCGTTAGTGATGCATCCCGAGACCGCTAGTGAGACTACATTCGTGTGGTAGGATTTACTACATGATAAGAGGCATTAGGATTACCCTTGTGTTAAACCCGTATCATAATTACTTGACCATTTAAGTCATATTACTTGGCTAGTTAAGTCAACTAATTTTTCCCACACCCTTAGCGTTGTACTCATTTTTAGTACACGAAACCCCTAGTACACCCCTCCGAGCCTATCTTTTCGTTTCTAACTTTAAGCATTTTACTTAAAGGAAGAATTTGTTACACCCCACTTAAATGTACAACCAAATCGCCTTAGCCTTCCGTGTATGCACTCATTTTTAGTGCATTATTGTTATTTGTTAAACCCTAAGTTAACTTTCTAATTAATTACATGGTTGCTAAGTTGAGTCATATCCTTGTACATATTGTTTTGGGACGATTGGGACTCATGGGTAAGTACTTATTTTATGGAGTAATGGGGAAGAACATCATTTATTACCCCCATATGTACGTAATCTTAAAAGTGCTCCAAGTGTTTTGATTTTCTTAATTCGAGTCATTAGATTAGTTAATTGTAAAGTATGTAAAAATTCAAGTGTAAGGGAGATGTTCATTCCCTAGGATGTATTATTTTGGATGGTAGGGTAAGAGTGTATGAAAAAAAAATAAATAATAAATAAAAAAAAAATCGAAAAAATAAAGAAAAAAAAAAAAAAAAAAAAAAAAAAAAGAGAAAAAAAACATACGGACTACCATCCCGTTTCATTCTATGTTCATTTTATGTTTTTGTTATTTTTCATTTATTAGCTTAAGTCGAGTCTAGTCTTGGCTTAGCAACGCCACATTGTACATGTAATTAACCAAGATTGTTAACTCGCCACCAGTAAAACTTCGTTTATCCAACAAAACCGTGTATTTCATATCCCTACACCTAACGTTACAACTCTTTAAAAGACCTCTTTGGTAGTTTATCCTAGGTGCTTACGCCATGTGGTGGAGGTTTGATCCTTTCCCAAGCCTATGGTAATCTATTTTGCTATGACAGGTAGTGAGAGATATCTTCCGTTTCCATATTGTAATTTACACTTTATTACACCCGAGAGATGTGAGTATCTAAACACTATTTGTGAGGTGCTTGTGTATGACCTCCGTGCTTGTCTATTGGTCTTTAGTGGAACGATTATTTGTTGTAATTACTTTTATATTAGTGTTAAATGACCCCTAACTTGTCTTTTGAGTAGAATAAAAGCGCATTTGCTTGAGGACAAGCAAATCTCAAGTGTAAGGGTATTTGATGAGGCGAAAAATGATCCGTTTTTAGGGGGTCATTTAAGCCCGAATCCGAATTTATTTGATCAAATATTGCCCTAAATCGTTCCTTTTGTGATTTTAGGTACTTTGGGAGAGAAATCTGGAAAAGGAAGCAATTCGGACGTTTTTAGAGCATAAAAGTGAAGAAAACGCCAAAGTCTTAATTTTCCATGCTGGGAACAGTAGGTGACGGCGTCAAGAGCAACACCTTAACGGCGTCAAGAGCAAATTTCATGAATTTCCATGACTACCCAGAACAGATTTGACGGCGTCACGTAGGAAGGGCGTCAAGAGTAAAAGAGTCATGACGGCCTGGAAGTGTATAAGTCTTGACGGCGTCAGAAGTAGATCTAGGCAGTCCGAGGATTGTTTTGGCGGTGAGGTGACGGTGTCACAAGTTTATTCTTGACGCCGTCAAACCTATTTTTCTATATATAGTTTTCTAATTTTTCACATTTAAAAAAGGAGAAGTTTTGGGAGAAACCCTAAGTACGATTTTGGTGTAACTTTACAGGTTTTTCAAGGGTTCCAACCCCTTGATACCTTGCATGATTAATCAAGATAAGTGTTCTTCTAATTCAATCAATATGTCTATGTGTTGGTTGTCTATATCATGTTCTTATCTTAATTCTATCATGCTAGGCTAGATCTCTTTTGTGTTTGCTTAGATCTAATGAAACCTAGATATTGATTATGTGTTGATTACTTGTTTATTCTTGTCTTGGATGAATGATTTATATGTTAGGCTTAAGAAAACTGGCAGATCTCCAATTGGTAACATGCTTAAACGTCTTAAGAAACATGAACCAACGCGCACTAGGTCTTTATTGGTTGTATTTAATGCATGAGCCACTGTTTACAATCCATATAGTTGTGCTGGGCATGGTGTAGGAGGAGATAAGAGCTCATAGAATTGGGGAGTTATGTGTGCCACCCCATGAATGGTATTAAGGAATACGATCCGTCATCCATGCAATTATAACAAGTAATTAACGTGTAAAAGATATCTAGGGAGTAGTGAAATCTAAGTAAACACATTTTCTCCAATTACTGCTCACAACTTTAGTATAAATTAGTTTATTTTCTTTTCTAGTATTTTATTTTGATTGCATCTTAGTATTGGGTTAGTTGAATAGCAACTAATTCCGCCCACTCTTCCAAAACCCGAGATTTTAATTTGCTTTCTAAAAAATATAAAAATACAAAAATAATCATCCCTCACCTTTAGAACTAGTATTTAGGCTTTCTAATCCTAGCGACACTATTTCTAAGCTGAACGATCAATCCCCCGGTACTTGTCACTATACTATACTACAACGATCAGGTACACTGCCTGGTGGGGGTTGTAAGCTTCTCGAGATCCCTCGAGAGGTAAAGCCTGTTGCGATTCCCACGCATCAAAGGGCTGAAGTGTAAATTGATGCTATATAAGCTCATGATCCAGCCTCTCTCTCTCATCTCTTCATCTCACAAAATTACGATTAAGGTTTACTCTCTCATTGCAATTCAGTCTTATTGTCTTGGTATTATTGTGATCATCTTGATCATCTGATTCTGTTATTAGTATAGGTTTGAGAGTGTGTAGTGAGGTTCAGTTGTATTCTTGATTCTTGTAGTGTGATAAACTGAATCCTTCTGAAGGGGGCAGTTTACTTTCTTTTGTATCTGTTTGGTGAGCACACAGTTGTGGACTCATCTTCTTGACTTTATTAGTAATAAGAATATTCACCAAGGGGTGGTTGGCTGGGTGAAATCTTGTGTTGTAGTTGTTGTTTAAGAGCTGATCTATAGATTTTACATGGTATCAGAGCCTCGGTTTTGATCTCCGTTGGCTCTTGATATTTTAGGGTTTGGTTAAGATTTGGGGTTTTTTTTATTGACTTGCAGTTGGAGTTGATTGTGGCTGTTTTCTTTACGGCCGAGGGTTGAATCGTTGATTTTCTCAATGGTTTTTTGTGATTCTTGATTTTTAGTTAGGGTTTCTTGAAACCCTAATTTGGAATTTGGGGATCTTGATTCTTGGTGATCTGTGGAGGCTTCTGGTTGATTATCTTGGTTATCAACAGTCTTGACTAAGTGAATCAAGGCTGTTGGTGTTTGATACTTGGTATTTCCGCTGCGATTTAAGAGCTCTGTAAGTTTCTTTCTTCTTTTAAACCCCTGAACACTTTAGTGGTGACACTGCAAACTCAGGGGGTAACATCTTGACCTACTTCCATGAGAAGCAAGGATACCTGCTCTTCCCCCTGATAGGTGTGAAACTGGGTGTTTCAGTTTGGTTTGGGTGTGAGTTTTTAGTTTTTCTTTGTAGTTTAAGTCTGTTATTTGAGTCTAGGTCGTTGGAGGATAGGTTCTTGGGTAGTCTTGGAAGTCTAGTGATTATTGGTTTAATTGTTTTGTTAGGTTGTTTGATTATCTGTTTGTTTAGTTTTATTTTGATTGTTTGCTTTTTTTTACTTGTTCTGTTATTATGGCTGAATAAGTTCTTATTAGTAGTTTAGATGCTGGTAATCCTCTTTATTTGCATGCTAATGATAATTCCAATTTAGCTTTGGTTAATGTGAAATTGACTGGTGCTGAAAATTATAAAATGTGGTCAACTGCTATGAAAATTGCTTTAAGAGGGAAAAATAAGATGGGTTTTATTGATGGTACTTGTGTTAAACCTGTTACTAGTGTTCTTTCTCAGCAATGGGAAAGGTGTAATGCTATTGTTTTAGGATGGATTCTTGGATCTTTGTCCCAAGAGTTGTACCTTGGACAAGTCTATTCTGAGATTGCATCTGAAGTTTGGGATGAATTGAAAGAAACTTATGACAAAATGGATGGTTCTGTTATTTTTAATTTGGTTCATAAGATAAATGAGTTAAAACAAGGTGATTTTTCTGTCCCAGAATATTATCATAAACTCAACTCCCTTTGGAGAGAGTTTGATATTCTGACTCTCTTGCCTGCTTGTACTTGTGCTGCTCATGAGGATACTCTTAAGCATAACCAACTTGTTAGACTCATGCAGTTTCTTATGGGATTGAATGATGTGTATCAAAATGTCAGGAGTAATTTGTTGTCTAGAGATCATTTACCTGATGTAAAGGATGCTTTTGTTGTGGTTTCCAGAGAAGAATTGTAACACCCCCAATTCAATGATGCAGCGGAATTCAAACTGGGTGTTACTCGACGACACAACAATCACAATAGTAGAAAACGAACTCCAATTGAGTCGTTTTAAAAGATTTATCATTCAAATTGTATAAACATCAGAGATTACAAAATGAGGTCCCAGATGGTTCCATGTTTACAATGTATATTAAATGAATTTTTGAATGATAATAAAATTTATAGCCCTCTTGAGTATCCGTACCCTTCCGTGCCATCCTTGATCATCGTGAACCTGAAATACATGCTTGAGAGGTCAACACAAAGGTTGAGTGATATTCGTAGAGTTTGTAGTTAAATCGTTGAACACAATAATCGTAGTGTGAGCTATAGACTCACACTCATAGTTAGAAAACAAAGATGGGCTACGTTGTTATATGCCCGGAAAGGTTATTAATTCACTAAGCTTATGAAACCAAAACGTTAACGGGTACCAATATCAATCGGCGGAGTTATCCCGGTAGGTACTTTGCCGTCATACCTAATGTCTCAAATATTAATGCATTTGTTTGAACTCGTAGTTGTTCAACACAAATGGGATTCGTCAATCCCAATAGATCTATTCACAATATTCGCGCTCACTATAGCTAGTGACTAATGGTTCATGATATAGGGACTTCGAACATGGCAATCGTTACTTAGTGACAATAAAACATAGTCGGGTAGCATACAGTAGAAAGCATTGTGTTCGAGTAGAAAAATAATAGCATGTATCCCCCCCATGGGTTTGTAAAATAGTTAAACAATAGAAAGTGGGGCTACGAACTCACCTTGAGTTGGATGATGTTTAATGAGAATGATGGATATGTCGTGAGAACTTCTACGAGCAACCTAGAATAATTGTTGCAACTTAGGTTTGGAATAATATCTAAGGAAACATAAACATGCCAATATATGTCTTGCACTTAGTCCATGATGTGGTACTTTGTTTAGTGTAAGTATATGAAAAGAAATGGTTCATGAAACATGTATAGTTTATATATCATTTACTACCGTTCGGGCCGACATAATTCAGAAGTCATGTAGTAAACGTTCGAGGAGCCAGGACACTTTAATTCATAAATCCACAACTCATCTCGACGGCTTACATAATGAACTCCTCACATGAGGCTCCCTACTATTGTAGTAGTTGATAAAGTATACATATATAAGTTTTGATCCGAAAAGTTACATGTCCAATATTTGAATAAACTTAGGAAAGTTTGTGATTACATGAAGATTGTTATTAGGGTAAGTTTCTTATAACTTATATGACAATTTCTTGTAATATCTCATGGTTCTTTAGATGAAGTAGATCCAAGTTGTATGTTTAAGTTATCGCCAACTCTTTAGTTCATGTATTTGTCTTGGTAAGTTTATATGGTCGTTAGCTCATGTTTTCGCCTTGGTATGTATATATGGTCTTTACTCGTGTTTTCGCCTTGGTATGATTGTATGGTCTTTAGCCATGGCTTTGCCATGACCTTTGGTCATTGTTCCATGGTCTTGAGACTCAACCTTGGCTCTAGCCATGGTTGTGGTCTTGAATCTAGGTCATAAGACCTCTTTGGTCTTTATAAACCATAACCTTTATATAGTGACTTATATATGTAAATAGCTGTTAAGAAACTGAGAAATATCTCATTCGTTATTAGTTTTCTGGAGACGTGCCCCAATGTTTTTCAAGAAAACGTGATTCCGGATAACTTTCGTGCTTTAACTTTTTCATGAAACTGACCAGAAAGGCCTCTTTTTGCGTGTTTTATATTCTGTCACAGAAACTATTTTGGCAGTTTTGCCGCAAAGTTTTGGTAACTTCAAATGGTCATAACTTTTGACTCGTATACTCGTTTTAGGTGGTTCAAATTGCTATGGTTTCCTTGTTAGGTCCTCTACTACAATATGTAATGATCAAATATCATAATTTTACCATTTTGATCAAGTTTCACCAAGAAAGTCACTAGTTTACTTGTTTAAATAACTTGTCTTAACAATCATATACAATAACTTGTTTTACTCGTTTTTATACGTCATGGACATGACAACAAGACAATATATAGCATGAATGATATGTAAATAGCATGAATATGATATTTAATAAGAAGTATGTAAGGGTTTTACTTACAACTTTTGGCTTTCTACAAGAAAGGTAAGTAACATGTAAGGTACGGACTTTGATAGACTTTAGCTTCACCCTACTTCACTACAAGAAAGGTAAGTAACATGTAAGGTTATGGCTGAGTAAAAATGCTTAAAAGTGAAAATTCCAGTTTTTCACGGCCGAGGTTTATTTGGTCATGTTTTTCACAGTCATGATTTATTCTCAAATAAATCATGAGTGTATCAAACATTTTTCTGATACGGGGAAAATTAACGCGGTCATGTTTCGTTATGCATAGAATTTTTGAATGACGTTTTACCCTAAAACGTGTAATTCCTTATTAACTTTCGCGAAAATGATCTGATGAATGTCAAACTTTTAATTTGCCATGGAAATGATTTATCACTCAAGGCCAAGAAACAAAAATCAAATTTCGGGAAAAATGAATAGTAAAAGTTCCGGGAATAGTAATTAACCTGAAATTGCGAATTGTTACAGTTTCTACCCCTTACGGGGAACTTCGTCCCGAAGTTCTATGTGTGTTATATGTTGGAGTGGTGTCGATGAACAGGTGTGGTTGCTTACGAGGACTAAAGTTTGGGATTACTGGTGATGTAGTTTGATTTGTCGTTTCAGTGTATGGTGTAGGATGAGGCTTATTTTTATGTAGGTAGGGTAAGAGTGATTAATAGAGATTCATATAATAGTCGCATATCAAAGGAAATTGATATAGCAGTCGATTATTAATAGGAATTGATATAGTAGTTGTACAGAAATTGATATAGTTGTTGAATATCAAACAGAAATTGGGATAGTAGTTGCAATCATAGCCTAGTAGGTAATCTGTTGTTGTACCTAGTGTTTATTGACTTCATACTTATGTTATTTCGGATACAAATAAGCCCACTTGTTTATAATTCTTTATTTACATAGAGAGGCATCCCAAACAATATAAATAGGGAAATATAAACTTATGGTTCGGTGATTTACAATTTCTTTATTTAAATGAAAAGGCATCCCAATCCATTCAAATAATTACAAATCATCCTACTTAAGAATTCCCAATACAACATTCACAATTAGCCTGTGAGTTACAAGGTAGTGTATTACGAGATGATACTGGTGTTCCAAAAGTACAAAATGAATATTCAATCTTGTAAAGCTGATGAGGGTACTTGTGATGTAACTAAGGATGATTTGAGCTTTAAAAGTGCATCAAGATCTGTTAATGAGCTTGTGGTTGTAACGGTTGTGAAGATAATGATGTGATATGTTTGATGAACAAAATTATGTAGTGTATGCTTAACATTAATATTCTTAGGTATAGATGTTGAGTTTGCTTTGAAAATCTTAAGAGATTTTAAAGGTTTATGATGGAATGGTATCCTTAGGACCTAAACAGGATAGTACTTCTACGGGATGAAGAGAAGAATTGATAACTATCCCAAGATAGTAGTTCGGATTATCTCATAAATGAAAACTTTCAAGAATGAAATTAGGTAGTACAAATAAGGTGTTAAGATTTCGCTGAGTGGTAAAACACTATCGTGTCTCTAGATCGTTTTAAAGAATTCTGGTGGTTTATCGAGTTCAAGTAGGAAATCAATCTGAACATAACCCTAGCACAACTATTCTCAGTATTTGAAAATTTTAAGACGAATATAGTTAGTCAGACTATATTCCACTGTCCCTAGGTTAAATATAGGTGACTAGTCTATATTTAGCCAAGGTTCGATAAAATTTTCAAATACCTAAATTAGGTATACTTGTGATATGTCCGTTGCTTTTGGGAAACTGTCCACTAAACAAAGGCGATGTCAAACAATTCAGTTGCAAGTCCCGCCCATACAAGACTTGTAACCTATGTTTTCACATTCCATTGCATAGAGGATAGTATGGGTAGATACGTGTGGAAAGAAAGTTTTAAGTAATTCTAAAACAGTCCATACTTAGCCAGGATCACGAGCTTTTAATAATGAAGGTTTTAGAAGAAAACTTTGATGAAGGTAGAAAAACTTCAGCTTTTGTAGATGATGGATTTGTTTGTCCTTTAGAAATCTCATATTCTATTTAGAAATCGATAGATTGTGATGGGTTTTTGATATCATAAGAAATGATATTGATGATGAGATAGAATAATTCCAGAGACCATTGCACAAATCACAATGTCTAGGAAGTAGGTTAGACCATTGTGTGACTCAAAACATTTGAGAAATGATTAAGACCATTGTATAATACAATGTCTTGGAAAATAGACGAGACCATTGTAATTAGTTACAATATCTTGGACATAAAATGTTGGAGTAGGAACATGATTGGGAGGATGTGGTTGTGTCGAAATGCCCTAGAATAGGCATACGCAGATATGTTTAGTCCATTGTTTAGATAAATGATTGAAAATAACTCGAATGTATATATTAATATACTTATATATGTTCGTGTGGTGTAGAATGCCTAGTGTGTATACATCAATATACTAATAGGTTCATGTAGTATAAAATGCTTACGAGGAAATGCTCAATTATGCTAAGGGTACATATATCCATATGCTAAAATATTTGTGTAGTATAAAATGCTTAATAAGTCCATAATCGTCTGGAGGATGGAAGGCACGAAGATCGGAAGGCTATAAAAATGTTTTTGCTTGTATGTGTAGTTATAGTTTAGGTCTCAATTAGACCCGTTTCTCTATAACAATGGCTCTGGTACCAATCTGAAACACCCCCAATTCAATGATGCAGCGGAATTCAAACTGGGTGTTACTCGACGGCACAATAGTCACAATAATAGAAAACGAACTCCAATTGAGTCGTTTTAAAAGATTTATCATTCAAATTGTATAAACATCAGAGATTACAAAATGAGGTCCCAGATGGTTCCATGTTTACAATGTATATTAAATGAGTTTTTGAATGATAATAAAATTTATAGCCTTCTTGAGTATCCGTGCCCTTCCGTGCCATCCTTGATCATCGTGAACCTGAAATACATGCTTGAGAGGTCAACACAAAGGTTGAGTGATATTCGTAGAGTTTGTAGTTAAATCGTTGAACACAATAATCGTAGTGTGAGCTATAGACTCACACTCATAGTTAGAAAACAAAGATGGGCTACGTTGTTATATGCTCGGAAAGGTTATTAATTCACTAAGCTTATGACACCAAAACGTTAACGAGTACCAATATCAATCGGCGGAGTTATCCCGGTAGGTACTTTGCCGTCATACCTAATGTCTCAAATATTAATGCATTTGTTTGAACTCGTAGTTGTTCAACACAAATGGGATTCGTCAATCCCAATAGATCTATTCACAATATTCGCGCTCACTATAGCTAGTGACTAATGGTTCATGATATAGGGACTTCGAACATGGCAATCGTTACTTAGTGACAATAAAACATAGTCGGGTAGCATACAGTAGAAAGCATTGTGTTCGAGTAGAAAAATAATAGCATGTATCCCCCCATGGGTTTGTAAAATAGTTAAACAATAGAAAGTGGGGCTACGAACTCACCTTGAGTTGGATGATGTTTAATGATAATGATGGATATGCCGTGAGAACTTCTACGAGCAACCTAGAATAATTGTTGCAACTTAGGTTTGGAATAATGTCTAAGGAAACATAAACATGCCAATATATGTCTTGCACTTAGTCCATGATGTGGTACTTTGTTTAGTGTAAGTATATGAAAAGAAATGGTTCATGAAACATGTATAGTTTATATATCGTTTACTACCGTTCGGGCCGACATAATTCGTAAATCCACAACTCATCTCGATGGCTTACATAATGAACTCCTCATATGAGGCTCCCTACTATTGTAGTAGTTGATAAAGTATACATATATAAGTTTTGATCCGAAAAGTTACATGTCCAATATTTGAATAAACTTAGGAAAGTTTATGATTACATGAAGAATGTTATTAGGGTAAGTTTCTTATAACTTATATGACAATTTCTTGTAATATCTCATGGTTCTTTAGATGAAGTAGATCCAAGTTGTATGTTTAAGTTATCGCCAACTCTTTAGTTTATGTATTTGTCTTGGTAAGTTTATATGGTAGTTAGCTCATGTTTTCGCCTTGGTATGTATATATGGTCTTAACTCATGTTTTCGCCTTGGTATGATTATATGGTCTTTAGCCGTGGCTTTTCCATGACCTTTGGTCATTGTTCCATGGTCTTGAGACTCAACCTTGGCTCTAGCCATGGTTGTGGTCTTGAATCTAGGTCATAAGACCTCTTTGGTCTTTATAAACCATAACCTTTATATAGTGACTTATATATGTAAATAGATGTTAAGAAACTGAGAAATATCTCATTCGTTATTAGTTTTCTGGAGACGCGCTCCTGCATTTTTGAAGAAAACGTGATTCCGGACAACTTTCGTGTTTTAACTTTTTCATGAAACTGACCAGAAAGGCCTCTTTTTGCGTGTTTAATATTCTGTCACAGAAACTATTTTGGCAGTTTTGCCGCAAAGTTTTGGTAACTTCAAATGGTCAAAACTTTTGACTCGTATACTCGTTTTAGGTGGTTCAAATTGCTATGGTTTTCTTGTTAGGTCCTCTACTACAATATGTAATGATCAAATATCATAATTTTACCATTTTGATCAGGTTTCACCAAGAAAGTCACTAGTTTACTTGTTTAAATAACTTGTCTTAACAATCATATACAATAACTTGTTTTACTCGTTTTTATACATCATGGACATGACAACAAGACAATATATAGCATGAATGATATGTAAATAGCATGAATGTGATATTTAACAAGAAGTATGTTAGGGTTTTGCTTACAACTTTTGGCTTTCTACAAGAAAGGTAAGTAACATGTAAGGTACGGACTTTGATAGACTTTAGCTTCACCCTACTTCACTTCAAGCAATATTTCTACACTTGTATTCTTGAAAGAGAGATGATGAAAGTTGAGGTGACTTGAGTAGATTCAAACTCAAGAGAAATCACCAAAGTTTCTAGGGTTTGGAAGTAGTTTGATGAATCAAAACCAAACTAGTGTTTCTATGTTGTTGTAGCATGATGAGGCGAAAAATGATCCGTTTTTAGGGGGTCATTTAAGCCCGAATCCGAATTTATTTGATCAAATATTGCCCTAAATCGTTCCTTTTGTGATTTTAGGTGTTTGGAGAGCGAATTCTGGAAAAGAGGCTATTTTGGACGTTTTTGGAGCATAAAGTGAAGAAAACGACAAAGTACCAAAAATCCAAGCTGGAAATACAAGGTGACGGCGTCAAGGGTTTGCTCTTGACGGCGTCAGACATGAAGAATAAATTACCGTAGCTGGTGACGGCGTCAGATGGAGTTATGACGGCGTCAAAGTGGCCAAGAATAATTTACCGTGGGTGGTGACGGCGTCACATAGGCCGTCACGATTTTATCTAGGGCGTCCGAGGAAGTGTATGGCGGCGAGTTGACGGCGTCAGATTTAACTCTTGACGCCGTCAGGACGATTTTCCTATATATAGTTTTCTAGTTTTTTCATTAAAAGAGAGAAGTTTTAGTGAAACCCTAAAGACGATTTTGGTGCCTCTTTTACAGGTTTTTCAAGGGTTCCAAACCCTTGAGACCTTGCATTGTAATTGAGATAAGTATACTCTTAATTCAATCAATATGTCTATGTGTTGGTTGTCTATCTTTTGTTCTTATCTTAATTCTACTATGCTAGGCTAAATTCCCTTTGTGTTTGCTTAGATCTAATGAAACCTAGATGTTGATTATGTGTTGATTACTTGTCTATTCTTGTTTTGAATGAATGATATTATATGTTAGGCTTAAGAAAACTGGCAGATCTCCAAATGGTAACATGCTTGAACGTCTTAAGAAACATGAACCGAGGCGTACTAGGTCTTTATTGGTTGTATTTAATGCATGAGCCACTGTTTACAATCCCTATAGTTGTGCTGGGTCATGGTGTAGGAGGAGATAAGAGCTCATAGAGTTGGGGAGTTATGTATGCCACTCCACGAATGGTATTAAGGAATACAACCCGTCATTCATACAAGTGTAACAAGTAATTAACATGTAAAAGATATCTAGGGAGTAATGAAGTCTAAGTAAACACAATTTCTCCAACCACTGCTCACAACCTTAGTTTAATATTAGTTTAATTTCATTTTCATTAGTTAATTAGTTATAAAGTAGTTTTTGGGTTAGTTGATTAGCAACTAATTCCGCCCACTCCTTCAAAACCCGAGATTTTATTTGCTTTCATAAAAATATAAAAATACAAAAATAATCATCTTCCATCTCTAGAACTATTAATTAGGCTTTCTAATCCTAGCGACACTATTCCTAAGCTGAACGATCAATCCCCCGGTACTTGTCACTATACTATACTACAACGATCAGGTACACTGCCTGGTGGGGGTTGTAAGCCTCGCGAGATCCCTCGAGAGGTAAAGCAAGGTGCGATTCCCACGCATCAAGTTTTTGGCGCCGCCGCCGGGGATTGTCTATCTTTACATTTATTTCTCAACCTTTGCAACAGAGTGCGGCGCCATCAAGTTTTTGGCGCCGCAGCCCGGGGAATAGTTATTGTTTAGGTTGAATTTGATTTTTATTAGGTCTACTCATTAGATTCCTTTTTAGTGAGATTTTTATTTTCTTTTTATTAGCTTTCTTTTAGTCTATCTTTTTCTTTGTGTGTTTGTTCGTAATTTCCATTGACTATTCCGTTCACCATTATGGAGTACACGAATCCACCATACCACCAACCAAAAAGGCCATTCTACCCTGTTGACATCTCGAATTTCAAACAATATCGAGATGAACCCATATATGATGCATGGACTCGTTTTAAAATTTTACTTCGAAAATTCCCTCATCATAGTTTCTCTTTATCATCCCTAACCGAAACCTTTTACTATCGTGTCAGCCAATGTGACCAAATGCGCATCGATGATTTTGCCGAGGGGGGCCCTAGGGAATTAAATGATGAAGAAGCGTGGGATACCATAGAAAATTGTGCCCAATATTATTATAGAGTAGACAACCCAACAAACAACATCACAAATCAATCAAAAACAAGTTTGATGGAGCAAATAGGAAGTTTGTTGGGGGATGAATATACTCATGTTGAGATACCTAGTTGGATGGCACCTAATATCATAGTACAAATCAAACATATAGGTAATCTAGGTACAATGGAGGATGAGGTGGGTAATCCAAGCCCACTAAGTACCCCACAAGTCCTACCATCATTTGAGGCACATACACCGCCCGTGACTTACCCGGAAGAAGTAGAAAAAACTTTAGGAATTCCTATGGAGGTAGAACCCTTGGACCAGGCACCACTTGAGGATATAGGTTTGAACACCTGTAGTGATAACCTTACTCCTAGTTCTAGGGAATTTCCTAGTGTTGATGAACCGGAACCTCAACCTTTACACAACTTCCCATCCTTAGATTTATTTCTAGGAGACAAAAGAGGAACCGACCCACCCATCAACCAATATTATCCGGGTAGTTTTAGGATGAAGGAAGCCATTCACTCACCCCCTTCACCTCACGTGGCATATTCACACCCTAAGGGTGTGTATCGCTACTTTCACCCACACTTAATCCTAAGTGTAGGGAGAACCTCCCCTATTTCCATTAAATAAGGGTAGAGTCAGGCTCGTGACTCGAACAAAAACAAGCGCTTCTTGGGAGGCAACCCATGTTTTGTGTGTTTTTTTATTTGTTTGTTTGTTTGTTTGTTTGTTTGATTTTATTTGTTTCCGTATGCATGTTTTATTTTTATTGTTTGTGGCTCATGTTTCAAATTAAATTGTGAAAATGCTTTATTTTGTTTTTAACTTCGTCTTAATTGCATATAAAGGTATTTTGCAAAAGATAAGTGTAAGGGAGATCCAAATTTGTTTATAAGAACGAAATTGAGTATGAACCACAACAATATTAAATGGACATGTGTATTAGTACTTGTTAGAGTCAAATGCTTGTATCGAGTCGTAATGATGTTTTGCAGGATTTTCCAGGAAGTAGGACAAAGTTTTTCCAGAAATTTTCCGGAAACTTAACATAAAGATTTCTGCAGGTTCATTCTGACGGCGTCAGGCAATTGCTCTTGACGGCGTCAGGAGTCAAAAATCTGGAAATTTTACCAGTTTTGTTTTTCTAACGGAGTCTTATAAGTTTTTGTGAATTATTAAGTTTTATAATCTCCAGGAAATCTGCAAACTTCATCCCACAAGCATTATATCTTACTTTGTTTTCTAGGATTTAGTAACTTATATAGGATGCCGCCGATTTTACGCGAGGTTGCCTTGTCTACTTTTGTCAGGATTTACAGGTTATTTGAGACAAGAAGATGATTTATATTCTGGAAGGGAAGCTTTGATTGTTCGTTTTCTTGGAGGAAGATTTAACCTGGCCAACCTAAAATCCATACCGAGCGAATCAGGGGAGTATTTGAATTCATTCTCTTTACTTTTAACTTTTACATTCTTTACTTGAACATTGGGGACAATGTTCATCTTAAGTGTAAGGGGAGGGTAAAAAGATGATACCTTACATATGCACTTTCGCTTGAGTTTGTTTTGTTTGATAGTAGATGAGTAATAAAACTATGAGAAATACTTGTTAGTGTAATTTTAGCGCCAAATTTAAAATTTTTTACAACATTTAGGAGTGAAACTTTAGCCATAGCAAGCGTCTCATGGATAGGAGGTTGTATGACTAGCACATAACCGTATATTCAGAAAAATTTTCCACCCAAAATTGTGAGGTTCGCCTTTAGATTTGATAGGAAAAGCATTTATTATTGGTGCTTATGAGTGTACCGGTAGCATTTAGATTCTAGAACTTGCGTTAGTGATGCATCCCGAGACCGCTAGTGAGACTACACTCGTGTAGTAGGATTTACTACATGATAAGAGGCATTAGGATCACCCTTGTGTTAAACCCGTATTACGATTACTTGACCATTTAAGTCATATTACTTGGCTAGTTAAGTCAACTAATTTTTCCCACACCCTTAGCGTTGTACTCATTTTTAGTACACGATACCCCTAGTACACCCCTCCGAGCCTATCTTTTCGTTTCTAACTTTAAGCATCTTACTTAAAGGAAGAATTTGTTACACCCCACTTAAATGTACACCCAAATCGCCTTAGCCTTCCGTGTATGCGCTCATTTTTAGTGCATTATTGTTATGTGTTAAACCCTAAGTTAACTTTCTAATTGATTACATGGTTGCTAAGTCGAGTCATATCCTTGTACATATTGTTTTGGGATGATTGGGACTCATGGGTAAGTACTTATTTTATGGAGTAATGGGGAAGAACAACACTTATTACCCCCATATGTACGTTAATCTTAAAAGTGCTCCAAGTGTTTTGATTTTCTTAATTCGAGTCATTAGAATAGTTTAATGTAAAGTATGTAAAGATTCAAGTGTAAGGGGAATGCTCAAACCCCTATGATGTATTATTTTGGATGGTAGGGTAAGAGTGTATGAAAAAAAAAAAAAAAAAAAAAAAAAAAAATCGAAAAAATCAAGAAAAAGAAAAAAATTAAAAAAAAAAAAAAAAAAAAAAAAAAAAAAAAAGAGAAAAAACATACGGACTACCATCCCGTTTTTATTCTATGTTCATTTTATGTTTTTGTTATTTTTTCATTTATTAGCTTAAGTCGAGTCTAGTCTTGGCTTAGCAACGCCATCTTGTACATGTAATTAACTAAGATTGTTAACTCGCCACCAGTAAAATTCCTTTTATCCAACAAAACCGTGTAATTCATATCCCTACACCTAACGTTATAACCCTTTAAAAGACCTCTTTGATAGTTTATCCTAGGTGCTTACGCCATGTGGTGGAGGTTTGATCCTTTCCCAAGCCTATGGTAATCTATTTTGCTATGACAGGTAGTGAGAGATATCTTCCATTTCCATAATGTTATATTACTTTATTACACCCGAGAGATGTGAGTATCTAAACACTATTTGTGAGGTGCTTGTGTATGACCTCCGTGCTTGTCTATTGGTCTTTAGTGGAACGATTATTTGTTGTAATTACTTTTATATTAGTGTTAAATGACCCCTAACTTGTCTTTTGAGTAGAATAAAAGCTCATTTGCTTGAGGACAAGCAAATCTCAAGTGTAAGGGTATATGATGAGGCGAAAAATGATCCGTTTTTAGGGGGTCATTTAAGCCCGAATCCGAATTTATTTGATCAAATATTGCCCTAAATCGTTCCTTTTGTGATTTTAGGTGTTTGGAGAGCGAATTCTGGAAAAGAGGCTATTTTGGACGTTTTTGGAGCATAAAGTGAAGAAAACGACAAAGTACCAAAAATCCATGCTGGAAATACAAGGTGACGGCGTCAAGGGTTTGCTCTTGACGGCGTCAGACATGAAGAATAAATTACCGTAGCTGGTGACGGCGTCAGATGGAGTTATGACGGCGTCAAAGTGGCCAAGAATAATTTACCGTGGGTGGTGACGGCGTCACATAGGCCGTCACGATTTTATCTAGGGCGTCCGAGGAAGTGTATGGCGGCGAGTTGACGGCGTCAGATTTAACTCTTGACGCCGTCAGGACGATTTTCCTATATATAGTTTTCTAGTTTTTTCATTAAAAGAGAGAAGTTTTGGTGAAACCCTAAAGACGATTTTGGTGCCTCTTTTACAGGTTTTTCAAGGGTTCCAAACCCTTGAGACCTTGCATTGTAATTGAGATAAGTATACTCTTAATTCAATCAATATGTCTATGTGTTGGTTGTCTATCTTTTGTTCTTATCTTAATTCTACTATGCTAGGCTAAATTCCCTTTGTGTTTGCTTAGATCTAATGAAACCTAGATGTTGATTATGTGTTGATTACTTGTCTATTCTTGTTTTGAATGAATGATATTATATGTTAGGCTTAAGAAAACTGGCAGATCTCCAAATGGTAACATGCTTGAACGTCTTAAGAAACATGAACCGAGGCGTACTAGGTCTTTATTGGTTGTATTTAATGCATGAGCCACTGTTTACAATCCCTATAGTTGTGCTGGGTCATGGTGTAGGAGGAGATAAGAGCTCATAGAGTTGGGGAGTTATGTATGCCACTCCACGAATGGTATTAAGGAATACAACCCGTCATTCATACAAGTGTAACAAGTAATTAACATGTAAAAGATATCTAGGGAGTAATGAAGTCTAAGTAAACACAATTTCTCCAACCACTGCTCACAACCTTAGTTTAATATTAGTTTAATTTCATTTTCATTAGTTAATTAGTTATAAAGTAGTTTTTGGGTTAGTTGATTAGCAACTAATTCCGCCCACTCCTTCAAAACCCGAGATTTTATTTGCTTTCATAAAAATATAAAAATACAAAAATAATCATCTTCCATCTCTAGAACTATTAATTAGGCTTTCTAATCCTAGCGACACTATTCCTAAGCTGAACGATCAATCCCCCGGTACTTGTCACTATACTATACTACAACGATCAGGTACACTGCCTGGTGGGGGTTGTAAGCCTCGCGAGATCCCTCGAGAGGTAAAGCAAGGTGCGATTCCCACGCATCATAGCACTTGAATCTTGCTTAGAATTGGAAGTAAATGAGCTAAGGATGAGATGATGGTGTGTGTTATGTGTGGCGTACAAAGAAAGGAGGAGAGGGCTATTTATATGCCAATAAGGAGGTTAGAACCTTGACTTGTCAAACCTTGGAGGCCAAGGTTAACACATGTACACATCCTAGAGTACTAAGCAAAAGATCAAGACACATGGGTGGTGAATCCCCCCCCCCCCTATGGCGGTTTGCCAAACTTGGGGAGGAAGTGTTGGTTTGTGATGATCTTATCCAAGCTTATGTAGTTAGTTTTGACTCCGTATAGTGCTAACCGTAAGTTGTTACGTCACAAAACGTAAAACCGGGTATCGTAAAAATACAAAACTTGGAAGAATGATTAAACTTGTCAAAATACTCCATAATAAAATATAAAATGAGTGGTAGGTTCCATTGGGGTGCTAAAACCCTGCTAAAAACTAGAAACACGGGTCTAAAACGCGTAATACGTAAAACGTACGAATATTGTGTAAAATTGAGAAAAGTAAAATGTTACTTTTCTAATAGGATAAAAATAATTTAAAACGACTTATGATGTCTAGACTGGGCTCAGTCTAGTGTCGGTTGGTATTAAATGTCTTTTAGACATAAAACCGTAAGCCTAAAAATCAAGGAATGACTTATAGAATCAAGGAATGATTTTTGGTCAAAGGAGGAGGGAAAAATATGTTGACTTTTTCCAAAAATGTGAAAACTCAAATCGTCTTAGAAACGTGGTGCAGGTATAGGCTAAGTTTACGGCTGAGTAAAAACGCTTAAAAGTGAAAATTCCAGTTTTTCACGGCCGAGGTTTATTTGGTCATGTTTTTCACAGTCATGATTTATTCTCAAATAAATCATGAGTGTGTCAAACATTTTTTCTGATACGGGGAAAATTAACGCGGTCGTGTTTCGTTGTGGGTAGAATTTTTGAATGACGTTTTACCCTAAAACGTGTAATTCCTTATTAACTTTCGCGAAAATGATCTGATGAATGTCAAACTTTTAATTTGCCATGGAAATTATTTATCACTCGAGGCCAAGAAACAAAAATCAAATTTCAGGAAAAATGAATAGTAAAAGTGAATAGTAAAATTTTCCGGGAATAGTAATTAACCTAAAATTGCGAATTGTTACAAGAATCTCATAGAGGTTTTTCTCCTGGTTCTCTGATTGTTAAAAGTGTACCTGCTGCTTTTACTGTTAAGAATAATGCTAATGCTAGTAACAATTCTAATTCTAATTCTAATAGTAATAACAGAAGAGGTAACACTAATAATAATAGAGGTCCTAATCCTAATCTTCTGTGCAAACATTGTGGATTAATTGGTCACACTATTGATTAGTGTTTTGAGTTAAATGGTTATCCTCCTGGTTTTAAAAGAAATCCTAATTTGGTTAGACAAAATGGTGCTAATAAAAGATTCAATGCTAGTTCTGATTTATCCCAAAACTTGCCATCTACTTCTGGTTCTTTGTCTGGTTCTTTCACTAATGATCAGATGGTGAAACTTCTGAGTTTGATTAATGAGAAGTCTGCTGTTGGTGCTTCTACTAATATGGCAGGTATTAAACCTAGTTTTTTTAATCATAATGTGTTTTTTAATCTCAACATTGAAAGATTCTTTTGTTCTAAAACTGGTGGTACTGGGTATAATGTTACTTTGGGATGGATTATTGATAGTGGGGCTAATCAACATATGACTAACTCTACTACCAATATGTTTAATGTGGTTGATATTACTAGTTTGATGTTAACTGTTGGTCATCCCAATGGGACTATGGCTAAAGTTGTTGCCATTGGTAGTTTAAAGTTGACTAATAATATTGTGCTTTTTGATGTGTTAGTTGTGCCTGATTATAATGTTAGTCTTCTTTCTGTTAATAAAATGATAAAAGACAGTAAGTTCTTTGTTGGTTTTGATGAGCAAAAATGTTATATTCAGGATTTGAATCTGGGCAAAATTGTGGGGACTGGTAGTCAGTCTGCTGGTCTATATTTGTTTGATGGTCATACTCATGGTGAGTATGTTTCTGGTCTGTGTAATTCTAGTTTTATTTGTTATGTGTCTAGAGATTTGTGGCATTGTAGACTTGGTCATCCTGCAGATCAAGTCATGAATGTTTTACAAAAGACCATTGGGTTTAGGAAAGGTGATCAGTCTACTCCTTGTGACATATGTCATAAAGCTAAATAGACTAGAGAACCATTTCCTCTAAGTGACCATAAGTCTGTTAGTATTGGTGATCTGATTCATTGTGATATTTGTGGGCCTTATAGAGTTACTAGTAGAGATGGGTTTAGGTACTTTCTTACCATTGTTGATGACTTTAGTAGGGCTGTTTGGGTTTACCTGCTTAAAACAAAAATGGAAGTTTGTGAATATATCAAAAATTTTATAAAACTCATCTTTACTCAGTTTGGAAAAAGAGTTAAAGTTGTTAGGTCTGACAATGGAACAGAGTTATGAATAATAAAATGTCTACATTATTTAATAATCTTGGTATTATTCATCAAACTTCTTGTGCTTATACTCCTCAGCAAAATGGGATTGCTGAAAGGAAACATAGACACCTGTTGAATGTGGCTAGGAGTCTTATGTTTCAGGGGGGGATTCCTTTGTCTATGTGGCCTGAGTGTATTTTAACTGTTGTTTATTTGATTAACAGACTTCCCTCCTCTGTCTTGTATGGTGCTTCCCCTTTTAGAATAGTGTATGGTAAGGACCCTGATCTCTCTCATGTGAGGGCTTTTGGATGTCTGTGTTTTGCAAATGTTTTAAATAATACTGATAAGTTTTTTCCAAGGTCTGATAAATGTATTTTAATTGGTTTTTCTACTGAGAAAAAAGCTTATAAATTGTATAGTATTGACAAGAAAACTTTCTTGTTTTCAAGAGATGTAAAGTTCTATGAAACTATCTTTCCTTTTAAAATGAAATCTTGTAATGAACATTCTCTTGATCTAAATGAGATTGGTGGAACAGATTCTGAATGTTTAAGTTTTTTTGACATCAAGAGTTCTCAAAGTCCCAATGATGAAGAGGGGGATCCTTCTAATGAGGATGGCAATAGAGGAACTGCTTCTGATGACTGTGTTAACATTGTTGAGGATGAAGCAGATGCCATTGCAACCCAAATAGAAGATAATTTGGTCACCTCTGAGGGCAATGGTTTGCAAAACGAAAATGGTGAGGGTCCTAGCAACACTGAGGAAGAACCTCAGACTGAGTTTAGGAGATCTACTAGACATAAGTCTCAACCTATTAGGTTTAATGATTACATTGTCTCTAGTTCTAGTAGATATGGTCTTGAAAAATATGTTACTTACTCTAAGTTGTCTGCTAGAAATGTTTGTTTTACCACCACTCTGAATAAGTCTGTTGAACCAAAGTCTTACCAAGAGGCTAGTCTTAATCCAAAATGGAATGAGGCTATGGATGCTGAAATGGAAGCATTACATAAGAACAATACCTATGAGGTTACAGACTTACCTCCTGGTAGGAAGGCTATACGTTCTAAATGGATTTAAAAAATTAAGTATAAGTCTTCTGGTGAAGTGGATAGGTATAAAGCTAGACTGGTTGCTCAAGGTTTTGGGCAGAAAGAAGGTGTTGATTTTGATGAAACATTTAGTCCTGTTGTTAAGATGGTCACTGTTAGATGTTTAATTAATTTAGCTGTTTCTAATGATTGGCCTCTTTATCAACTTGATGTTAATAATGCTTTCTTGTATGGTGATCTTCATGAAGAAGTTTATATGAAATTGCCACCTGGTTATTATGATAAAGATGAAACTAAAGTTTGTAGACTTCTTAAGTCTTTGTATGGTTTGAAACAAGCTCCTAGGCAATGGAATGAGAAGTTAACTACTGTTTTGGTTGATCATGGGTTTATTCAAAGTAAAAATGACTATTCTTTGTATGTTAAACATGATAAAGATATTTTTATGGCTTTACTTGTTTATGTGGATGATATGGTCATTACTGGGAATAATAAACTTGAGATTGAAAAATTTAAACCGTTTTTAAATTCTAAATTCATGATTAAATATCTTGGTATTCTTAAGTATTTTCTGGGTATTGAAGTTCTTGAGAATGATAATGGTGTTTGTTTAACTCAAAGAAAATATTGTCTTGAGCTTCTTAGTGAATATGGTTTGTTGGCTTGTAAGCCTGCTGCTACACCTTTACAGCAGAATGTGGTTTTGAATCATGTTGAATCTAATGGTGATAAATTTATCACTAATTTGACTGAGTATCAGAAACTGGTAGGCAAGTTGATTTATCTCTCTGTTACTAGGCCTGACATTGCTTATGCTGTGCATTGTTTGAGTCAACATATGCATGCTCCTTTGCAGTCTCATTTTAATGCAGGTTTAAGAGTGTTGAGGTATCTTAAACAAGGTCCAGGTACTGGTATTCAGTTTAATAAAAGAAAAGAGTTTAGCTTGCATGCTTTTTCTGATGCAGATTGGGCTAAGTGTTTAAAAACTAGAAAGTCTGTTTCAGGTTATTGTGTTTATTTCTGCAATAATCTTGTTTCATGGAAAAGTAAAAAACAAGCTACTATATCTAGATCTTCTGCTGAAGCAGAGTACAGATGTCTTGCATCTGCTACTTGTGAAATTATTTGGATAAATAAAATACTAAAAGATCTAAATATTGAGGGCTTGTTACCAGTAAACTTGTTTTGTGATAGTAGTTCAGCTATTTGCTATTCAAATAGCTGATAATCCAATTTTTCATGAAAAAACTAAACACTTTGAAATTGATCTTCATTTAGTAAGAGAGAAAGTATCTTCTGGTGTGATTAAAAATGTGAAGGTTGGTTCTGCATATAATGTTGCAGATGGTTTTACAAAGGGATTGAGTATAACTCAACATAAGTGGTTTTGTGAGAAACTTGGTCTTGTGGACATGTTTAAGCCATGAGACTGAGAGGGGGTGTTAGATATTATTGTTTTATTATTCACTCTCATGGTTTATAAGTACAGGGACTATTTCTGTACTTATTTCTCATAGTTTGGTGCTTTTAGCTTTGTTTAGCAGGTTTCTAAATATGAAGGGCTGAAGTGTAAATTGATGCTATATAAGCTCATGACCCAGCCTCTCTCTCTCATCTCTTCATCTCACAAAATTACGATTAGGGTTTACTCTCTCATTGCAATTCAGTCTTATTGTCTTGGTATTATTGTGATCATCTTGATCATCTGATTCTGGTATTAGTATAGGTTTGAGAGTGTGTAGTGAGGTTCAGTTGTATTCTTGATTCTTGTAGTGTGATAAACTGAATCCTTCTGAAGGGGGCAGTTTACTTTCTTTTGTATCTGTTTGGTGAGCACACAGTTGTGGACTCATCTTCATGACTTTATTAGTAATAAGAATATTCACCAAGGGGTGGTTGGCTAGGTGAAATATTGTGTTGTGGTTGTTGTTTAAGAGCTGATCTATAGATTTTACAAAATCTTTTCAAATGATTTCGGATCACTATCCTCCATCATCCATACATCAAAATCTGATATTACTACCCCCATCTCATAATGAATCAAAACAAGAGACTCCTTTAACTTACACAGATCCACCATCATCTCAACGTCAAGGTCAGGGTCAACCTTAAGTGTTATGCTATACGAAAAGCCTATTTCTGTAAATTCTTCACTTATAATATCAAATGACAAAATCAGATAAGAATCACTAAACCTATCCACAGCACGCCAATAGATTAACCTACCTATTGTTACCCGATTGTGTTAGTGAAGTTGACCTTAGAGGCAAACTGGTAGATAGACTTTTCCAGACACCTAAGCTTAACCTAAAAGCCTCAACTAGCCAAGTGGTGGCAGTTATAGTGTGTAGCCCGAAATGCTAACAAGCATAGGGTCAAGAGTGTCGGGACAAACCCCGAAACAGATACTAGTATGGTACTTGGTTCTATCCAATACATTGGTCACATCAATATCAACTGACTTTCTAATAGAAGGATTCCAAATAACCGCCTTATTCGTTCCGGAATAAATTCCTATATCTGAATACAAGCAGAACAAGCCTTCAGAGCTACCAAATATTCTATGAAGTGTTTTAATGGAAATGGGAACAGTTAGGGAAACTTTTTGTTCGGGGAAAGTATTATCATCCGCAATGGAAACATAAGTGTACTGAATGTCATCTCTTACAAGTAGATGTTGCGTTAGCTGAGTGCGTTGGTAATCAGCAATAAACTTGGAGCTATCAATGAGAGACTTCCATGATCTTGAAACCGATCTGAATTGAAGCAATGATTTGATAGGAAGTCTTTTCATAATTTCCTCTTGTATTTCGAGAGGTATGTTGTCCGACATTTTAAGTTGGTGTTTAAATATCTCGGATTTTGTAACAAAAGCGGACGATGGTATTATGGGAGTTAATAAATGGAATGGTCTCCTGCTACAAAACAAAACAAGGAAACGAGTCAACAACTAAAATGGGTTGAGTACGTTAGCTATTATAAATCGAACCCAATCATCAGGTTAAAATGGGTAAATTGGGATTACGAACAAAACCAAAGATTATCACATTCATATGTGCATGATATAATTGGGTAGTAAACTAAAATTGTTGTACAATTAGCACATAGCTAATGATGCAATGATGCCTAATCGACATTTATATGGACATATAACACTTATATTATTCAGTTTCTATGCTAAAAGGGAAAATTTTAGGCTAGAAATATACTATTTCATAATAAATGAAGAAGGAATTTTTTTTTTTTTCTTTCCGATCACAAATCCTGTGTATTTCGCATAAGATTGTGAGTGATAAAAAAAAATCAAATCACGCCATTTCTCTAATAGGTAAATGCCTCTTTTTCTTCTAAAGTTGTCCGAATTATTCGCAATAAGATATTGGTTACAATTGAAACAGTTTTATCAATAAAATTTCCATTTGTCAGCGGCCTAGACATTTGAAGGTTCCATAACTTATCACGTGAAAATGATCCCACGAGGAAAAGAATCCTAAATTTCAAAGTAACATAACAACATATTCATTATCATAAAAGAAAGAGATGGTCCCTCTGTTCAATTTAAAATATTTTTGTTTAGGTTACTCCGGAAAGTCGAGCCTAACCAACATTTATGTGACCGTTTCTAGATGCTAAATACTTCATAGAATAGTTGGTAGCCTTGGAATATAATACATTTCATACAGTAATATTTTTGTTAAACATATAACTACTCAAACATATAATTATCTAATAAAATAAAAAAAATTAAAAAAAATAATAAAAAAAAAAGACTAATGCATTTCATTAACATAAGTACCTGTGTGACACCCAAAAAGATGTGCTCGGATTATTGGTTCAAACGTCAGATTGATTATGGAGGAAGATACAAAGTTGTGGTGTACAGACGTTATGGTTCAAACCAGATTGCTTTTTTTTCTTTTTTATATAATGATGTAATAACTTTGACTTTTAAACATATAAAAGCTGGGTTATGTCTGAATGGCCCACTGCTAATGTCATATTTGTGCCGTGTGTTTTTCCTAGTACTATTATCTATTTGGCTTCAACCATGTTTTCTGTGTTATTCCGTATCAACCTTTTTTTTTTTTTTTTTTTTTTTTTTTCACCAAAATATATTTCATATTGAATTCTTCTTTCTTTTTCTTAAAAAGCAAACATACACACATGTATACATTCTCACACAATCATAACAATTTTACTTGCATCATTTACGAGCACACGAGCATTTGGCCGAGACCATAATCATCTGACATATATCCCTTGACCAAAAGCCCATTGGTTACCCCGTATCTTATACACATAAACGTTTTGAAACATAAAAATAAGAAAGTGAAAGGTTCTTTGTGGTTAGAACCGCAAACTCTTCCACAAATGATTACAGGAGTGTTTGGCAAAAATAGCAATGGCAACGAGCTGTAGCAGTCAGAAGTAGCTTTGAGTAGTAGTTGTATTTTTCTATAAAAAACGATTAGTAATGTAATTATAGTTGTAATTATAATGTGTAAGATAACTCTTAAATGTTCAACGCTCCTAATTCATGGAGTGTTGGAAAAAGAGCATTCCAAAAAAGTAGTTAAAGCTACTACTTATTGTTTGTCAAACGAACATTAAAATTCACAACGTTCAACGTTCACCGTTCACCGCTCCTACAAATTGGTATTTTGATGAATAGTGACCACTCACAACACACCTTATGCTCTAAACTCAAAATAAACTTCGTATTTTTTCTTCTTGAAAAGAGCAAACTTACACGCAAATGTACATTCTCACCTAATCATAATAAGTTTATTATTCGGGAACTCATCACAAAAATTTTAACTAAGAACATATCCATCTTACAGATGTCGCTTGACCCAAAACCCATTGGTTAATCTGCATCTTTTACACATATATACTTGGTAGAATTACATATATATCCTTCTTAAAGTTCAATATTACGTAAATATTCTTCTCATTTGCACAAATATCCTTTACACTTTTATAATTACATCAATGTTCTTCTCAAACTTTTGTAATTACATCAATATATTTTCTGAACTTTTAAATTCTCATATATATCTAGAAATCAATTAAATTATAAGTATATTTATTTTAAATTCAAAAACTATTATTTATCTCTCATATTCATCATAATTATATTGTTCATATATATCTTTTGGCCTCAATTGATTAAAGAACATGATGACGTAATTAAAAAAGTTTAGATATACATATGAAAGAACATATTGTTCATATTTATTTATTTGTTTATATATACTCTTTAGCCTTGAGTTAGCTGTGTGCACAGTTCGGTTTGGGTCAATTTTTTGCTAAAACCAAAATCGAACCCAAATATTCGGTTTTATAGAACCCAAAACTGAAACCGTTTGGTTTTGGTTGTTTGGTTTTTCAGTTTATTATCGGTTTCGATTCGGTTATTCGGTTATTTCGGCTTTTAACCGTTTATATTTCGGCATAACCAATTTATAATAACAAAATTGTTTTACATAGAAAATTGGTTATTCTTCTTTAGTTTTTGTCAATCTAAGCCTAATAATTATTTTATATATTCTTCTTTAGTTTTTGTCTATCTAAGCCTAATAATTATTTCATATTTCTCCAATTACACAGATATAGATGACATAAGCACACATGCAAATGAATGTACACATAGTAAGATCATTGTCACATATTTATTGATATATTGTCAAGTAAACACACGACACGACAAACACGCATAAAATATACGATAAATATATTATAAATCCATCCATAAAATGAATATAAATTTATAAATTTGATTTATTTAGTTATCTATTTATGTTATATTAATTATATATTATTATTATATAATAAAACTGGTTCGGTTCGGTTTTTACGGTTTAGTTTTTTGGCGTAAACCGAAACCGAACCGCATTTTTCGGTTTTTGAAAGTAAAAATTGAACCATCGGTTTTTAGTTTCGGTTGTTTATTTCCGTTCGGTTTTTTCAGTTTTTTGTCTGATTTCGGTTTTTTGACTTACGGGTTCATAGTTCAACCGGCACGATCAACCGTAGTAATTGCAGTAGTGCCATGCATTGAATTGTATGACAATTTCTTCATAATACTACAGTTTAAACACCATAGTAATTGTAGTGGTGCGATGCATCGAATTGGTTAAAGTTTCAGTCATTTAACTATTATGGATTTAGTGGAGCGAAAAGAATTTGGACGAGTCATAAAGGATGAAACTTTTGAAAACAAACATCTCTAGATACTAAAAGTTTGAAACATAAGCCAACAATCTAAAAAATTTCAAATCTCTTTTTTTTTTAATCCAAAAATCGAATATATCGCTGCCTAACATGATAGCAATATACAAGTTATAACTGTAATTAACAAAAACAAAAAAAAAAAAAAAAAAAAAAAAAGAAAAAAAAAAAAAAGTGCATTTCAGATTTTCAGGCAGTTGCAGATCCCTCATGGAGTTCTCTTTAGAATTCCATTTCTACAGTTTTTCCCATTGATTCCAGGTGTCATTAGGGTTGCAATCGGTAAGGATTGATGCACGCTTTCATTGACTGGCCTGGTTCCATATTATTTTCTTAAGCCCATAAAGTCATTAATTATTAGCATTATTTTGCTCAGTACATATGTTGGTCACAGTTTCTATAGCTTTAGAAGCTGCTTTTTCACGCAAAGATAACTAAACATATCCATAATCTGTTTAAATTTCAAATAAAGACGCAATCATTTAAGTTTCCATAACTAAAACAAACCTGCACCATGATACATATTAAAAACATTAATATCACCTCTGAGTTAAGCATGAATCTACACCTAATGCATCTTACTTTTCATTAACTTTGATCGCCATAAGCCCAAAAGTAAAACACTTAGCTCCAAAGATCCCAATGCTGACATTGTCCTCTATGCGTATCGAAGTAGATTTTGCAGTCTTATTGATCAAGCAAAAGTAGTGTTTTCGTGTAGGAACTCACAAAGAATGAATCTCGTCTTGCAGAAATACCAATATAAACAATGCATTCTGAGTTGGGATCATATACTGCAAGTTTAGAATCTTCCTCTTCTTCTTCTTCTTCTTCTTCCAAACTACGACCCTTTGTCACTTCAACTAAAAGTTCGCCACTCTTTCTAGATCCAACTACACCTAGTATTGAAGTGTTAGGTGGGATGTTGCCCCTGATGGTGTAAATCTTTTCAAATGATTTTGGATCACTATTCTCCATGATCCATACATCGATATCAGATTCTTCCACATACAGCTCAAACTGAAATACAGCAAGGGTCTCCTTTAACTCATATATATGTACCTCCGTCTCAACGTCAAGGTGAGGATGAAGTGCTAAATTATCAGGAAGACATATTTCTGTAAATTCTTCACTTAATATATCAAATGACAATATCATATTGGAACCACAAAACCTATCCGATGTAACCCAATAAATAAACCTACCTATTGCTACCTGATAGTGTCTTAATCCAGTTGACCTTTGAGGCTGATTGATCGATAGACTTTTCCAAACTCCTGAGCTTAGCCTAAAAACCTCAACTTCCCAAGTAGTGTCAGTTATAGCATAAATTTCCTCCAAACAATACTCAAATATAATTTTAACAAGCATAGGGTCAAGAGTGCGAGGACAAACCCCAAAACCAAGATTAGTTGTATACTTCTTCTTTCTATCTAACACACTAGGCACATCAATAGCAACCGACTTCCTAATTGTAGGATTCCAAACAGCGGTATTGATTCCAGAATCACTTGGCTTTACATACAAATCATAAATGCAAAATAGGCCTTGAGAACAACCAATTATTGCTGGTCTAACACACATTGGAACCGTTAGGGAAACTTTCTGTTGAGGGAAAGTATCATCATCCACAATGGAAACAAGATTGTACTCATCTCTTACAAGTAAATGTTGCGGCAGCTGAGTGCATTGGTAATTAGCAATAAACTTGGAGCTATCGATGAGAGACTTCCAGGATTTTGAAACAGATCTGAATTGAATCAATGATTTAATAGGAAGCCTTTTCTTGATTTCCACTTGGATTTCTAAAGGTATGTTATTAGACATTTTTAAATTGGTGCTTAGATATCTCGGATGTTGTAACAGTACAAAAGGGGATGATTGTATTATGGGAGTTAATAAATGAAACGATCTCCTGCTACAAAACAAGACGATGAAACGAGTTAACAACTAAAATGGGTGGAGTACATTAAAATTAAAAATCTGAATCCCTTCAACAGATCGTTATAGGTAAAGTGGGATTACGAACCAAATCAAAGATTATATTATTAGTATTATTAGAGAATCACATTATGGTGTGAAGGAAACATACAATTGGTAGTATAATAGTAGATTAAAATATTGTGTGCAATCAATCAATCATGAAAGATCGACATCGGTATGAGCATAACGATGACATTCATTTTTTTGCCAAAAACAACCAATTCCACCAAAACCAAATGGAAAATTCTCTGGGTTGTGAATATGTCTATTTATCAATAGACACAAATTTCAGCCCAAGGTAGTTAAGAGGACGAAAGGCCAAAAAAAGCAAGGGCATGAGTGACAATATTTTGCATATAGTGCATATGATAGTGCCTAACGTAGAAACAATATTTAGAAAAGCTTAATATTTATTATTTAACAAACATGTATACCTCAAATCTTCAATTTCATAGCTAAATAGCTAAACAAATTCTAAAAGTTTTCTTTTGGCAGTAAACAAAACCCGCACAATGATGTAGAGCACTGATACAAGGTCATTAAGAAGAGATGAGAGGGCTTCTATACTTTATAAGTGGACACAAAGCCCAGTCTTACATTTATTAACTAACTAACATGAGGGGTAATTTGGTGTGTCAAAATAAAAATAAAAGTTTGACCCGATGTAACATCAGACCACATCACGCCTCTTAGCCGGAACGCTACACCAGCTACGGCAAGGGCTTAGGCCTGGGCAAGATAAGGTGAGATAGCTGCTAATTAAGGCCGGGCCTGAGGGCCTAGTCACCCACGCGAGGCTGGAGGGCCTTTGACTACACCAATAGGACCACTAAAAGATATTAGCATCTACATAACAAACATTTTAATGTTAATGTAAAACCAGAATCTGCCCTTTAAAGCACCAAAAATTGGGTAGAAGTATCATGAGTGGCCTAGGGGCACTTTAAAGCACGTAGTTGATGCAATGATAACAAGATTAGGCACTTAATGTCCTCACAAAAGTTTTAGGGTTCAAACCTCATTTGGTACACCTTTGGAGGTGGCTAGGGAAATGTTTGGAAAAGGACATGAGGATACCAAGGTTAGGCCACGTACATTTGAGTCAAAGGCCCTTCTCGAGTGGCATAAGCAAAAAAATCTCATCCGTTTAATTTTCTATATATGTTTCATAATAGAATAGACAGAGAATGATCCTTGTTCAGATCACATGAAGAGTCGTGATGTGCGCGGCCTAACTGGTATTCCAAAGACCATTTCTCGAGCCATCCAAGATGTTCACCCAACGAGTTTCGAACTCGATCTGGTCTCTTCGAGGCTTTAAGAACACCTCACCAATAGATCACTTTAAGGATTGATATAATAAATTTCATAATATTTTTATTAAACATATAACAACTTAAACAGATAATCATCTTATAATATATAACCAACAAAAAAATAATAATAATAAATAAAAAATAAAAAACTAAATCATTTCATTAACACCAGTACCTGTGTGACACCCAAAAGATGTGCTCGGATTATGGCTCAGTCGACAGAGATTGATTATGGGGGAAGATACAAATATGTGGTGCACAGAAGTTAGGGCTCAAACCAGGGTTTTCTTTTTTTCTTTTTCTTTAAAAGTAAATTGGGTTATGTCTGAATTCCCACTGCTAACCTCATCATTTATATAATAAAACAAAAAATATTATTTTTTTATTAAGTAACATTTTATATTTTTCTATAACACAACTAGAAGATAAATACAAAAAATATCGATAAGATGCAATTAATAATAGGATTGAATTTTTTAAATAATTATCTTTAATAATATAAAACTATAATTAAACATCATAAATCAAAAAAAAAAAGATTAAATTATTTTTTTTTAATAAATAAAAATATATGATTCAAAAAATTTTAAAAAAGCCGGCGTGCGCGGGCATTATAACTAATACATATATGAAGTATAATTTTATCTAGTACTTTCACTTCAGATATTTTTTTTCTTTTTCTAAACCTTTTCAAAAACAGGTCAATCCCAAAATAAATTAAAATACACACATTTTCAAGTATACACACTCTCAAACAATTAATTACCCATTAAAATCTCTCACTAGTTAACATAAAAAATAACATTTATTAAATGATATCCATAAATAACATTGTGGACATTTATTATACAATTAATTGTATACTATTTATAGTTTATGAATTTGTTTTTAATTCAAAACTTTATAAATAAACTATCTTAGAGACCCGTTGACACCGGGTAATATTTTAAAGAAATAGGTCAAATGAAATGATAAGAAAAATAATAACGGAAACTTGTTCCATTTAAATTATGAAAGAAAGAATGAGACAATGCGTCAATTATCCGATAAGCAATTTAGTTTGTTACAATTATACTAACAAACGTCCAAGCATTGGCGATTGTAAAACTGATTATCTCGAACATAAAATGATTTGTGTGAGCGCCAATCGATTCAAAACCCAATCCATGCCGTGATGATAGGCCTTCAAGTATTTCTCTACACGTCATAAAAAGCTAATAATGAAACTTTAGAGATTTCTCCGAGTCAAATGCTAAATATGCATTTTTGTAATCAAGGGCATCAAAACTCTCTCCGTCACTGTAAAAGGCCACACGAGTCGAATCCTCTTCAACTAAACCAACGTGTGCGTTGGACGGAGCATATTCCTTCTTATCTTTAGCAATTTGAAGCAAACTTTGTTTGTTTGCTACTTTATTGTTTTCAGACATCCACCACTCGTACCACACATTAACATCCCATTTTCCTTGTTTTTCAAATTTTAAAAGCTTATCTTTTTCGTTACCTGTACATAATAGATGATCATCAATGCATAAAACTGAAAATATGTATATCAGATTAATCCATAAATGCTGAAATCTGTTGCAACTGTTGTTCAAACAAATGTATAAGTGTTATACATACTTTTACTTGATTCTTTATCAGATGAAGCTTTTCCTTCATGTCATACGAATTCATATATGCTTTTTCATAGATGATACAGAGCCCCCTTTTAAAGACCCGTTGAATCACGGAGGTTTTTAAAAAAATAACAAAGTGAGATGATAAGAAAATAGGTATTGATTACATTGGAAACATGTTCCATTAATATATGAAAGAAACAATGAGATAATATGTGAATTATTCGATAATCAATTGAGTTTATAACAATTAAAATAATAAACGTCCATGCGTTGTCGTCTCCAAATTTGATGGTCTTGAATAGCAAATGACGTATATTGTACATACTTCTTGAACCTTGATCATAGACCTTGAAGTACTTCTTTGTAAACGACATTTGTAGTACTTTTAGAGATATTATCATACAGATCACAAACGACAACCTTCAAACATCTTTTGCTTTTAACTCTTGAAACAACAACATATAGTTGTCCATGTGTGAAAACATGACATGGCACGTACAAACCAACAGAGGTAATTGTTTCCTGACGATCTTTTGTTCCATTAATGATCTGTGCCTAAATAAAAGTTGTTGTTAATTTAAGAACTTGGAGTCTTGTCCCATTACATAATCCATTATCTTAATCAATATTTCTCAACAACAATATCGTGACTCCCACTTTTAATGCAAGTCTGTGGTTTTGAACACTTGAGAACTTCAATCCATTGATAAATTCTTGTGAGAAAATGGATTGATCTATATCGGTGCCACGTTTAGTTTTATCGATATTGTCGCAACTTAAGTAAACCATTTTTTATCCTGCAAATTTCTGTAACAAATGATTGTTTATAGTGTCCACGACTTTATTCGTGGGAGCAAGAATGACAGACTTTATTCGTGGGAGCAAGAATGACCTTTTCTGGGAAGTTCGACGGATCATTTATGTTATCCAAAATGTTTGGATAAGTAAACTCAATAATAGATGTTACCAGGTCATACGTAAAAGAATCTACTAATTTCTGAAAATGTGTTGAGACTATGGAGCGTTGACACTAATCAATCAATATCAGTTACCATCAATGCAATAAAAAAATTGCTTGTCCTGAAATACCGCAAGATGCTGAGATCAATATAATCCATGCTCTAAACTTATACCTATTATAGTAGTTGTATATCATAACAAATATTCTTTTGGTTGAAAGACATGTATCTTTGAATAAAGACTAATAAAAACAGTTGACCGCATATTTTCCAATTAATTATACCAATAAAAATGGGTGAGCACGTGAATCTGGCT
This sequence comes from Artemisia argyi, assembly GCA_030686995.1. Taxonomy (NCBI): domain Eukaryota; kingdom Viridiplantae; phylum Streptophyta; class Magnoliopsida; order Asterales; family Asteraceae; genus Artemisia; species Artemisia argyi. Next base: position 937,082 of record JARVZY010010800.1, read on the forward strand.
ATAGTCTCAGACACCACACAACAACTTGTCGTGTCAGTGTATTTATAGTAAACCTGTTTGCAAGAACAAAAAAAGATTTTATTGTATTGTACACATGTACGAAATATCCCAAAAAAAGTCATGAGCATAGCCGTTGTTGAATTTCTCATGAACGTGTCTGACGTTAGAGATTTTAGGCATATCACCGGTCACTTGATTCGCTTTGGCATAAGACACCACTGTTCTACTTCTCTGCATAAAGGTGCAAACACCATCCAGTCTGTACTTCCAATAGGATGAGTTAACTGTATGCAACCGTTATCCAACCGGATGAGTTAACTGTTGTGATTGCAAACACCATCTCTGAGTTAAAACACTACAGTTCACAATTGTTCCACTTCTCTGCACACATCTGTTAGTAACAGTTGTAGAATGTTATAAGCATCTATAAAAATTATCAAGTACATAAATCACAAAGTGAAAATGAATCAAAAGTAACTGTTCTATTCATTAAATACATATTAGATTAGGCTCGATAAGAGCTCATCTCGGTACATGTCTCTGGTATTTCAGTATATGAGATTTTGGTGGTGTGAGTAGGAGCTACTATTCAAACCCGGCTAATGAACAATAACTCCTATTTCAATTGTTACTTACAATCATATCCCAATCCCGCCCCTCACATTTACTAATGCCAAGAAAGCACAATGTTCCAACGGTTTACAGCCAGCATTGCTATAGGAAGTGGTAAAATAAAGCAATTTAAGAGTTCATACACTCGAGCTATTTTGACCCGTTCCAACTTATTTAACCTATTTCCTTTCAAGTTGTGTTGACCCGTCCATGGTGAAACACAACCGAGATCAATGTAGTAACCGGGTTAAAACTGTCACACTGTGATTGCAAAACAAAAAGTACTTACTTTTGACAGCTCAATGTAGTAACCATTATTGTCCCCAATCAAAAGACATGGATTACTGGTTATCTCCATGGTTCTACCTACCAAGCCATGTATCAACTGCAAAGATCAGTAAAAAAATGCAGAAAAGTCAGATAAAAGTAAGAATAAGCAAATTCAGATGATTATTGACTTTTCTATAAAGAAACTGTATTCATTGAAAGATAACTTTCATTTTGTTGTTTTTTTTTATTTTTGTTTTGTTTATGTGTTTTTTTCCAGTTTTCGTATAGGCTTATAAGGCTGAATAATAAGCTATTCCAAACATCGCCGACATTTTTAGAAACAAAAGTAGGAAATAAGCCGCTCATTGGACAAATTAGTTTATTATCATATATCACATTAACTAAAAATAACACGTTGGATTAGCATCTCTTATACCCTCATGGGCTATTCCTTTTTAATAAAACCATCCGCATAGCGTAGGAGCCACATACCATCTTCTTGCAACATAATCCTACTAAACAAACAAATTGAAACACGATATTCAGAAACACTTAGAAAATAAATAATGACTATTGTTTATAGCCATGTCCTTTTCGATCAAGTGATTTCAAAGTTAAAGAGGACATGGTAAAATTGATTGTTACAATTATATAACATCCCTACCAGTACTTTATGATAACATCCTAATCTTTTTTAATGATTCTTAATGTATAGTTTACAAAGAGGTAGAATATCTTAGGATTAAAGTTCTCATCTTTGAATGTCCTTCCATAAATTCTCTTAACACCAGTTCCCGTAAAGTGAAAATAAAGGCACCATTATTCTCAACATATCTAAATGCTCTTAACACCATTGTAATGTATTCTAAATGTTGACACACCAAGTATTTACATATCCGCCTATAGCCCTATACCACCCATATAACTGATAATGATTATACGCACCAAAATTAAAGTTAAACTGTTCTGTGACTTATGTGACCCATTACTAAGCAAAGTAGTATTATTTACCCTGTTGAAAGCAGGTTGGTAATCAGCTGGAGCTCCACTCTTTTGATCTCCGAATTCTCCAGGAGGCCCTCTTGGACCAGCAAGGTAACCACCTCCGTTGTAACACCCCCAATTCATGGATGCAGTGGAATTCAAACTGGGTGTTACTCGACGGCACAACAGTCATAATAATAGAAAACGATCTCTAATTGAGTCGTTTTAAAGGATTTATCATTCAAATTATATAAATATCATAGAATACAAAATGAGGTCCCAGATGGTTCCATGTTTACAAGTTACATTAAACGAGTTTTTGAATGATAATAAATTTTATAGCCATCTTGAATATCCGTGCCTTTCTGTGCCATACTTGATCATCATGGACCTGAAATACATGCTTAAGAGGTCAACACAAAGGTTGAGTGATATTCATAGAGTTTGTTTAATGGTTGAACACAATATGTTGGTAGTATGAGTTAATTAGACTCATACTCATGGTTGGAAAACAAAACAGGTAGGCTACGTTATTATACGCCCATAAAATGTATTATAACACTAAGCTTATGACACCAAAACGTTAACGGGTACCAATATCAATCGGCGGAGTTATCCCGGTAGGTACTTTGCTAACATACCTAAATCTCAAATATTAGTGCATTTGTTTGAACTTAGTCAATACAAATGGGATTCGTCAATCCCAATAGGCCTATTCACAATATTCGCGCTCACTATTACTAGTGATTAAATGGTTCATAATAAGGGATATTGGTTTTAGCAAGGATAGTACTTAGTGATAATAAAACAATCAGGCAAGCATACAATTGAAAAGCATTGTGTTCGGTTTAAAATAGCATGTATTCCCCCCAAGGGTTTGTAAAACAATTAAGTAATGGAAAGTGGGGCTATGAACTCACCTTGAGTTGGATGATGTTTAATGAGAATGATGGATATGCCGTGAGAACTTCTACGAGCAACCTAGAACAATTGTTGCAACTTAGGTTTCGAGTAATGTCTAAGAATATGAAGAATTGCCTATATATGTCTTGCATTTAGTCCATGATGTAGTACTTAGTATAGTGTAAGTATTTGAAAAGAAATGGTTCATGAAACATGTATAGTTTATATATCGTTTACTACCGTTCGGGCCGACATAATTCAGAAGTCATGTAGTAAACGTTCGAGGAGCCAGGACACTTTAATTCATAAATCCACAACTTATCTCGACGGCTTACTTAATGAACTCCTCACATGAGGCTCCCTACTATTGTAGTAGTTGATAAATATATATATATATATATATATATATATATATATATATATATATATATATATATATATATATATATAAGTTTTGATCCGAAAAGTTACATGTCCAATATTTGAATAAACTTACGAAAGTTTATTTTTACATGACGATTGTTATTAGGGTAAGTTTCTTAAGTCTTGTATGACAATTACTTGTAAGATCTCATGGTTCTTTAGATGAAGTAGATCCAAATTGTATATTTAAGTTATCGCCAACTCTTTAGCTCATGTTTTCGCCTAAGTAAGTTTATATGGTCATTTAGTCATGGCCTTTCCATGACCTTTGGTCATTGTTCCATGGTCTTGAGACTCAACCTTGGCTTTAGCCATGGTTGTGGTCTTGAATCTAGGTCATTAGACCTCTTGTTCTTTTTAAACAATAAAAATTATATAGTGATTTATATATATAAAATAGCTGTTAAGAAACTGAAGAAAATCTCATTCGTTATTGGGTTTCTGGAGACGTGCTCCTAAATTTTGAAGAAAACATGATTCCGGACAACTTTCGTGTTTTAACTTTTTCGTGAAACGGACCAGAAGGGCCTCTTTTTGCGTGTTTTATGTTCTGTCACAGAAAGTATTTAGGTAGTTTTGCCGCAAAGTTTTGGTAACTTCAAATGGTCATAACTTTTGACTCGTGTACTCGTTTTAGGTGGTTCAATTTGCTATGGTTTCCTTGTTAAGTCCTCTACTACAATATGTAATGGTCCAATATCATAATTTTACCATTTTGATCAGATTTTACCAAAAAAGTCACTAGTTTACTTGTTTAAATAACTTAACTTAACAATCATTTACAATAACTTGTTTTACTCATTTTTATACATCATGGACATAATCATAAGACAATATATAGCATGAATGATATGTAAATAGCATGAATATGATATTTAACAAGAATTATGTTAGGGTTTTGCTTACAACTTTGGCTTTCTACAAGAAAGGTAAGTAACATGTAAGGTAAGGACTTTGATTGACTTAAGCTTCACCCTACTTCACTTCAAGCAATCTTTCTACACTTGTATTCTTGAAAGAGTGATGATGAAAGTTGAGGTGACTTGAGTAGATTCAAACTCAAGAGAAATCACCAAAGTTTCTAGGGTTTGGAAGTAGTTTGATGAATCAAAACCAAACTAGAGTTTCTATGTTGTTGTAGCACTTGATACTTGCATGAAATTGGAAGTAAATGAGCTAAGGTTATGGTGTTTTTGTGTGTGATGTGTGGCGTACAAAGGAGGGGGAAGGGAGGCTTTTATAAGGGCTTGAGGAGGTTACAATCTTGACTTGTCAAACCTTGGAGACCAAGTTGAACACATGTAAACATCTTAAGACCTTAAGCTTGAGATCAAGCCACATGAGGGGTGACTCCCCCCCCCCCTCTATGGCGGTTCAAGATGGATAAGGGGGAGTGAGTTGGCTTGTGATGATATAATTCTAGTTATATTGATAGTTTTGACTCCGTAAAATGATAACCGTAAATGATTAAGCCATAATACGTAAAACCGGGTATCGTAAAAATACAAAACATGGAAGAATGATTAAACTTGTTAAAATACTCCATAATAAAATATAGAATGAGTGGTAGGTTCCATTGGGGTGCTAAAACTGGAAACACGGGGTCTAAAACGCGTAATACGTAAAACGTACGAATATTGTGTAAAATTGAGAAAAGTAAAATATAACTTTTCTAATAGGATAAAAATGATTTAAAATGACTTATAATGTCTAGACTGGGCTCAGTCTAGTGTCGGTTGGTATTAAATGTCTTTTAGACATAAAACCGTAAGCCTAAAAATCAAGGAATGATTTATAAAATCAATGAATGATTTTTGGTCAAAGGAGGAGGGAAAAATATGTTGACTTTTTCCAAAAATGTGAAAACTTAAATTGTCTTAGAAACGCGGTGCAGGTATAGGCTAAGGTTACGGCTAAGTAAAAGTGCTTAGAAACAAAAATTCCTGTTTCTCACGGCCGAGGTTTATTTGGTCATATTTTTCTCAGTCATGATTAATTCTCAAATAAATCATGAGTGTATCAAACATTTTTCTGATGCGGGAAAAATTAACGCGGTCGAGTTTCGTTGTGCGTAGGATTTTTGAATGACGTTTTACCCTAAAACGTGTATTACCTTAATAACTTTCGCGAAAATTATCTGATGAGTGTCAAACTTTTATTTTGCCATGGAAATGATTTATCATACGAGAATATGAAATAAAAATCAAATTTCGGAAAAAGTGAATAGTAAAAGTGAATAGTAAAATTGAATAGTGAAATTTTCGAAATTTGAAGTTAACCTGAAAATGTGAATTGTTACAGTCTCTACCCCTTACGGGGAACTTCGTCCCGAAGTTCTATGTGTGTTATATGTTGGAGTGGTGTCGATGAAGAGGTGTGGTTACTTATGAGGACTAGAGTGATGTAGTTTGATTTGTCGTTTTAGTGTATGGCGTAGGATGAGGTTTACTTTTATGTGGGAAAAGTAGAGTAAGAGTGATTAATTGTCGTATTCTATCGTATGAATACTTATGAATTTCCTGTACTCACACGAAATTTGTTTTAAAATTATAGGTGAGAAGTTTGTTTCTAAGAAAACATACAGGTGACTGCTCCCAGCATAACATGATCCCTCCTGAATTAGACATAGGTGATCAGGCTATGTATAATTTAGGACCGATAATGTGATGTTCGGTTTAGTCATGTAGTATTGTGTTTCTTAAAAGTTTTAGATGGTATTCAATCTTGTAAAGCTGATGAGGGTGCTTGTGGTGTAACTAAGGATGATTTGAGCTTTAAAAGTGCATCAAGATCTGTTAATGAGCTTGTGGTTGCAATGGTTGTGAAGATAATGATGGTGAAAAGACGAACGAGACTTGTGTCCTTCATTTTGGTTTGATGAGTTTTAGTGGTTTGAGATGAAGTTGGGTAAAGAAGATATGATATCAATTTATAGGGTGGTATCAACGATGTAATTTTTCTAAGATGGTGGTAGAATATCTTGGAGTAAAATGATGTGAAACAATAAAGTGGTAACAAAATAGCTTGCAGTAAAATTTGTTGAATGGTTTATAGGATAACTGGGTAAATCTTACAGAATTGTAATAGTCTACTAATCAGTCAAATTGGTTTGGAGATAGAAAGTACAGTAGATGAGAATTATCACAAAGAGTTGTTTATTGAACTATCGGCTGTGTATCGCTACCAGTAGCTACAGTATTTCTTCTACAATCCTTGGCAAGATGTCCTGGCTTTTGGCAATTGTTGCACTTAGCCGGGCAAGGACCTGCATGATGGTAGTTGCACTTGGTACACTGTGGTAGAGTCCCAATGTATTTACCTCTGGCTGGTGCAGCAACATAAGCCATTGCGGCTTCTTGTCTTTTGTTTTGCTGGTTATGATGATTGTTGTTTTGATTTGGGTTGTTGTTGTTCCTATTGTTATTGTTGTTATGGTAATTGGAGTTGTTGAAGTTTTGTCTTTGGGTTTCTGATGTATGCACTACTTGATCCATGAGGCTGCGAGACATCCGCATAGCTTCATCAAGTTCCTTGGGATTGGTTGAAGTTACATTCCCTTGTATACTTGGTGGAAGTTCCCAGATATATCGTTCTAATAATTTATCTTTGGTTGAAACCATTGTTGGACATAGAATCCTCAATTCTTGGAATCGACGGTTGTAAGTTATGATGTCATTTCCTTTAACAACATGGTCCCAAAATTCCACTTCTAACTTCTGCATTTCACTGAGGGGGCAGTACTCTTTGATCATCATCTTCTTCAAGTTATCCCAAGAAATCTTATAAGCATTTTCAATGCCTATTCGTTGAGATATTGAATTCCACCATGATAATGCTTCATCCAGCAGTGTACTAGTGGCATATTGAACTTTATCACTCTCGGTACATTTGTTGACCAAAAATACCGACTCCGCTTTCTCAAACCAGCGGGTCAAACCTACGGCTCCTTCAGTACCCTTAAACTTTGTGGGTTCGCATTTCAAATAGGATATGAATGAGCAACCCTTAGGTACCGAATCAACATTTATCACTGGAGGACTAGTTAGGTTTGGTCCTCCAGTGTTAAGTGTGGCTGTGGCAATTCGGGCAGCTTCTGCAGCTCTAGCAACTTCTGCAGCTGTGGCGGCTTCAGCGGCTGTTGCAGCATCAGTAGCTGTAGCGGCTTCAGCGGCTGCTGCAACTTCTGTGGCTACGGCTGCTCGTTCAGTTGTGAGTGATGCATTTACACGATCTTTAACTAGTTTGCGAATAGCAGCTTGAGTCATTGTTGGTGGTGTCTTCTTCGTTGGCGCCATGATTCTATTATATAAAAGATACGTCGTGAGTAGAGAGTTGTGAAATAAGCATGATTTTTTATGGGAAATGATAGAATAATCACGTTTGAAGATTTAAAGGCATAACACATGATAGTATAAAACAAGAGTTTTATTCATACAACGTTGGTTGATTTACAAAATCGAAACTTATTACAAGCTTCTTCAAAATTTACTAACTGATACTTTCAGTTTAGTAATTACAACGTTTTTACTATCGCTAGTTATTACATGGATTTCATAACATTTACTAACTGAGTCTAATCAGTTTAGTAGTACAAAAGATAACTAGTATCATCACACTAGTCTATTGCGGGTTAGAAGGTCCGAGCAGCTCTGATTGATCGGCAACTTCTTGGTTTAGTGTGTCATAGGGGTACGAGTCAATGAAGTTTGAGAGGCTGTAGTTTCCATGCTGACTTTCTTGTTGGATCAATGGTGGTCGTGATACGATCCATAATGAGTGATCCAATTCATCACATGTAGGGATATCAAAAGGAAGTGATAGTGGTGGTGGTAATGGCTCTAGTACATATTCATACTCATTATCCTCCTCGGAGTCTGCCTCAACCCAATTTTGTTCAAAATAATTAGAAGTATTCGACGCAAAATTAGTTGGCATTGGTTCCTCCTCTTCTTCGTCGGTTGAATCTTCGAAAGGTTCTTCTTCGTCATCAGAAGCGAAGGCATTTACGAAGTCAAATCCGAACTTGGGTGAGGGTGGTAAGACTTGGAAGTTATTAGTTAGAGTGGGAACATAGTTGGGAGAAGTGGGTACGCACATGATTTCTATTAGAAGAATTACTATGTTAAAACAATTCAAATGTTTATGGGAAGTGATCAAAATGTGACAAGTGTGTATATATCAATATCCTAATATGTTCATGTAGTATAAAATGCTTACGGGGAAATGCTCAATTATGCTAAGGGTACATATATCAATATGCAATTATGTTTGTGTAATATAAAATGCTTAATAAGTCCATAATCGTCTGGAGGATGGAAGACACAGAGAGCGGAAGGCTATAAAAATGTTTTTGCTTGTAAGTGTAGTTATAGTTTAGGTCTCAATTAGACCCGTTTCTCTATAACCATGGCTCTGGTACCAATCTGTAACACCCCCAATTCATGGATGCAGCGGAATTCAAACTGGGTGTTACTCGACGGCACAACAGTCATAATAATAGAAAATGATCTCTAATTGAGTCGTTTTAAAGGATTTATCATTCAAATTATATAAATATCTGAGAATACAAAATGAGGTCCCAGATGGTTCCATGTTTACAAATTACATTAAACGAGTTTTTGAATGATAATAAATTTTATAGCCATCTTGAATATCCGTGCCCTTCCGTGCCATACTTGATCACCATGGACCTGAAATACATGCTTAAGAGGTCAACACAAAGGTTGAGTGATATTCATAGAGTTTGTTTAATGGTTGAACACAATATGTTGGTAGTATGAGTTAATTAGACTCATACTCATGGTTGGTGATGAGTGTGCAAATACTCATCATTTTTACCTTTTCTGAGCTGCCAAAACATCTAAAAATACTCAATATTGAACCAAAATAGTGAAAATATCCCAGGAAAGTGTTTTACATGTTTCAAATGCAAAAATACCAAAAACAGATGAAAAACGCACAAAGTTTGCAAAATTGGCAGTTTCAGTCCCTCAACTTTCAAAAGTTGTCAAATCTAGTCCCTGGTTATTCTAAAAACTTGAAAAAGTCACCAAAGGTCCTTTTAAATCAAAAAGTGACATAATTAGTCCTTTGGTGAAAAGTTTCACAAAATGTCAAGTTTAGTCCCTGAACTTTGAAAATTTTCAAAAATGGTCCCTGGGATATTAAAAACTTTAAGAATTTGTCCTTGCACTAACCTTTTATGACAGGATTGGTCCTTGGTGGAAAGTTTGGTGAAAATTACACAAATGGTCCCTGAAGTTTGAAAGTTTGGCAGTTTTAGTCCCTGGTGAAAATTAAATGGAAAAGTCAACTCTGGTCCATGTACTATTCATAGATTGGCAAAACACACCCCATGGAATACTTCAAAAAACTTGCCAAGTCTCACCCCAAACTTTCGTTAAATTACAAAATTAGTCCTTGTGTAACTTAAAACCAAACCGGACCTAAATAAATATTACCCAAAACAAAACCAATCCAATCCATTCCCACAAGCCCACTTCCTTTATTACTTGGGCCAAAATACATCTCAGCCCACCAACACCCAAAGTATTATAACCGGGTCAATGTTTGACTTCGGTCAAACATGGTCAAACAACCACCATCCTTCCCAGCTTCCCTCCCCCACAACCCCACTTGGCCGTCCCATCACCACCACCCTCTCCCACTTGTTCCACCGCCCAAAACACTCACCCTACACCTAACTATCACACCACAATAAATGCCACCCCCCCCCCTTGTCTGATATCCAGAGCAATTTGCAAAAAAATGATTTCCCGTCAAAAATACGTGGCACTTGATTGGAGTGATTCAGAGCAAATCAACGGACAAGATCAAATGGGAAAGGTTCAGAGAGGGCAAGGAAACCCTAGGAGATGGCTATAAAAGGATACAAGGGTGCAAAGAAGAGAAGAGTAGTTAATTAAGTATTATTAGTGTCGATTTTAAATTAAGTTTCAAATTTCTGTGTAACTTTCAAATTCCAAGCATTGTAGTAGTGATCCTAGTGTACTCTTAATCTTTTCAAGTAATAAAATCAAGGTTTCATTCCTGTTTTGTGTAATTTCAATTTTCTCAATTTAAGCATTTCTAAATAAGCTTAGCTGTGAATTGTACCAAGTTTCATGGACTGAGTTAGGATCATGTAAGTTCCCTTGAGCTTGTTGAAACTTTTAGAGACCCTAAAATCCAGTGTTAATAGAAAACAATCAAAAAGCTAAAAAAGTCAACATTGGTCAACTGTGTGTACTTTTGAGTTGTTTTCAGGTACTGAGGATCATTGAGGAGCAAGATTGGAATTGGATTGTGCCTATCTAAAGATAGGCAACTGTGGAAAACCTCTTGTTCATGCTAGAGGTGTTCTGTAAGCTTTTGCTCATTTAACTTTTCCTCTAAAAAGTTTAGTTTCTAAAATCCTTGCTTGTAGTTGTTAATCTGTGTTCATCTGTGCTATTTGATTGTTGTTTTAGTAATTTTTAGCTTAATATTCATTACTTGCTTGTTAGAATATATAGTTACTTATAATTTCATATTTAACTGTCAAAATAGTTTAAGTGATAAACCTGTGTATTTGTCATTGTGATCTGTTTCTAAGTGCTTAAATAAGTTCATATAGACATAATTAGTGGTTTGGGATCAAGTTTATACACCCTAGTACCTCATTGATTTGAAAAACTCATAACAGTCCAACAATAAGGGGTGTTTGGATTAACCTGGCTTGTTTTGTTCTTGTGATTCTTATAAGCCCAAATCTGTTTAGACTTCATACTTAGGGGTGTAACAGAGTAGTCAAGACTTTACATTGGTAGTTTTCAAGTAGAAAAGTCAAAATTAGCTTTTAACTAGTATAAGTAGTTAACTGTTAGGAGTTTTTACTTAAAATCTCATTAAATCATTTCATTATCAGTTAAGGTAGCTTGATTTAGTAACATTGTAGCTTAAAATCACTTAATCAGTCAGTAAATCAAGATCTAAGTTCACCATAGTCAAAGTTCTTCAAAAACTTGAAAAGTCAAAAAGTAGCTCATCAGATTTTTACAAAACTTGTGAGATTTTTCTTGAATTTTGTGGAATGAGTTAGGACTTGAAACTTGTTGTAGTTACACTCTACCACCTCAACTTTTGATTCCCATAGTTTCTTCAATTTTTTGAATTTTTGTGTGGGCTCCACAAGCCCTGGAACACAGTTGCAGGGAAGAAACATTCCCCTGCACCAGCAGACCTCCACCACACCACCACCTTTGGTGGTGGCTGCAGCCCAACCTAGTGGGCCCCAGAGGTTCATTTTTGGTTCTGACAACTCCCCTCCTACCAGGGAACAAGGCTTGACCCTTTGTTTGACCTAGGATCAAGTGGACCCCACCTAGAATCCACCACAAGGATTGTCCCATTTCTGAGTTGAGTTTCATTGTGCAAAGTGCTTATTTCTTCCCATACAGCTTATTTGTGATCATTGTTTGTTGTTTTTGGCTTATTTAAGTTTGTTTAACTTATTTGCACCCATTTTCACCCTTGTGGACCCCACCTATAGTCCTGTGTGCTTATTTGTCCATCCAGTCAACATAAGTCAATTGTTTAGGTTTAGGGGGTGCATACAGCTTATTTATAAGCCATTTCAAAAGTGTTTTCACAAAAGATTTCTATTTTCAGTAGTAAAGTAAGTTTGTAAAAGAAAATACAAGAAAAACCAATTTATTTTTAAGTGATAGTTTCTATTTAATTTAATTTAAATTTTATTTTTCATTTTTAGATTTTTATTAAGTACTTAGTATTTTAATATTTTTATTAATTATCTCTTATATTAAAGTAAATTCAGTAATTTTTCTAGATTTTTATTTTGTCATTTAGTATTTATTAGCTTTAATTTTAGTTTTCTTAATTATTAATTAATATTAAGTATTAAATAGCATATTTAGTTTTTATAAAGAAAAACCTTGTTTTATATTTTTCCTAGTTCTAATATAATATAATAGACGTTTAGAAAATAAATTTTTAGTTTTTACTGTTCATTTTCCATTTTTCTTATTTTAATTATTTAAATTAGATTTAAGTTAATTAAAAGGTAATTAATTAGTGGATTAGCTTTAAACATAATTTTTAGGAGTTTTTATAATTTTGTAGGATTCCTGTGATGGTTAAATAATTTTATAAATTTTCTCATAATTTTATAAGTTAATTTAGTATTATTAGTAATTTAAAATATTTTAATTAGTTTAATTAAGTTAAATAGTTTTTAATTAATATAAAATCCATAAAAAGACAAAAATATTTATTTTTATTATTTTTACTTTCTTCAAGTTCTAATTTAAGTTTAGAAATTATTTTTGCAAGTTTTTAGGTTAATTTGTAACATTTATAATTATTAGTTAATTTAAATTAGATTTTAATTAGTTTTATTAATTAAATAATATCTAAATATTATGATAATCACTTTTATAATTTCATTTTTCATTTTCAAATTTCTTTTTAATTTCAAGTTTCAAAAGTTTCAAAAGCACCCCCTGTAGTTTGTTAATTACCAAATCCCACTTTTCTAGTCTGTTACGTGAATCTGAATTGTGAATTTGTGCATATACTTGTATATCTGATTTTTGTGAATATCATATCTGTGTACAAATACCAAAATAACAGTAGCAAAATCAATTCCACATTATCTGGGATACTGTCCTCAGTGCCACTCACTCATAAACGATTTCAAACGACACCATTTCAATCTCGCTGGGACTTTAACGACCCGGGGACACACTATACTATCCACGGAGCATTGGGATAAGCTGTTTTTGACTAGTTAACCTTGGTTAATTATATCTGACGGTTTAGACCCAATCAAAATTTGGCGCCGCTGCCGGGGAGGTTGTTGCGTGTTTTAAAAAATCGTTTTAAGTTTAGTGGTTTTCAAAACCCTCCCTGTACAAATTTCACACAAATTTGTAAAAAGTTTTTGTAAAAATATAATCATATCAAAAAAGTTCATTAACACTTTTCCTAAAGTGTTAAAAACACCAAAAAAATCAAAAACAACAAAACAAACTGTGAAGTTAAATTACTTCGTTTTCTTTAAGATTACAACCTGAAACAGTTGGTTTAAGGTAAGTTCTGACATTAAATTGCGAACTGAAGAGGAAACCTATTTACTTCCTCCCGCCAGCCTGCGAGTAATCTTAAAAGAACGATTTCAGTTAACGAATCAGTTCCAAAAATATTTCCCAAGTTTTCTGCACACACACCCATAAGCCTAAAACAGTTTTTCAAATTAATAAATACATAAAATCTTACCACCGCAAACCAAGGCTGAACACCTACCAACTGGGGGTGTGGACATAATAAGTTCCCAAACTTAAGATTAAAACTTGCCTTTATATCCCTGTGAGTGGTGTACCTTTTTAAAGAAGCCATTCACTTGTGATAATTGGTTTAAGTTCACTGTGGTTTTGCCTTGATCTTGTTTTGAAAAATTGTTTTTAGTGCATGCGCTCTCGGTCACAAACAAAACGTAAACATCATAAAAACGTACCCGAGCTACGTTCTGACACACAATGTGACAACTGGCAAAATAGGGAGCCGTTTTATAAAACCCGCATTACATTGAAATTTTAAATTTGGAAAATTTTGAAAGTTTATTGTGACGAGATATTTTGTGAACGTTGGTACTTGATTTTTAATCATACGGTGTTTATGAGATTTAGTTATTTATTTATGGTTTGACTTGTTTCGGTTGTGATGATTTATTCTGAGATCGTTATCTTTGGCACTACATTGACTCCGGCACTAGATTAACCTAACGAATTTTTTATATTTTACAAAACGGTAGCGATTCACCGTTAAATAAATATTATGTCTTTCATACATATCGATATATTACGGGAAATGTTGTTGGGAAAATCATTTATGACGTGCATGAATATATTTGGCGAGAATTTAATACTTCTATGATCGAGTAATCGTCTTGTGGGAGAACCGTTTATTTATATTCACCTAAAAACTAAAAGTATTTGTGGCTAGTTTGGAAAAAGGGAAACTTGTGGGACTAATGTGTAAAATTCGGGTATTAAACCCTCCCCCCTAACCCTAACCCTCATAATATTATCACACACCCACTTCTCTTCTTCCCCCTCTCCCTAGCCGCCGGCTGCCACCCCTCCACCATCACCACCGTCGACTTCCACACGACACCACCACCACCAAAACACTCCCCATCACCTTCTTGTTCTTGTGGTGTGAAACACGCGCCTTTCCCCCTTCGCTTTTATTATTATCGCCGCACCACACATCACACGACACCATAACATCATTCATCTTGGTTTTCATTCGATTTAGAGGTGAGAAAACATGAGTTTTGGGTCGGGTTTGACTATTTTGAGTCAAACCCGAATTGAATCTTGGTATTTTTGGGATGCTTGAATTCGAAATGGAAATGGGTTTGATATAAAAACGAGTTTGGTATCCTTGGGGGTCGATTCTTGATTATTGGTGCTCGGATTTGGATTTTTGTACGAGTTTGGTTTGGGTTTGTGGCTTGATTTGAGCTTGACCGAGACCCTAGGTCTCGGTGTGACACTCCTCAACTCGATTTAGAGTCTTGGAGGTGTTATGGTTCTTTTTCTTCTTGATTCTTGATGATGGTTTAGTGCTAGTTGGAATTTTGGGTCAATGGTAGCTCGATTTGATGTTGTTGTTGTTTTGGATTCTCGGCCGACCCCCCCCCCCCCCCTTCGCGGGCTGTTTGGGTCGAGAGGCTCTTTAGAGCTAGCCGAGACCGAGAGGTCTCGGGTGAGGTTATTTTTATGGTTGTGACCTCACAAGTTGACCCGGGTTTGACTTGGTAAGTCGACCCGTATAATTGATATATTTTTGTTTCGGTTTATATGGTATTAATATTTGTTGTGACTTATGTTGGACAGAAGCATTTGGACATTGGTTTACTTGTATTGTGATTTGGAGTTGTGTTGACGAGTATGGAATTGGGGACCGATTGTGAGACGGTCAAATAGATGATGGAGATAGGTTAGTTGGGTGCCGTAGTCGGACCCTCATGTTGTAGCACGTGAATATGGGATTGTTTGGACGGAGTTGATTTATATTGTGACTTGATTTTTATTATTTTGGACTTGGACTATGAGCCGAGGGTCATGACTCGGACATGTGACCAAATTCTATGACTCGATAAATATTTAAAAGTCGAAATCAAAAATAATACTCGTTATAATATTATTAAGAATATAATCGTTTATATACGTATATAGACGCGTTAAACGTATATATATATATATATATATATATATATATATATATATATATATATATATATATATATATATATATATATATATATATATATATATATATATATATATATATATATATATATATAAATGCGTATATTAATAATAAAACGATCACGAGTAAACGTATAATAATAAAACGATAGTTATTATACTATGAAAATAGTGTAATAAATGTCGGGATATTATTATAAATAATAACTATATAAATAATGGCGAAATATACGTCGGATAACTAATAATTAAAAATGTGGTTTTGCTTATAAATTAGAAACTTATCGAGTTGTACGAATTGTGGGTCTTTAAAAGTCCAAGTGGGACTTATGTTGTGACTTTGAGTTGTCACGGATATATGACGGTTAATATAAACATTTTATATATCGAATGACTTATTCTAGATCGAGTTATTTGACGATATAAAATGAGTATATTAATGGGCATCGTATCCCACGACGCCCATAGGATGTGGTATATATTTTAGGGTAATGAATTACTATATGTCTCGTGGAGTTTGGCCGATTCGACGATATATATAGGGAATTTATTGACTACGACATATACCAAATAGAAATTTATGTGCAATGTGCTTTAGGTTGGGTATAATCTTGGAACGATATATTACGTAAATAAATATGAGAGATTACCAAATCGACAGAATTGATAAGGTTCGATAATTATTTAAATAATATATTGGGCTAACATTAGACCTATAGTTGTCTTATTAATGTTCTTTGTTAAGACTTTTTGGTTTGTGCTGTGTCGACCCTCCACCCGTATGGATACCAAACGTCGAATTTCAAATGAATATGAAGTTAATTCGAGAAATGGATAATTTTGGAAAGTAAAATGGAATACGTATGGGAATGGGAATATTTGATTTTGAGGAAATGATTTCTGAACGAGTTTGATATTGTTAGGAAGTGCCGAGTCTGTAGTCGCCGTTACGTGAGTTGCTTGAGATTACTTACGTCTTTCTTCTATCGTTTCTTTTGAGGATTTCTGGACTTGAGGTGAGTCATAGCCCCACTTTTTACTCTTGAACTTTGTTTTCAATACTTGGGGTGAGAAACGTGCAAATGTTTTATGTGGACTATTATCGCCTTGTTTATTTAAAACTTGCTATGCTTATAGAACTAGGTAGGATAGACCGAGGCCTAGTCCCGAACTAGGTAAGCTATTGATTGGGTTATAGAGCAAGGCCTAGTCCCGAACTAGGTAAGCTATTGATTTGGTTATAGAGCGAGGCGTAGTCCCGAACTAGGTAAGCTATTGATTTGGTTATAGAGCGAGGCCTAGTCCCGAACTAGGTAAGCTATTGATTTGGTGGTTGAGCGAGGCCTAGACATGAGCTAGGTAAGCTATTGATTGGTTGTTGAGCGAGGCCTAGTCCCGAACTAGGTAAGCTATTGGATTGATTTTAGAGCGAGGCCTAGACTTGAGCTAGGTAAGCTATTGATTGGATTGATTTGAGCTATAGCGTGCACCTATAGGGTTGATTTGATTTGATTTGATTTGGTTGGATTATATTGGTTGGAATATTTTGGTTGGATGTTTTGGTTGGATGATTGAGGCCTAGTCTAGCTAGCAAGCGTTTTGCGTATATGTCCACTATATTGAGTTATGAATCTAAACGTATGATCTCACCAGCGAAAGCTGACTTTTAGCACGTTTTCTCAGGTAATTAAGTGATGCTCTGCGGATGCTTGGGATTGGAGGCTTGGCATTTGGCACCGGTTATGGATCTATATTTTCTAAAACTCTGATAACTATTGTGGACCTATATTTATTTTCTTTTGGGCCTGACTTTGGATGATTTTGGGATAATGTAAACTTTAAAACCTCGTGTGGTTGTACTTTATTTTGTTTGCTTTATCTCGTTCTTCTATGTCTTGTGTTTGGATACCAATCCCCGTAGCACCCCGAAAGCTTGTTGAGTCTTCCGCTGTACCAAATTTTGGGGGTGTTACAGATTGGTATCAGAGCCAAGGTTATAGAGAACTAGGTAAATAGACACCTAAACTATAACCGATTTTTATAGAAAACGATCCTCGACCATTGCCCGCCAGCCCGCCAAGCCGAAGCATCATTGTTGTTATTGAGGTATTATGAGATATTGACTTGGAATGAGATTATTGAGATGATTATTAGATTTGGGATTTCTTGAGATGATTTGAGGTTTTGAGGTTTATTGATTTAGTGATATGATGGCGTTTTGAGGAATTATATGCGTTTTGAGGAATTGTATGGCTTAATTGTTTTTCGAATGATTTTAGTAATGCGGTATTTTAAATCTTTCTTGATATATATGATTGGGAATTATATGATGATTTTGATACGGTATTTTGAGTTCGCGGTTTAGTTGTTTTGAAACACTTACACCTACCCTACGCCGTTGTCACAAATCATAGCCTCCTTTGCACGTGATGTTATTAGGAGTTGTTATTGCTAGTACGCGTCGCCCATCGTAGATCACTATGGCCCCTAATGACCCATACGTGATTGGTCATGCGTTCGGCCACTACTTTATCGTCTCATTGATTCCTTAAGTCACCGATTTTATCGCCTCGTGGTTCACCTGCTCAGAGATGACGATTGATGGAGTACCCCTCCGACGAGGAGTATGAGGAGGAGTACGAGGGTGAGCAGAATGATGACCCTCAAGATGAGGAATAGAATGATAACCCTCAGGATGAGGAAGAGGATGATCCTCAGGAGGAGGAGATGCCTGATGATGATGGGTCGCTAGCACATTCAGTTCATTCTGCGAAGCCCGATTCCCAGATACATCCGTTAGAGCCGGTTTCACCTGATCATCCGCTTTTGTTTGATTCACTACCTGGTAGTCCTGTGGCGTCGGATGCACCTTCTGAGGTTTCTGCTGAGCATGCAGAGTCAGGTGAGACTGGTAGGATGTGGGCTCAGATTACTGCACAAGGCGAGAGGATCTCGCGGATGTCTGACCGACTTGAGATGATTATTGCTGAGTTTATTGTTGAGTTTGTTGCTGAGTTGAGAGTTGATTTGACTACTGTCATAGGCAGGACGACAACGATTAGGAGAGGTATGATGGAGATACATGAGTAGATAGAGAGTCTGCAAAGAGGTTTCCTCACGGCTCGCGAGGCAGATCGCAAGCTGTGGCAGAGGAACACGGAGTTAGAGAAGGAGGTTGCAGACCTCAAGGGGGATAGTGATACTCACAGTGTCGAGTTGGAATCATTATGGAGAGAATTGGATAATTTGAGATCAGAGTTGAGGAGTCTACGCCAGCATCATGGCTAGATCACTTTGGATTTGTGTTGTTGTTGTGTTGCTTCTTAAGCCAGGGAGTACTTGGTTAGGAGAGCTAGTTATTCTATCTCTTAAGTCATGTTATTCGGATTGTATGTTCATCTCGTATGGAACGTTTAGTATTTATTATGTCTTTTGGTATTTTGGAACGAAGTATCGATCGCTACTTGTACGGACGATGGTGATTTCGTATGATATTCTACAGTTTTTGGCGTATATGGAAAATTGTGTTCCTAATTGCGTGGTTGATATTGTGTTGGTATTATGTTCGTACTTCGACTTTCGCTAATCGGATTCTTGTTGGACGTTATGATACGTGTTATTGGAGACTTATAAACCTTGTATTGTGACTTCGATTAATGGTTGTACGACGAAACCCTGTTAGAGCTACCAGAACTGGTCCTGCAACGACTACCCCTGGTCGTCGAGGACGCCGTCCTACTCGAAATGTTGAGACCCCTACTCCTGATAACCTGGACACTACTAACCGCAACAACAGGAATCAAAATGTTGATGTTCTGGGAGACAATGATCATGTTCCACTTAGCGCACCTACTGTGGATCAAGCAATGATCAATCAACTTGTGGAGCAACGAGTTGCTGAGCTATTAGCTGAGTCAAATCATTCCAACAATTCTGCTGGAACATTTCCACCTGTTCGCGCTAATGGATGTAACTACAAGGAGTTTAAAATTTGTGGACCCATTGAGTTTGCTGGAACAGAGGGAGTGGTCTACTTGGTCAGGTGGATAGAGAAGACTGAGTCAGTGTTTAATGTCAGTGGTTGTGCGGAGAATGCGAAGGTAAAGTTTGTTTCTTTTACTTTCAAGGATGAAGCTTTAACTTGGTGGAACAATTACCGTAACTCGGTTGGGAGTGATGTGGCTTATGCTATGACTTGGGAGCAATTTAAGTCTTTGCTGATTCAGACTTACTGCCCAAGGAATGAGATTAAGAAACTAGAGATTGAGTTCTGGAACCATAAGGGGAAAGGTACCGATATGGCAACTTACAATCGCCGTTATCGAGAGTTAGCCTTACTTTGTCCCGATATGGTTAGGACTGAGACTCAAAGGATTGAGAGGTATACCGATGGGTTGCCGGTAGCTACAAGGAACGATGTGATTTCTGCTAAGCCTGCAAATATTCATGAGGCTATCACGATCGCTCAACAATTGATGGATTCGTTGGTATTGGAAGAAGCTGAGAAAGACAAGAATGGAAAGAGGAAGAGGGATAATCACTCTAAGGGTAATAATCATCGAAACAAGCGACAAACAACTACTAGAGCTTATGCTATGGGAAATGGAGATAAGAAGAACTAGAATGGAGATGCACCCAAGTGTAGCCGATGTTATGGGAATCATTCTGGACGATGTACTGTGGTGTGCAAGAATTGCTCTAAGATGAGACACATAGCTAAGGACTGTAGAGCTCGACCACTTGCCATGGTTCAAGCTACTCCTGAAACTATGAGTAAGGCAAATGTTACTTGTTATGGATGTGGAAAGAAGGGACACTATAGGAATGAGTGTAGGGAATCGTAGAATCGAGGAAATCAAGGATCGGGTGGTAATGGGTAAAATCATGGAAACCGTGGAGCTGGAGGAAACCGTGGACGTCAAGACAATGAGGACCAATGTGTGGAAGCAGGAGCTGCTCATGGGAGAGTGTATGCACTCGGGAACGAGAGAGGAGAAGATCCGAACGTCGTTACTGGTACGTTCCTTCTCAATGATCGTTATGCTTCCATACTATTTGATACTGGTGCCGATAAGAGTTTTGTGTCCACCAAGTTTGCACCCTTACTAGAGAAACCTCCAATGGCCTTAGGAATTGGTTATGATTTAAAGTTAGCTAATGGGAACATAGAGAGGATTAGGACTATCATTCGCGGTTGCACGTTAAACTTTCGGAATCGTCCTTTCAACATAGATCTTCTACCCGTCATGTTAGGAAGTTTTGATGTCATTATTGGTATGGATTGGTTGTCGAAGTATCGTGCTCATATACTTTGCGATGAGAAGATCATGCGTGTGCCTTACGGCAAGGAGATTCTGAACATACAAGGAGAGCGAAAGGAATTGAGAGGCCCATCTAGATTAGCGGTCATACCTTGCACTAAATTACCGAAGCTAATGGAAAAAGGATGTTGCCTTTTCTTAGCTCAAATTTCTGAGAAAGGAGAGAAGGAGAAGAAGGAAAGGTGCATTGGAGATGTACCTATAGTTCGTGATTTTTCGGATGTGTTTCCCAATGACTTGCCGGGAATTCCGCCTACTAGACAAGTAGAGTTTCAGATTGAGTTGATACCTGGTGCTGCACCCGTGGCACTAGCGCCTTATTGTCTTGCACCTAATGAACTGGAAGAGTTGTCGAAACGATTAGCGGAGTTAGCCGAAAAAGGATTTATAAGACCAAGTTCTTCGCCTTGGGGAGCCCCGGTCTTATTTGTGAAGAAGAAGGATGGATCGTTTCGTATGTGTATTGATTACCGAGAGTTGAACAAGTTAACGGTGAAGAATAGATACCCAGTACCGAGGATCGACAACTTGTTCGATCAGCTTCAAGGATCGAGTGTGTATTCGAAGATCGATCTGAGATCGGGATATCATCAGCTTCGAGTTCGTGACAAAGATATTCCGAAAACGGCTTTCAGAACCCACTACGGGCATTACGAGTTTCAGGTGATGTCGTTTGGGTTGACTAACGCACCGGCGGTATTCATGGATCTCATGAATCGGGTGTGTAAGCCTTACTTAGATAAGTTCGTGATTGTGTTTATCGATGACATTCTGATTTAATCGAAGAATGTGAAGGAGCATGAGGAGCATCTAAGACTTATCTTAGAATTGCTCAGGAAGGAGAAACTGTATGCCAAGTTTTCGAAATGTGAATTTTGGATTCCGACGGTACAATTTCTAGGTCATGTGATTGATAGACAAGGAGTTCATGTGGACCCTGCTAAGATTGAAGCGATTAAAGATTGGGCTGCACCTACAACCCCAACAGAAGTTCGTCAATTTTTGGGATTAGCCGGTTATTACCGAAGATTCATTGAGGGATTTTCGAAGATAGCAAAACCGTTGACCAAATTGACCCAAAAGAGTGTTAAGTATGAATGGGGAGATAAGGAAGAGGAAGCATTTCAGTTACTTAAGGAGATATTGTGTAGTGCTCCTATCTTGGCGTTACCCGAAGGTAACGAGGACTTTGTCGTCTATTGTGACGCTTCACATAAAGGTTTAGGAGCTGTGTTAATGCAACGAGAGAAAGTGATAGCTTATGCTTCTCGACAGCTCAAGAAGCATGAGAAGAACTACACCACTCATGATTTGGAGTTAGGTGCTGTGGTTTTTGCTTTGAGTATATAGAGACATTACTTGTATGGAACCAAGTGTGTAGTGTTTACTGACCACAAAAGTCTGCAACACATTTTGAACCAAAAAGAGCTTAACATGAGGCAGCGACGTTGGATTGAGTTGCTAAGCGATTATGATTGTGAAATTTGTTACCATCCTGGTAAAGCAAACGTTGTTGCTGATGCTCTTAGTCGAAAGGAGAGAATTCCACCGTTACGAGTTAAGTCATTAGGAATGACTATCGTATCGCCATTACCGTCTCAAATATTAGAAGCTCAAACGGAAGCGTTGAAAGCAGAGAATCGGTCTGCTGAGAATATATTTGGGATGGCAGAAAATGAGAAGGGATTTGTTAGACGTTCTGATGGAGTATTATGTTTTGGAGAGCGAAGTTGGGTACCATTGTTTGGAGGAATTCGAGAGTTGATTATGCATGAGTCGTATAAGTCAAGATACTCTATTCATCCTGGGTCTGACAAAATGTACCAGGATTTGAAAAAGTTATATTGGTGGCCAAATATGAAGGCAGATATAGCGTTGTATGTTAGCAAATGTTTGACTTGCTCTAAGGTTAAAGCCGAACATCAAAGACCGTCAGGATTATTGACGCAGCCAGAACTCCCGGTTTGGAAATGGGAGCGGATTACGATGGACTTTATCACCAAATTACCAAAGACAGCTAGCGGTTGCGACGCTATATGGGTAATTGTGGATCGTTTGACTAAGTCTGCTCATTTCCTGGCGATTAGTGAAGATGATAGTGTGGATAAACTTGAGAGATTGTATGTGAAGGAGATTGTTTCTCGTCATGGAGTTCCGATATCGATTATTTCGGATCGCTTCACATCAGCATTGTGGCGATCACTTCAAACCGCTTTGGGGACGAGACTTGATATGAGTACTGCATATCACCCCCAAACCGATGGTCAAAGTGAGAGAACTATTCAGACTTTGGAGGATATGCTTCGTGCATGCATCATAGACTTTGGTAAAGGCTGGGAGAAATATCTACCCCTTGCGGAGTTCTCCTACAACAATAGCTACCACACAAGTCTTAAGGCTGCACCATTTGAAGCTTTGTATGGTCGTAAATGTCGTTCACCTATTGGTTGGGCAGAATTTGGAGATAGCCAACTCACATGCCCTGAGCTTATCATGGAAACTACGGAGAAAGTAACGCAAATTCGAGATCGACTGCAAGCAGCTAGAGATAGGCAGAAAAGCAACGCCGATCAGAGGCGTAAACCCCTAGAATTCCAGGTTGGAGACAGAGTGATGTTGAAGGTCTCGCCTTGGAAGGGTGTGATATGTTTTGGGAAACGTGGGAAACTTAATCCCCACTATATTGGACCATTTCTTATTTTGGAAAGAATTGGGCCCGTAGCGTATCGTTTGGAATTACCTATGGAACTGAGTAAAGTACATGATGTGTTTCATGTTAGTAATCTGAAGAAATGCCTTTCAGAGGAGACACCAGTTATACCAATCAAAGATATTCGTGTGGATGAAAGTTTAAATTTTGTGAAAGAACCGATTGAGATAATGGATAGAGAGATCAAACGGCTCAAGAGGAGTCGTATTCCGCTCATCAAAGTTCGCTGGAATTCGCGGCACGGACCGGAATTTACGTGGGAACGTGAGGATGAGTTTCGGAAGAGATATCCGAAGCTTTTCACTTCGTAGATGGGTTATTTCGAGAGAAACCCGGGACGGGTTCCTTCTGAGGCTGGGAGGATGTGACAACTGGTAAAATAGGGAGCCGTTTTATAAAACCCGAATTACATTGAAATTTTAAATTTGGAAAATTTTGAAAGTTTATTGTGACGAGATATTTTGTGAACGTTGGTACTTGATTTTTAATCATACGGTGTTTATGAGATTTAGTTATTTATTTATGGTTTGACTTGTTTCGGTTGTGATGATTTATTCTGAGATCGTTATCTTTGGCACTACATTGACTCCGGCACTAGATTAACCTAACGAATTTTTTATATTTTACAAAACGGTAGCGATTCACCGTTAAATAAATATTATGTCTTTCATACATATCGATATATTACGGGAAATGTTGTTGGGAAAATCATTTATGACGTGCATGAATATATTTGGCGAGAATTTAATACTTCTATGATCGAGTAATCGTCTTGTGGGAGAACCGTTTATTTATATTCACCTAAAAACTAAAAGTATTTGTGGCTAGTTTGGAAAAAGGGAAACTTGTGGGACTAATGTGTAAAATTCGGGTATTAAACCCTCCCCCCTAACCCTAACCCTCATAATATTATCACACACCCACTTCTCTTCTTCCCCCTCTCCCTAGCCGCCGGCTGCCACCCCTCCACCATCACCACCGTCGACTTCCACACGACACCACCACCACCAAAACACTCCCCATCACCTTCTTGTTCTTGTGGTGTGAAACACGCGCCTTTCCCCCTTCGTTTTTATTATTATCGCCGCACCACACATCACACGACACCATAACATCATTCATCTTGGTTTTCATTCGATTCAGAGGTGAGAAAACATGAGTTTTGGGTCGGGTTTGACTATTTTGAGTCAAACCCGAATTGAATCTTGGTATTTTAGGGATGCTTGAATTCGAAATGGAAATGGGTTTGATATAAAAACGAGTTTGGTATCCTTGGGGGTCGATTCTTGATTATTGGTGCTCGGATTTGGATTTTTGTACGAGTTTGGTTTGGGTTTGTGGCTCGATTTGAGCTTGACCGAGACCCTAGGTCTCGGTGTGACACTCCTCAACTCGATTTAGAGTCTTGGAGGTGTTATGGTTCTTTTTCTTCTTGATTCTTGACGATGGTTTAGTGCTAGTTGGAATTTTGGGTCAATGGTGGCTCGATTTGATGTTGTTGTTGTTTTGGATTCTCGGCCGACCCCCCCCCCCCCCTTCGCGGGCTGTTTGGGTCGAGAGGCTCTTTAGAGCTAGCCGAGACCGAGAGGTCTCGGGTGAGGTTATTTTTATGGTTGTGACCTCACAAGTTGACCCGGGTTTGACTTGGTAAGTCGACCCGTATAATTGATATATTTTTGTTTCGGTTTATAAGGTATTAATATTTGTTGTGACTTATGTTGGACCGAAGCATTTGGACATTGGTTTACTTGTATTGTGATTTGGAGTTGTGTTGACGAGTATGGAATTGGGGACCGATTGTGAGATGGTCAATTAGATGACGGAGATAGGTTAGTTGGGTGCCGTAGTCGGACCCTCATGTTGTAGCACGCGAATATGGGATTGTTTGGACGGAGTTGATTTATATTGTGACTTGATTTTTATTATTTTGGACTTGGACTATGAGCCGAGGGTCATGACTCGGACATGTGACCAAATTCTATGACTCGATAAATATTTAAAAGTCGAAATCAAAAATAATACTCGTTATAATATTATTAAGAATGTAATCATTTATATACGTATATAGACGCGTTAAACGTATATATATATATATATATATATATATATATATATATATATATATATATATATATATATATATATATATATATATATATATATTAATAATAAAACGATCACGAGTAAACGTATAATAATAAAACGATAGTTATTATACTATGAAAATAGTGTAATAAATGTCGGGATATTATTATAAATAATAACTATATAAATAATGGCGAAATATACGTCGGATAACTAATAATTAAAAATGTGGTTTTGCTTATAAATTAGAAACTTATCGAGTTGTACGAATTGTGGGTCTTTAAAAGTCCAAGTGGGACTTATGTTGTGACTTTGTGTTGTCACGGATATATGACGGTTAATATAAACATTTTATATATCGAATGACTTATTCTAGATCGAGTTATTTGACGATATAAAATGAGTATATTAATGGGCATCGTATCCCACGACGCCCATAGGATGTGGTATATATTTTAGGGTAATGAATTACTATATGTCTCGTGGAGTTTGGCCGATTCGACGATATATATAGGGAATTTATTGACTACGACATATACCAAATAGAAATTTATGTGCAATGTGCTTTAGGTTGGGTATAATCTTGGAACGATATATTACGTAAATAAATATGGGAGATTACCAAATCGACGGAATTGATAAGGTTCGATAATTATTTAAATAATATATTGGGCTAACATTAGACCTATAGTTGTCTTATTAATGTTCTTTGTTGAGACTTTTTGGTTTGTGCTGTGTCGACCCTCCACCCGTATGGATACCAAACGTCGAATTTCAAATGAATATGAAGTTAATTCGAGAAATGGATAATTTTGGAAAGTAAAATGGAATACGTATGGGAATGGGAATATTTGATTTTGAGGAAATGATTTCTGAACGAGTTTGATATTGTTAGGAAGTGCCGAGTCTGTAGTCGCCGTTACGTGAGTTGCTTGAGATTACTTACGTCTTTCTTCTATCGTTTCTTTTGAGGATTTCTGGACTTGAGGTGAGTCATAGCCCCACTTTTTACTCTTGAACTTTGTTTTCAATACTTGGGGTGAGAAACGTGCAAATGTTTTATGTGGACTATTATCGCCTTGTTTATTTAAAACTTGCTATGCTTATAGAACTAGGTAGGATAGAGCGAGGCCTAGTCCCGAACTAGGTAAGCTATTAATTGGGTTATAGAGCAAGGCCTAGTCCCGAACTAGGTAAGCTATTGATTTGGTTATAGAGCGAGGCCTAGTCCCGAACTAGGTAAGCTATTGATTTGGTTATAGAGCGAGGCCTAGTCCCGAACTAGGTAAGCTATTGATTTGGTGGTTGAGCGAGGCGTAGACATGAGCTAGGTAAGCTATTGATTGGTTGTTGAGCGAGGCCTAGTCCCGAACTAGGTAAGCTATTGGATTGATTTTAGAGCGAGGCCTAGACTTGAGCTAGGTAAGCTATTGATTGGATTGATTTGAGCTATAGCGTGCACCTATAGGGTTGATTTGATTTGATTTGATTTGGTTGGATTATATTGGTTGGAATATTTTGGTTGGATGTTTTGGTTGGACGATTGAGGCCTAGTCTAGCTAGCAAGCGTTTTGCGTATATGTCCACTATATTGAGTTATGAATCTAAACGTATGATCTCACCAGCGAAAGCTGACTTTTAGCACGTTTTCTCAGGTAATTAAGTGATGCTCTGCGGATGCTTGGGATTGGAGGCTTGGCATTTGGCACCGGTTATGGATCTATATTTTCTAAAACTCTGATAACTATTATGGACCTATATTTATTTTCTTTTGGGCCTGACTTTGGATGATTTTGGGATAATGTAAACTTTAAAACCTCGTGTGGTTGTACTTTATTTTGTTTGCTTTATCTCGTTCTTCTATGTCTTGTGTTTGGATACCAATCCCCGTAGCACCCCGAAAGCATGTTGAGTCTTCTGCTGTACCAAATTTTGGGGGTGTTACACACAAGAACCAAAGACCGAAATGGCCGCTGGGCCACCACCACCATTACCACCCCCTGACCCTCCCAGGGATGTGCCATCTCCCGATCTCCGAACGATGGAGGAGCTGTGCCAGCCTACCATGCAAGGGCGGGGTGGGCCTATTGCACCACTCACTATTGAGGCTACGGACTTTGGCCTCAAGCATCACATGATCCAACAAGTCCAGAATTCGTGTCAATTTCACGGATTACCGGGTGACGATGCCAACAAGCATCTTGACAAATATCTCACGGTCACCCAAAGCATGAAACAGCATGGTGTCACCGATGATGCCCTCCGGCTGTACCTCTTCCCCTATTCTCTCACTCATCATGCCACTGCATGGTTTGACCGACTCCCAAAGAATTCTATTCACACCTTTGATGAAATGGTAACCAAGTTTTTAGCAAAATATTTTCCACCCTCCATGGTTACCAAGTTACGAAATGATATCAGCAACTTCCGGCAACGTCCCGATGAGTCTCTTTTTGAGGCTTGGGAACGTTATAAGCTAGCTATTGATCGGTGCCCTAACCACAATATGTTGCAAGTTACCATCATAGATACCTTCTATAATGGTCTGACATTGAGGCACCGGGATATTCTCAATGCTGCTGCTGGTGGGACCTTTATGAAAAGGCGTCCCGAGGAGTGCTATGACTTAATTGAGAACATGACTGCCCACCATAACTTTTGGGATTCCTCTGCGGAGAGGGATGCGTCATGTAATTCAGTTACTCCTTCATCATCATCTCCTGAAATAATTGCTCTTACCAAAAAGATGGATGATATTTCTACGGCTGTGTTGAGAATGAACCAAACGATGCAAAATCAGGTTCAAAATCAGCAAGTGAAAGCCGTGGCCCGAAGTTGTGAAACTTGTGGGGGCCCACATCTTTATTCCGAGTGTCCAGCTACTGCTGGCTTTCCTCAAGAGAACGTTTATGCTGCTCACGGTTCCTACAATACGGGGGGTAATTCTTACCAACCGCAAGGGGATCGTAATCTCTTAAGCTATCGTTCCAACAATTTTCTCGGACCTCCCGGTTTTAACCAAAATCAAAACCGTAACTCGAATCAGAATTTTAACCAAGGTCAAAACTCAAATTTCCAAAACCCGAATCAAAATCAAGGCCAGTTTAATCAAAACAATTTTCAAAATGGCAATCAAAACCAAGGTTTTCAAGGAAATTTTCAAAGAAACCAAAATCAAGGAAATTACAATCAGGGTAATTTCAATCAGAGAAACAATTTTCAGGGTAACAACAATCAAAATCAAGGGAATTTTCAAAACAACCGTGTTCAAAATCCTCCTCAAAACGTTGTTCCACCCTCGTCTTCCTCCGATGAAGTGCTAAAACAATTCATGAAAGCACAAGAGGAAACGAATCGGTTATTGATCAGCAAGATCTCTGAGCTTCAGAAGTCTTTAAATGATCGACCCTCGGGCCCGGGTACACTACCGAGCAACACGATCGCTAACCCGAGGGGCGATGTCAAAGCGATCACCACCCGAAGTGGGGTATCATACAATGGACCCTCGATTCCCTCTACCTTTTCTTCTCCTCCTAAGGTAGCGGAACGTGAGCCTGAGGTTACCACGGACAAGGTACTTCCTACTAATAACGGAGGTATCAACAACATCCACCCTCAAGTTGTCCCGGTCCCGACTCATAAGTCGAAAGTTGTATTTGATCCCCCTGTGAGTTCTGATGAAATCCCAAAGAATGATCCTAAGCCTTCAATTCCATATCCTTCACGTTTGAATGATCAAAAGAACCGCGAAAAAGCTAACCATCAGATGGAAAAATTTTATCAAATTTTCCAAGAATTACACTTTGATATTAGCTTCACGGATGCTCTTCTTCTCATGCCTAAGTTTGCCTCAACAATCAAAAATCTGATAAGCAACAAAGAAAAACTCTGTGGGATGGCAAAAACTTCACTCAATGAGCATTGCTCAGCAGTTCTCTTGAAAAAGCTTCCCGAAAAGCTTGGAGATCCTGGGAAATTTATCATTCCTTGTGTTTTCCATGGGATGGTTGAATGCTTTGCCTTGGCCGATCTTGGCGCAAGCATTAACCTGATGCCTTACTCAGTCTGGAAAAGACTCTCTCTACCTGCTCTCACTCCGACCTGCATGACCCTCGAGCTTGCAGACCGTACTATATCCCGTCCTCTCGGCATTGCCGAAGATATCTTCGTGAAAGTAGGAAAGTTCCCTTTTCTGGCAGATTTCGTGATTGTTGATTTCGATGCTGACCCAAGAGTTCCTCTCATTCTCGGGAGGGGGTTCTTAAGAACGGGTCATGCTTTAATCGATGTATACGAAGAAGAAATCACTCTACGTGTTGCTGGCGAAGCCATCACATTCAATCTTGATCAGACTTCAAGATACTCCTCCAACTATGACGCTGAAATGGTTAACCGGATTGACATCATCGATGTTGCGTCTGAGGAGTCTTCTCAAGAAGTCCTTGGTTTCTCAGCAAGTGGCAGTACCACTCCTTCTACTGATCCTATCATTTCCGACTCTTTCCCTTCCCTCACTCTGTTTGAAGGAGGTGACTTCCTTCTAGAAGAGCTCGAGGCTTTTCTTGCTCAGGATAGTTCAATCCTAGATGGGATTGATGAAAACTATCTTGACCCGGAGGGGGACATTCTTCTCCTTGAAAGATTGTTAAATGACGATCCTTCACCCTCTCCGACTCCAAAAATACTTCATAAAGCGGAAGTCAAAAATGTTGAAATAACTAAAGACTTTCCCGAGGTTGAGCTCAAGGACTTGCCTCCTCATCTAGAATATGCATTTCTGGAGGGTGATGATAAATTTCCCGTCATTATTGCCAAAGACTTGAAAGATGAGGAAAAGGCAGCACTCCTAAAGGTTCTTAAGTCACATAAACAAGCAATCGCTTGGAAACTCTCCGACATTAAGGGCATAAGCCCGAACTTTTGTACTCATAAAATCTTAATGGAGGATGACTTTAAGCCAGCAGTGCAACAACAGAGAAGGGTAAATCCCAAAATCCACGAAGTTATCAAACAAGAGGTTCTAAAACTTCTTGATGCGGGATTGATTTACCCTATATCTGACAGTCCTTGGGTTAGCCCAATTCATTGTGTTCCTAAAAAGGGTGGCATTACCGTTGTCACCAACGAGGATAACGAGTTGATTCCAACTCGTTTGGTCACGGGTTGGCGAGTATGTATTGACTATCGAAAGTTGAATGAAGCCACCCGTAAAGACCATTTTCCTCTCCCTTTTATGGATTAGATGCTCGAAAGACTTGCGGGGAATGAATACTACTGCTTCCTAGATGGTTTTTCGGATTACTTCCAAATCCCCATTGATCCCCAGGATCAAGAGAAGACTACCTTCACATGCCCCTACGGAACTTTTGCTTACAGATGTATGCCTTTCGGCTTATGTAATGCACCAGGCACGTTCCAGAGATGCATGATGTCTATCTTTTCCAACATGATCGGGAAAACTATGGAGGTATTCATGGATGACTTTTCGGTCATCGGGGATTCATTCCAGACCTATCTCTCCCACTTGGAACAGATGCTTAAACGTTGCAAAGAAACGAATTTAAGTCTCAACTGGGAGAAGAGTCACTTTATGGTTAAAGAGGGCATAGTCCTCGGCCATAAAATTTCAAAAAACGGGATTGAGGTTGACAAAGCCAAAATCGATGTCATTGCTAAACTACCTCATCCCACCATCGTAAAAGGTGTTAGGAGCTTTTTGGGTCATGTCGGCTTCTACCGTAGGTTTATCCAAGATTTCTCTAAGATTGCCCGGCCTATGACCCATCTCCTCGAGAAGGATGCTCCTTTCATCTTCTCTCCTGAGTGCATCGAAGCTTTTGAAACATTAAAGAAAAAGCTTACCGAAGCACCGATTCTCGTTGCCCCCGATTGGGACCTACCTTTTGAGCTTATGTTCGATGCTAGTGATTTTGCCATAGGTGCGGTCTTGGGGCAACAAAAAGCAAAATACTTTCAGCCTATACACTACACAAGCAAAACTATGACCGTGGCTCAAGGTCATTACACCACCACTGAAAAAGAACTCCTAGCTGTGGTGTATACCTTTGAAAAATTCCGGCCATACTTGATCCTGACCAAATGCGTGGTGTATACGGATCACTCGGCTTTGAAGTACCTATTTGCAAAGCAAGATGCAAAGCCGAGGCTTCTCCGTTGGGTTCTCCTCCTCCAAGAATTTGATATCATTATCCGTGATAAAAAAGGAGCCGAGAACCTTGCTGCTGATCATCTCTCACGATTAGAAAACCCACATCAAGATGTGTCCGAGAAACAAGAAATAAATGAAACATTCCCTCTCGAGACACTCAGTGCGGTTACTTTTCGTGGTGACTCTACTACCTCATGGTTTGCCGACTTTGCAAATTACCATGCGGGTAACTTTATCGTGAAGGGGATGACGTCCCAACAGTAAAACAAATTTTTCAAAGACGTCAAACATTACTTCTGGGACGACCCCTTCCTCTTCAAAATCTGTGCTGATCAAGTCATCAGGCGATGTGTATACAGACAGGAAGCCGCTGATATTCTCAAGGCTTGTCATGCTGGACCCACCGGGGGCCACCATAGTCCTAACTACACCGCCAAAAAGGTGTTTGATTCCGGTTTCTATTGGCCGACGATCTATAAGGATGCCCACGAGTTAGTCAAAGCTTGTGATGCTTGTCAGCGTCACGGGAATATTTCACAAAAGAACGAAATGCCACAAAATGCCATTCAAGTTTGTGAAATCTTTGACGTCTGGGGCATTGATTTTATGGGGCCATTCCCATCTTCTCGTGGAAACAAGTATATTCTCGTGGCTGTTGACTATTTGTCAAAATGGGTTGAGGCTAAGGCCTTACCCACTAACGATGCCCAAGTTGTTGTGAAATTTCTGAAATCCCTCTTTGCTCGTTTTGGAACTCCACGTGCCATCATTAGTGATCGCGGTACTCACTTTTGCAATGATCAATTTGCAAAAGTCATGCTTAAGTATGGTGTTACTCATCGTCTTTCTACCGCGTATCACCCCCAAACAAGTGGGCAAGTGGAGGTTTCCAAACGTGGTATAAAACGGATTCTTGAGAGGACAGTAGGTGAAAACCGTGCTTCTTGGTCGGATAAACTAGATGATGCACTCTGGGCCTTCCGTACAGCTTACAAAACACCCATCGGGTGTACTCCGTACAAGCTTGTATACGGGAAGGCGTGTCATTTACCGATCGAGCTCGAGCACAAAGCCTACTGGGCCTTGAAACATGCTAACTACGACCTTCATAAAGCGGGTGATCACCGTAAGGTTCAAATCAATGAATTAAACGAACTTCGTGATCAAGCCTACGAGAACTCTTTGATCTACAAAGAAAAGACAAAGAAGATTCACGACTCTAAGATTAAGAACCGCGCTTTCAACGTCGGTGACAGAGTCCTTCTTTTCAACTCAAGGTTAAAGATCTTCTCGGGGAAATTAAAAACCCGATGGACTGGACCATTCACTATTGCTAAAGTATATCCATACGGGACTGTTAAGTTATCTCAACCCGAAGGTCCCAACTTCAAAGTGAATGGTCACCGTTTGAAACATTATTTTGGAGAGGACATACCACCCATGGTTGTCCCGGATCTCCAAACTTTCCCCATGGACCAATGAATTCGGGGATCGAGTCAAGCTAGTGACTCGGTGAACAAAAATTAGCAACATATATGGGTTTTCACCCGTATTTCTGACTTCTTTCTACTTTCTACCACCCTAGTGTGGGGGAATGGCCGTCCCCCACCTTTTGAAAAGTAAATATGTATATAAAGTTCAAGTCAAAAAAAAATGTTTATATGTACAGATAAATAAAGTGAAAAATAAAATCCATATTTCCACAGTTAGAATCAAATATTAGCTTTTTCCGTTCAGAGATTCGGCATAATAGCCGGGACTTTGAATATTGAGGACAATATTCAATTCTAGTGTGGGGGGGGGGGGGGGGGGGAATTCTTACAAATTTTATCACAAAACTTTCTAAGTACCCCCATTTTTAGGCCTAAATTTTTCAAAATTTTTTTCACTTTATTTCAAAATTTTTGTGGTAATCAGTCCGCCAAAGTCGAAATGACAAATGGATTGGCTAGTCCAGGAGCAAACGGCTCTTGGTAAAGACATCTCAAACCCGTTGATGGCTTGCAATTTGCCAAAAATTGTATGGTTCCTCAACTCCCCATATCCCATAAAGCAAATGAGTTGGCTAGCCCACAAGATTATGGCTTGTGGTAAAGGTCGTGGAAAAACCATAATTGGTAATCAGCTCACCAAGATGTTGACTTAGTCCATCAAGATGCTGGCTAGTCCAGAAGCAAACGGCTTTTGGTAAAGACTAATCAAATCCGTTGACAGCTGGTGGTTTGCTCAAAATCACACGGTTATCAGGTGTGCCACAGTTCTTACACCTGGCTACTCCAGAAGTGATGGCTTTTGGTAAAGAGATTTTCAAATCCATCAGGTTTTTCTCAAAAGATTGCTAGGGACTAGCAATGTTTTAGTGTGGGGGATTGATGAGTGTGCAAATACTCATCATTTTTACCTTTTCTGAGCTGCCAAAACATCTAAAAACACTCAATATTGAACCAAAATAGTGAAAATATCCCAGGAAAGTGTTTTACATGTTTCAAATGCAAAAATACCAAAAACAGATGAAAAACGCACAAAGTTTGCAAAATTGGCAGTTTCAGTCCCTCAACTTTCAAAAGTTGTCAAATCTAGTCCCTGGTTATTCTAAAAACTTGAAAAAGTCACCAAAGGTCCTTTTAAATCAAAAAGTGACATAATTAGTCCTTTGGTGAAAAGTTTCACAAAATGTCAAGTTTAGTCCCTGAACTTTGAAAATTGTCAAAAATGGTCCCTGGGATATTAAAAACTTTGAGAAAAACAAATTTTGTCCTTGCACTAACCTTTTATGGCAGGATTGGTCCTTGGTGGAAAGTTTGGTGAAAATTACACAAATGGTCCCTGAAGTTTGAAAGTTTGGCAGTTTTAGTCCCTGGTGAAAATTAAATGGAAAAGTCAACTCTGGTCCATGTAATATTCATAGATTGGCAAAACACACCCCATGGAATACTTCAAAAAACTTGCCAAGTCTCACCCCAAACTTTCGTTAAATTACAAAATTAGTCCTTGTGTAACTTAAAACCAAACCGGACCTAAATAAATATTACCCAAAACAAAACCAATCCAATCCATTCCCACAAGCCCACTTCCTTTATTACTTGGGCCCAAAATACATCTCAGCCCACCAACACCCAAAGTATTATAACCGGGTCAATGTTTGACTTCGGTCAAACATGGTCAAACAACCACCATCCTTCCCAGCTTCCCTCCCCCACAACCCCACTTGGCCGTCCCATCACCACCACCCTCTCCCACTTGTTCCACCGCCCAAAACACTCACCCTACACCTAACTATCACACCACAATAAATGCCACCCCCCCCCCCCCTGTCTGATATCCAGAGCAATTTGCAAAAAAATGATTTCCCGCCAAAAATACGTGGCACTTGATTGGAGTGATTCAGAGCAAATCAACGGCCAAGATCAAATGGGAAAGGTTCATAGAGGGCAAGGAAACCCTAGGAGATGGCTATAAAAGGATACAAGGGTGCAAAGAAGAGAAGAGTAGTTAATTAAGTATTATTAGTGTCGATTTTAAATTAAGTTTCAATTTTCTGTGTAACTTTCAAATTCTAAGCATTGTAGTAGTGATCCTAGTGTACTCTTAATCTTTTCAAGTACTAAAATCAAGGTTTCATTCCTGTTTTGTGTAATTTCAATTTTCTCAATTTAAGCATTTCTAAATAAGCTTAGCTGTGAATTGTACCAAGTTTCATGGACTGAGTTAGGATCATGTAAGTTCCCTTGAGCTTGTTGAAGCTTTTAGAGACCCTAAAATCTAGTGTTAGTAGAAAACAATCAAAAAGCTAAAAAAAAGTCAACATTGGTCAACTGTGTGTACTTTTGAGTTGTTTTCAGGTACTGAGGATCATTGAGGAGCAAGATTGGAATTGGATTGTGCCTATCTAAAGATAGGCAACTGTGGAAAACCTCTTGTTCATGCTAGAGGTGTTCTGTAAGCTTTTGCTCATTTAACTTTTCCTCTAAAAAGTTTAGTTTCTAAAATCCTTGCTTGTAGTTGTTAATCTGTGTTCATCTGTGCTATTTGATTGTTGTTTAAGTAATTTTTAGCTTAATATTCATTACTTGCTTGTTAGAATATATAGTTACTTATAATTTCATATTAACTGTCAAAATAGTTTAAGTGATAAACCTGTGTATTTGTCATTGTGATCTGTTTCTAAGTGCTTAAATAAGTTCATATAGACATAATTAGTGGTTTGGGATCAAGTTTATACACCCTAGTACCTCATTGATTTGAAAAACTCATAACAGTCCAACAATAAGGGGTGTTTGGATTAACCTGGCTTGTTTTGTTCTTGTGATTCTTATAAGCCCAAATCTGTTTAGACTTCATACTTAGGGGTGTAACAGAGTAGTCATGACTTTACATTGGTAGTTTTCAAGTAGAAAAGTCAAAATTAGCTTTTAACTAGTATAAGTAGTTAACTGTTAGGAGTTTTTACTTAAAATCTCATTAAATCATTTCATTATCAGTTAAGGTAGCTTGATTTAGTAACATTGTAGCTTAAAATCACTTAATCAGTCAGTAAATCAAGATCTAAGTTCACCATTGTCAAAGTTCTTCAAAAACTTGAAAAGTCAAAAAGTAGCTCATCAGATTTTTACAAAACTTGTGAGATTTTTCTTGAATTTTGTGGAATGAGTTAGGACTTGAAACTTGTTGTAGTTACACTCTACCACCTCAAATTTTGATTCCCATAGTTGCTTCAATTTTGTGAATTTTTGTGTGGGCTCCACAAGCCCTGGAACACAGTTGCAGGGAAGAAACCTTCCCCTGCACCAGCAGACCTCCACCACACCACCACCTTTGGTGGTGGCTGCAGCCCAACCTAGTGGGCCCCAGAGGTTCATTTTTGGTTCTGAAAACTCCCCTCCTACCAGGGAACAAGGCTTGACCCTTTGTTTGACCTAGGATCAAGTGGACCCCACCTGGAATCCACCACAAAGATTGTCCCATTTCTGAGTTGAGTTTCATTGTGCAAAGTGCTTATTTCTTCCCATACAGCTTATTTGTGATCATTGTTTGTTGTTTTTGGCTTATTTTAGTTTGTTTAACTTATTTGCACCCATTTTCACCCTTGTGGACCCCACCTATAGTCTTGTGTGCTTATTTGTCCATCCAGTCAACATAAGTCAACTGTTTAGGTTTAGGGGGTGCATACAGCTTATTTATAAGCCATTTCAAAAGTGTTTTCACAAAAGTTTTCTATTTTCAGTAGTCAAGTAAGTTTGTAAAAGAAAATCCAAGAAAAACCAATTTATTTTTAAGTGATAGTTTCTATTTAATTTAATTTAAATTTTATTTTTCATTTTTAGATTTTTATTAAGTACTTAGTATTTTTATATTTTTATTAATTATCTCTTATATTAAAGTAAATTCAGTAATTTTTCTAGATTTTTATTTTGTCATTTAGTATTTATTAGCTTTAATTTTATTTTTCTTAATTATTAATTAATATTAAGTATTAAATAGCATATTTAGTTTTTATAAAGCAAAACCTTGTTTTATATTTTTCCTAGTTCTAATATAATATAATAGACTTTCAGAAAATAAATTTTTAGTTTTTACTGTTCATTTTCCATTTTTCTTATTTTAATTATTTAAATTAGATTTAAGTTAATTAAAAGGTAATTAATTAGTGGATTAGCTTTAAACATAATTTTTAGGAGTTTTTATAATTTTGTAGGATTCCTGTGATGGTTAAATAATTTTATAAATTTTCTCATAATTTTATAAATTAATTTAGTATTAATAGTAATTTAAAATAGTTTAATTAGTTTAATTAAGTTAAATAGTTTTTAATTAATATAAAATCCATAAAAAGACAAAAATATTTATTTTTATTTTTTATACTTTCTTCAAGTTCTAATTTAAGTTTAGAAATTATTTTTGCAAGTTTTTAGGTTAATTTGTAACATTTATAATTATTAGTTAATTTAAATTAGATTTTAATTAGTTTTATTAATTAAATAATATTTAAATATTATAATAATCACTTTTATAATTTCATTTTTAATTTTCAAATTTCTTTTTAATTTCAAGTTTCAAAAGTTTCAAAAGCACCCCATGTAGTTTGTTAATTACCAAATCCTACTTTTCCAGTCTGTTACGTGAATCTGAATTGTGAATTTGTGCATATACTTGTATATCTGATTTTTGTGAATATCATATCTGTGTACAAATACCAAAATAACAGTAGCAAAATCAATTCCACATCATCTGGGCTACTGTCCTCAGTGCCACTCACTCATAAACGATTTCAAACGACACCATTTCAATCTCGCTGGGACTTTAACGACCCGGGGACACACTATACTATCCACGGAGCATTGGGATAAGCTGTTTTTGACTAGTTAACCTTGGTTAATTATATCTGACGGTTTAGACCCAATCAGTTGGAAAACAAAACAGGTAGGCTACGTTATTATACGCCCATAAAATGTATTATAACACTAAGCTTATGACACCAAAACGTTAACGGGTACCAATATCAATCGGCGGAGTTATCCCGGTAGGTACTTTGCTAACATACCTAAATCTCAAATATTAGTGCATTTGTTTGAACTTAGTCAATACAAATGGGATTCGTCAATCCCAATAGGCCTATTCACAATATTCGCGCTCACTATTACTAGTGATTAAATGGTTCATAATAAGGGATATTGGTTTTAGCAAGGATAGTACTTAGTGATAATAAAACAATCAGGCAAGCATACAATTGAAAAGCATTGTGTTCGGTTTAAAATAGCATGTATTCCCCCCAAGGGTTTGTAAAACAATTAAGTAATGAAAAGTGGGGCTATGAACTCACCTTGAGTTGGATGATGTTTAATGAGAATGATGGATATGCCGTGAGAACTTCTACGAGCAACCTAGAATAATTGTTGCAACTTAGGTTTCGAGTAATGTCTAAGAATATGAAGAATTGCCTATATATGTCTTGCATTTAGTCCATGATGTAGTACTTAGTATAGTGTAAGTATTTGAAAAGAAATGGTTCATGAAACATGTATAGTTTATATATCGTTTACTACTGTTCGGGCCGACATAATTCAGAAGTCATGTAGTAAACGTTCGAGGAGCCAGGACACTTTAATTCGTAAATCCACAACTTATCTCGACGGCTTACTTAATGAACTCCTCACATGACGCTCCCTACTATTGTAGTAGTTGATAAAATATATATATATAAATTTTGATCCGAAAAGTTACATGTCCAATATTTGAATAAACTTAGGAAAGTTTATTTTTACATGAAGATTGTTATTAGGGTAAGTTTCTTAAGTCTTGTATGACAATTACTTGTAAGATCCCATGGTTCTTTAGTTGAAGTAGAACCAAATTGTATATTTAAGTTATCGCCAACTCTTTAGCTCATGTTTTCGCCTAAGTAAGTTTATATGG
Source organism: Artemisia argyi (assembly GCA_030686995.1). Lineage (NCBI taxonomy): Eukaryota > Viridiplantae > Streptophyta > Magnoliopsida > Asterales > Asteraceae > Artemisia > Artemisia argyi. The sequence continues at coordinate 976,247 of JARVZY010010800.1, forward strand.
TCATTTAGTCATGGCCTTGCCATGACCTTTGGTCATTGTTCCATGGTCTTGAGACTCAACCTTGGCTTTAGCCATGGTTGTGGTCTTGAATCTAGGTCATTAGACCTCTTGTTCTTTTTAAACAATAACAATTATATAGTGACTTATATATATAAAATAGCTGTTAAGAAACTGAAGAAAATCTTATTCGTTATTGGTTTTCTGGAGACGTGCACCTGATTTTTTGAAGAAAACGTGATTCCGGACAACTTTCGTGGTTTAACTTTTTCGTGAAACGGACCAGAATGGCCTCTTTTTGCGTGTTTTATGTTCTGTCACAGAAAGTATTTAGGCAGTTTTACCGCAAAGTTTTGGTAACTTCAAATTGTCATAACTTTTGACTCGTGTACTCGTTTTAGGTGGTTCAAATTGCTATGGTTTCCTTGTTAAGTCCTATACTACAATATGTAATGGTCCAATATCATAATTTTACCATTTTGATCAGATTTTACCTAGAAAGTCACTAGTTTACTTGTTTAAATAACTTAACTTAACAATCATTTACAATAACTTGTTTTACTCATTTTTATACATCATGGACATAATCATAAGACAATATATAGCATGAATGATATGTAAATAGCATGAATATGATATTTAACAAGAATTATGTTAGGGTTTTGCTTACAACTTTGGCTTTCTACAAGAAAGGTAAGTAACATGTAAGGTAAGGACTTTGATTGACTTAAGCTTCACCCTACTTCACTTCAAGCAATCTTTCTACACTTGTATTCTTGAAAGAGAGAAGATGAAAGTTGAGGTGACTTGAGTAGATTCAAACTCAAGAGAAATCACCAAAGTTTCTAGGGTTTGGAAGTAGTTTGATGAATCAAAACCAAACTAGAGTTTTTATGTTGTTGTAGCACTTGATACTTGCATGAAATTGGAAGTAAATGAGCTAAGGTTATGGTGTTTGTGTGTGTGATGTGTGGCATACAAAGGAGGGGGAAGGGAGGCTTTTATAAGGGCTTGAGGAGGTTACAATCTTGACTTGTCAAACCTTGGAGACCAAGTTGAACACATGTAAACATCTTAAGACCTTAAGCTTGAGATCAAGCCACATGAGGGGTGACTCCCCCCCCCCCCTATGGTGGTTCAAGATGGATAAGGGGGAGTGAGTTGGCTTGTGATGATATTATCCTAGTTATATTGATAGTTTTGACTCCGTAAAATGCTAACCGTAAATGATTAAGCCATAATACGTAAAACCGGGTATCGTAAAAATACGAAACTTGGAAGAATGATTAAACTTGTCAAAATACTCCATAAAAAATATAGAATGAGTGGTAGGTTCCATTGGGGTGCTAAAACCCTGCTAAAACTGGAAACACGGGTCTAAAACGCGTAATACGTAAAACGTACGAATATTGTGTAAAATTGAGAAAAGTAAAATATAACTTTTCTAATAGGATAAAAATGATTTAAAATGACTTATAATGTCTAGACTGGGCTCAGTCTAGTGTCGGTTGGTATTAAATGTCTTTTAGACATAAAACCGTAAGCCTAAAAATCAAGGAATGATTTATAAAATCAATGAATGATTTTTGGTCAAAGGAGGAGGGAAAAATATGTTGACTTTTTCCAAAAATGTGAAAACTTAAATTGTCTTAGAAACGCGGTGCAGGTATAGGCTAAGGTTACGGCTAAGTAAAAGTGCTTAGAAACTAAAATTCCAGTTTCTCACGGCCGAGGTTTATTTGGTCATATTTTTCTCAGTCATGATTAATTCTCAAATAAATCATGAGTGTATCAAACATTTTTTTGATGCGGGGAAAATTAACGCGGTCGAGTTTCGTTGTGCGTAGGATTTTTGAATGACGTTTTACCCTAAAACGTGTATTTCCTTAATAACTTTCGCCAAAATTATCTGATGAGTGTCAAACTTTTATTTTGCCATGGAAATGATTTATCATATGAGAATATGAAATAAAAATCAAATTTTGGAAAAAGTGAATAGTAAAAGTGAATAGTAAAAATGAATAGTGAAATTTTCGGAAATTGAAGTTAACCTGAAAATGTGAATTGTTACATCCGTCACCAAACCTGGGTCTGTCTCCTTCAAATCTGGGAGGACCACTGAAAATCCAAACAAAAACATATCAAACATCTTACACATCACAAAATTAAACAATCAAATAATAGGTCCATATACTCAGTAGTATATTCATAGGCCAATACTAAATACTATAATCATTATAACTTTACTCTTCCTTTCAAATTCTTAGTACAAAATGTTAAAACACATATATTCGTAACAAAATAGATTTAATGCTTTAAAGCAAATACATTTATTTAAGCCCACATTTGGAGAGTCAAGTATTGTGGCGATCACTTCAAACCGCTTTGGGGACGAGACTTGATATGAGTACTGCATATCACCCCCAAACCGATGGTCAAAGTGAGAGAACTATTCAGACTTTGGAGGATATGCTTCGTGCATGCATCATAGACTTTGGTAAAGGCTGGGAGAAATATCTACCCCTTGCGGAGTTCTCCTACAACAATAGCTACCACACAAGTCTTAAGGCTGCACCATTTGAAGCTTTGTATGGTCGTAAATGTCGTTCACCTATTGGTTGGGCAGAATTTGGAGATAGCCAACTCACAGGCCCTGAGCTTATCATGGAAACTACGGAGAAAGTAACGCAAATTCGAGATCGACTGCAAGCAGCTAGAGATAGGCAGAAAAGCAACGCCGATCAGAGGCGTAAACCCCTAGAATTCCAGGTTGGAGACAGAGTGATGTTGAAGGTCTCGCCTTGGAAGGGTGTGATATGTTTTGGGAAACGTGGGAAACTTAATCCCCGCTATATTGGACCATTTCTTATTTTGGAAAGAATTGGGCCCGTAGCGTATCGTTTGGAATTACCTATGGAACTGAGTAAAGTACATGATGTGTTTCATGTTAGTAATCTGAAGAAATGCCTTTCAGAGGAGACACCAGTTATACCAATCAAAGATATTCGTGTGGATGAAATTTTAAATTTTGTGGAAGAACCGATTGAGATAATGGATAGAGAGATCAAACGGCTCAAGAGGAGTCGTATTCCGCTCATCAAAGTTCGCTGGAATTCGCGGCACGGACCGGAATTTACGTGGGAACGTGAGGATGAGTTTCGGAAGAGATATCCGAAGCTTTTCACTTCGTAGATGGGTTATTTCGAGAGAAACCCGGGACGGGTTCCTTCTGAGGCTGGGAGGATGTGACAACTGGCAAAATAGGGAGCCGTTTTATAAAACCCGAATTACATTGAAATTTTAAATTTGGAAAATTTTGAAAGTTTATTGTGACGAGATATTTTGTGAACGTTGGTACTTGATTTTTAATCATACGGTGTTTATGAGATTTAGTTATTTATTTATGGTTTGACTTGTTTCGGTTGTGATGATTTATTCTGAGATCGTTATCTTTGGCACTACATTGACTCCGGCACTAGATTAACCTAACGAATTTTTTATATTTTACAAAACGGTAGCGATTCACCGTTAAATAAATATTATGTCTTTCATACATATCGATATATTACGGGAAATGTTGTTGGGAAAATCATTTATGACGTGCATGAATATATTTGGCGAGAATTTAATACTTCTATGATCGAGTAATCGTCTTGTGGGAGAACCGTTTATTTATATTCACCTAAAAACTAAAAGTATTTGTGGCTAGTTTGGAAAAAGGGAAACTTGTGGGACTAATGTGTAAAATTCGGGTATTAAACCCTCCCCCCTAACCCTAACCCTCATAATATTATCACACACCCACTTCTCTTCTTCCCCCTCTCCCTAGCCGCCGGCTGCCACCCCTCCACCATCACCACCGTCGACTTCCACACGACACCACCATCACCAAAACACTCCCCATCACCTTCTTGTTCTTGTGGTGTGAAACACGCGCCTTTCCCCCTTCGTTTTTATTATTATCGCCGCACCACACATCACACGACACCATAACATCATTCATCTTGGTTTTCATTCGATTTAGAGGTGAGAAAACATGAGTTTTGGGTCGGGTTTGACTATTTTGAGTCAAACCCGAATTGAATCTTGGTATTTTTGGGATGCTTGAATTCGAAATGGAAATGGGTTTGATATAAAAACGAGTTTGGTATCCTTGGGGGTCGATTCTTGATTATTGGTGCTCGGATTTGGATTTTTGTACGAGTTTGGTTTGGGTTTGTGGCTCGATTTGAGCTTGACCGAGACCCTAGGTCTCGGTGTGACACTCCTCGACTCGATTTAGAGTCTTGGAGGTGTTATGGTTCTTTTTCTTCTAGATTCTTGATGATGGTTTAGTGCTAGTTGGAATTTTGGGTCAATGGTGGCTCGATTTGATGTTGTTGTTGTTTTGGATTCTCGGCCGACCCCCCCCCCCCTTCGCGGGCTGTTTGGGTCGAGAGGCTCTTTAGAGCTAGCCGAGACCGAGAGGTCTCGGGTGAGGTTATTTTTATGGTTGTGACCTCACAAGTTGACCCGGGTTTGACTTGGTAAGTCGACCCGTATAATTGATATATTTTTGTTTCGGTTTATAAGGTATTAATATTTGTTGTGACTTATGTTGGACCGAAGCATTTGGACATTGGTTTACTTGTATTGTGATTTGGAGTTGTGTTGACGAGTATGGAATTGGGGACCGATTGTGAGATGGTCAATTAGATGACGGAGATAGGTTAGTTGGGTGCCGTAGTCGGACCCTCATGTTGTAGCACGCGAATATGGGATTGTTTGGACGGAGTTGATTTATATTGTGACTTGATTTTTATTATTTTGGACTTGGACTATGAGCCGAGGGTCATGACTCGGACATGTGACCAAATTCTATGACTCGATAAATATTTAAAAGTCGAAATCAAAAATAATACTCGTTATAATATTATTAAGAATGTAATCATTTATATACGTATATAGACGCGTTAAACGTATATATATATATATATATATATATATATATATATATATATATATATATATATATATATATATATATAAATGCGAATATTAATAATAAAACGATCACGAGTAAACGTATAATAATAAAACGATAGTTATTATACTATGAAAATAGTGTAATAAATGTCGGGATATTATTATAAATAATAACTATATAAATAATGGCGAAATATACGTCGGATAACTAATAATTAAAAATGTGGTTTTGCTTATAAATTAGAAACTTATCGAGTTGTACGAATTGTGGGTCTTTAAAAGTCCAAGTGGGACTTATGTTGTGACTTTGTGTTGTCACGGATATATGACGGTTAATATAAACATTTTATATATCGAATGACTTATTCTAGATCGAGTTATTTGACGATATAAAATGAGTATATTAATGGGCATCGTATCCCACGACGCCCATAGGATGTGGTATATATTTTAGGGTAATGAATTACTATATGTCTCGTGGAGTTTGGCCGATTCGACGATATATATAGGGAATTTATTGACTACGACATATACCAAATAGAAATTTATGTGCAATGTGCTTTAGGTTGGGTATAATCTTGGAACGATATATTACGTAAATAAATATGGGAGATTACCAAATCGACGGAATTGATAAGGTTTGATAATTATTTAAATAATATATTGGGCTAACATTAGACCTATAGTTGTCTTATTAATGTTCTTTGTTGAGACTTTTTGGTTTGTGCTGTGTCGACCCTCCACCCGTATGGATACCAAACGTCGAATTTCAAATGAATATGAAGTTAATTCGAGAAATGGATAATTTTGGAAAGTAAAATGGAATACGTATGGGAATGGGAATATTTAATTTTGAGGAAATGATTTCTGAACGAGTTTGATATTGTTAGGAAGTGCCGAGTCTGTAGTCGCCGTTACGTGAGTTGCTTGAGATTACTTACGTCTTTCTTCTATCGTTTCTTTTGAGGATTTCTGGACTTGAGGTGAGTCATAGCCCCACTTTTTACTCTTGAACTTTGTTTTCAATACTTGGGGTGAGAAACGTGCAAATGTTTTATGTGGACTATTATCGCCTTGTTTATTTAAAACTTGCTATGCTTATAGAACTAGGTAGGATAGAGCGAGGCCTAGTCCCGAACTAGGTAAGCTATTAATTGGGTTATAGAGCGAGGCCTAGTCCCGAACTAGGTAAGCTATTGATTTGGTTATAGAGCGAGGCCTAGTCCCGAACTAGGTAAGCTATTGATTTGGTTATAGAGCGAGGCCTAGTCCCGAACTAGGTAAGCTATTGATTTGGTGGTTGAGCGAGGCGTAGACATGAGCTAGGTAAGCTATTGATTGGTTGTTGAGCGAGGCCTAGTCCCGAACTAGGTAAGCTATTGGATTGATTTTAGAGCGAGGCCTAGACTTGAGCTAGGTAAGCTATTGATTGGATTGATTTAAGCTATAGCGTGCACCTATAGGGTTGATTTGATTTGATTTGATTTGGTTGGATTATATTGGTTGGAATATTTTGGTTGGATGTTTTGGTTGGATGATTGAGGCCTAGTCTAGCTAGCAAGCATTTTGCGTATATGTCCACTATACTGAGTTATGAATCTAAACCTATGATCTCACCAGCGAAAGCTGACTTTTAGCACGTTTTCTCAGGTAATTAAGTGATGCTCTGCGGATGCTTGGGATTGGAGGCTTGGCATTTGGCACCGGTTATGGATCTATATTTTCTAAAACTCTGATAACTATTGTGGACCTATATTTATTTTCTTTTGGGCCTGACTTTGGATGATTTTGGGATAATGTAAACTTTAAAACCTCGTGTGGTTGTACTTTATTTTGTTTACTTTATCTCGTTCTTCTATGTCTTGTGTTTGGATACCAATCCCCGTAGCACCCCGAAAGCATGTTGAGTCTTCCGCTGTACCAAATTTTGGGGGTGTTACACACAAGAACCAAAGACCGAAATGGCCGCTGGGCCACCACCACCATTACCACCCCCTGACCCTCCTAGGGATGTGCCATCTCCCGATCTCCGAACGATGGAGGAGCTGTGCCAGCCTACCATGCAAGGGCGGGGTGGGCCTATTGCACCACTCACTATTGAGGCTACGGACTTTGGCCTCAAGCATCACATGATCCAACAAGTCCAGAATTCGTGTCAATTTCACGGATTACCGGGTGACGATGCCAACAAGCATCTTGACAAATATCTCACGGTCACCCAAAGCATGAAACAGCATGGTGTCACCGATGATGCCCTCCGGCTGTACCTCTTCCCCTATTCTCTCACTCATCATGCCACTGCATGGTTTGACCGACTCCCAAAGAATTCTATTCACACCTTTGATGAAATGGTAACCAAGTTTTTAGCAAAATATTTTCCACCCTCCATGGTTACCAAGTTACGAAATGATATCAGCAACTTCCGGCAACGTCCCGATGAGTCTCTTTTTGAGGCTTGGGAACGTTATAAGCTAGCTATTGATCGGTGCCCTAACCACAATATGTTGCAAGTTACCATCATAGATACCTTCTATAATGGTCTGACATTGAGGCACCGGGATATTCTCAATGCTGCTGCTGGTGGGACCTTTATGAAAAGGCGTCCCGAGGAGTGCTATGACTTAATTGAGAACATGACTGCCCACCATAACTTTTGGGATTCCTCTGCGGAGAGGGATGCGTCATGTAATTCAGTTACTCCTTCATCATCATCTCCTGAAATAATTGCTCTTACCAAAAAGAGGGATGATATTTCTACGGCTGTGTTGAGAATGAACCAAACGATGCAAAATCAGGTTCAAAATCAGCAAGTGAAAGCCGTGGCCCGAAGTTGTGAAACTTGTGGGGGCCCACATCTTTATTCCGAGTGTCCAGCTACTGCTGGCTTTCCTCAAGAGAACGTTTATGCTGCTCACGGTTCCTATAATACGGGGGGTAATTCTTACCAACCGCAAGGGGATCGTAATCTCTTAAGCTATCGTTCCAACAATTTTCTCGGACCTCCCGGTTTTAACCAAAATCAAAACCGTAACTCGAATCAGAATTTTAACCAAGGTCAAAACTCAAATTTCCAAAACCCGAATCAAAATCAAGGCCAGTTTAATCAAAACAATTTTCAAAATGGCAATCAAAACCAAGGTTTTCAAGGAAATTTTCAAAGAAACCAAAATCAAGGAAATTACAATCAGGGTAATTTCAATCAGAGAAACAATTTTCAGGGTAACAACAATCAAAATCAAGGGAATTTTCAAAACAACCGTGTTCAAAATCCTCCTCAAAACGTTGTTCCACCCTCGTCTTCCTCCGATGAAGTGCTAAAACAATTCATGAAAGCACAAGAGGAAACGAATCGGTTATTGATCAGCAAGATCTCTGAGCTTCAGAAGTCTTTAAATGATCGACCCTCGGGCCCGGGTACACTACCGAGCAACACGATCGCTAACCCGAGGGGCGATGTCAAAGCGATCACCACCCGAAGTGGGGTATCATACAATGGACCCTCGATTCCCTCTACCTTTTCTTCTCCTCCTAAGGTAGCGGAACGTGAGCCTGAGGTTACCACGGACAAGGTACTTCCTACTAATAACGGAGGTATCAACAACATCCACCCTCAAGTTGTCCCGGTCCCGACTCATAAGTCGAAAGTTGTATTTGATCCCCCTGTGAGTTCTGATGAAATCCCAAAGAATGATCCTAAGCCTTCAATTCCATATCCTTCACGTTTGAATGATCAAAAGAACCGCGAAAAAGCTAACCATCAGATGGAAAAATTTTATCAAATTTTCCAAGAATTACACTTTGATATTAGCTTCACGGATGCTCTTCTTCTCATGCCTAAGTTTGCCTCAACAATCAAAAATCTGATAAGCAACAAAGAAAAACTCTGTGGGATGGCAAAAACTTCACTCAATGAGCATTGCTCAGCAGTTCTCTTGAAAAAGCTTCCCGAAAAGCTTGGAGATCCTGGGAAATTTATCATTCCTTGTGTTTTCCATGGGATGGTTGAATGCTTTGCCTTGGCCGATCTTGGCGCAAGCATTAACCTGATGCCTTACTCAGTCTGGAAAAGACTCTCTCTACCTGCTCTCACTCCGACCTGCATGACCCTCGAGCTTGCAGACCGTACTATATCCCGTCCTCTCGGCATTGCCGAAGATATCTTCGTGAAAGTAGGAAAGTTCCATTTTCTGGCAGATTTCGTGATTGTTGATTTCGATGCTGACCCAAGAGTTCCTCTCATTCTCGGGAGGGGGTTCTTAAGAACGGGTCATGCTTTAATCGATGTATACGAAGAAGAAATCACTCTACGTGTTGCTGGCGAAGCCATCACATTCAATCTTGATCAGACTTCAAGATACTCCTCCAACTATGACGCTGAAATGGTTAACCGGATTGACATCATCGATGTTGCGTCTGAGGAGTCTTCTCAAGAAGTCCTTGGTTTCTCAGCAAGTGGCAGTACCACTCCTTCTACTGATCCTATCATTTCCGACTCTTTCCCTTCCCTCACTCTGTTTGAAGGAGGTGACTTCCTTCTGGAAGAGCTCGAGGCTTTTCTTGCTCAGGATAGTTCAATCCTAGATGGGATTGATGAAAACTATCTTGACCCGGAGGGGGACATTCTTCTCCTTGAAAGATTGTTAAATGACGATCCTTCACCCTCTCCGACTCCAAAAATACTTCATAAAGCGGAAGTCAAAAATGTTGAAATAACTGAAGACTTTCCCGAGGTTGAGCTCAAGGACTTGCCTCCTCATCTAGAATATGCATTTCTGGAGGGTGATGATAAATTTCCCGTCATTATTGCCAAAGACTTGAAAGATGAGGAAAAGGCAGCACTCCTAAAGGTTCTTAAGTCACATAAACAAGCAATCGCTTGGAAACTCTCCGACATTAAGGGCATAAGCCCGAACTTTTGTACTCATAAAATCTTAATGGAGGATGACTTTAAGCCAGCAGTGCAACAACAGAGAAGGGTAAATCCCAAAATCCACGAAGTTATCAAACACGAGGTTCTAAAACTTCTTGATGCGGGATTGATTTACCCTATATCTGACAGTCCTTGGGTTAGCCCAATTCATTGTGTTCCTAAAAAGGGTGGCATTACCGTTGTCACCAACGAGGATAACGAGTTGATTCCAACTCGTTTGGTCATGGGTTGGCGAGTATGTATTGACTATCGAAAGTTGAATGAAGCCACCCGTAAAGACCATTTTCCTCTCCCTTTTATGGATCAGATGCTCGAAAGACTTGCGGGGAATGAATACTACTGCTTCCTAGATGGTTTTTCGGATTACTTCCAAATCCCCATTGATCCCCAGGATCAAGAGAAGACTACCTTCACATGCCCCTACGGAACTTTTGCTTACAGATGTATGCCTTTCGGCTTATGTAATGCACCAGGCACGTTCCAGAGATGCATGATGTCTATCTTTTCCAACATGATCGGGAAAACTATGGAGGTATTCATGGATGACTTTTCGGTCATCGGGGATTCATTCCAGACCTGTCTCTCCCACTTGGAACAGATGCTTAAACGTTGCAAAGAAACGAATTTAAGTCTCAACTGGGAGAAGAGTCACTTTATGGTTAAAGAGGGCATAGTCCTCGGCCATAAAATTTCAAAAAACGGGATTGAGGTTGACAAAGCCAAAATCGATGTCATTGCTAAACTACCTCATCCCACCATCGTAAAAGGTGTTAGGAGCTTTTTGGGTCATGTCGGCTTCTACCGTAGGTTTATCCAAGATTTCTCTAAGATTGCCCGGCCTATGACCCATCTCCTCGAGAAGGATGCTCCTTTCATCTTCTCTCCTGAGTGCATCGAAGCTTTTGAAACATTAAAGAAAAAGCTTACCGAAGCACCGATTCTCGTTGCCCCCGATTGGGACCTACCTTTTGAGCTTATGTTCGATGCTAGTGATTTTGCCATAGGTGCGGTCTTGGGGCAACAAAAAGCAAAATACTTTCAGCCTATACACTACACAAGCAAAACTATGACCGTGGCTCAAGGTCATTACACCACCACTGAAAAAGAACTCCTAGCTGTGGTGTATACCTTTGAAAAATTCCGGCCATACTTGATCCTGACCAAATGCGTGGTGTATACGGATCACTCGGCTTTGAAGTACCTATTTGCAAAGCAAGATGCAAAGCCGAGGCTTCTCCGTTGGGTTCTCCTCCTCCAAGAATTTGATATCATTATCCGTGATAAAAAAGGAGCCGAGAACCTTGCTGCTGATCATCTCTCACGATTAGAAAACCCACATCAAGATGTGTCCGAGAAACAAGAAATAAATGAAACATTCCCTCTCGAGACACTCAGTGCGGTTACTTTTCGTGGTGACTCTACTACCCCATGGTTTGCCGACTTTGCAAATTACCATGCGGGTAACTTTATCGTGAAGGGGATGACGTCCCAACAGTAAAACAAATTTTTCAAAGACGTCAAACATTACTTCTGGGACGACCCCTTCCTCTTCAAAATCTGTGCTGATCAAGTCATCAGGCGATGTGTATACGGACAGGAAGCCGCTGATATTCTCAAGGCTTGTCATGCTGGACCCACCGGGGGCCACCATAGTCCTAACTACACCGCCAAAAAGGTGTTTGATTCCGGTTTCTATTGGCCGACGATCTATAAGGATGCCCACGAGTTAGTCAAAGCTTGTGATGCTTGTCAGCGTCACGGGAATATTTCACAAAAGAACGAAATGCCACAAAATGCCATTCAAGTTTGTGAAATCTTTGACGTCTGGGGCATTGATTTTATGGGGCCATTCCCATCTTCTCGTGGAAACAAGTATATTCTCGTGGCTGTTGATTATTTGTCAAAATGGGTTGAGGCTAAGGCCTTACCCACTAACGATGCCCAAGTTGTTGTGAAATTTCTGAAATCCCTCTTTGCTCGTTTTGGAACTCCACGTGCCATCATTAGTGATCGCGGTACTCACTTTTGCAATGATCAATTTGCAAAAGTCATGCTTAAGTATGGTGTTACTCATCGTCTTTCTACCGCGTATCACCCCCAAACAAGTGGGCAAGTGGAGGTTTCCAAACGTGGTATAAAACGGATTCTTGAGAGGACAGTAGGTGAAAACCGTGCTTCTTGGTCGGATAAACTAGATGATGCACTCTGGGCCTTCCGTACAGCTTACAAAACACCCATCGGGTGTACTCCGTACAAGCTTGTATACGGGAAGGCGTGTCATTTACCGATCGAGCTCGAGCACAAAGCCTACTGGGCCTTGAAACATGCTAACTACGACCTTCATAAAGCGGGTGATCACCGTAAGGTTCAAATCAATGAATTAAACGAACTTCGTGATCAAGCCTACGAGAACTCTTTGATCTACAAAGAAAAGACAAAGAAGATTCACGACTCTAAGATTAAGAACCGCGCTTTCAACGTCGGTGACAGAGTCCTTCTTTTCAACTCAAGGTTAAAGATCTTCTCGGGGAAATTAAAAACCCGATGGACTGGACCATTCACTATTGCTAAAGTATATCCATACGGGACTGTTAAGTTATCTCAACCCGAAGGTCCCAACTTCAAAGTGAATGGTCACCGTTTGAAACATTATTTTGGAGAGGACATACCACCCATGGTTGTCCCGGATCTCCAAACTTTCCCCATGGACCAATGAATTCGGGGATCGAGTCAAGCTAGTGACTCGGTGAACAAAAATTAGCAACATATATGGGTTTTCACCCGTATTTCTGACTTCTTTCTACTTTCTACCACCCTAGTGTGGGGGAATGGCCGCCCCCCACCTTTTGAAAAGTAAATATGTATATAAAGTTCAAGTCAAAAAAAAAATGTTTATATGTACAGATAAATAAAGTGAAAAATAAAATCCATATTTCCACAGTTAGAATCAAATATTAGCTTTTTCCGTTCAGAGATTCGGCATAATAGCCGGGACTTTGAATATTGAGGACAATATTCAATTCTAGTGTGGGGGGGGGGGGGGAATTCTTACAAATTTTATCACAAAACTTTCTAAGTACCCCCATTTTTAGGCCTAAATTTTTCAAAAATTTTTTCACTTTATTTCAAAATTTTTGTGGTAATCAGTCCGCCAAAGTCGAAATGACAAATGGATTGGCTAGTCCAGGAGCAAACGGCTCTTGGTAAAGACATCTCAAACCCGTTGATGGCTTGCAATTTGCCAAAAATTGTATGGTTCCTCAACTCCCCATATCCCATAAAGCAAATGAGTTGGCTAGCCCACAAGATTATGGCTTGTGGTAAAGGCCGTGAAAAACCATAATTGGTAATCAGCTCACCAAGATGTTGACTTAGTCCATCAAGATGCTGGCTAGTCCAGAAGCAAACGGCTTTTGGTAAAGACTAATCAAATCCGTTGACAGCTGGTGGTTTGCTCAAAATCACACGGTTATCAGGTGTGCCACAGTTCTTACACCTGGCTACTCCAGAAGTGATGGCTTTTGGTAAAGAGATTTTTAAATCCATCAGGTTTTTCTCAAAAGATTGCTAGGGACTAGCAATGTTTTAGTGTGGGGGATTGATGAGTGTGCAAATACTCATCATTTTTACCTTTTCTGAGCTGCCAAAACATCTAAAAACACTCAATATTGAACCAAAATAGTGAAAATATCCCAGGAAAGTGTTTTACATGTTTCAAATGCAAAAATACCAAAAACAGATGAAAAACGCACAAAGTTTGCAAAATTGGCAGTTTCAGTCCCTCAACTTTCAAAAGTTGTCAAATCTAGTCCCTGGTTATTCTAAAAACTTGAAAAAGTCACCAAAGGTCCTTTTAAATCAAAAAGTGACATAATTAGTCCTTTGGTGAAAAGTTTCACAAAATGTCAAGTTTAGTCCCTGAACTTTGAAAATTGTCAAAAATGGTCCCTGGGATATTAAAAACTTTGAGAAAAACAAATTTTGTCCTTGCACTAACCTTTTATGGCAGGATTGGTCCTTGGTGGAAAGTTTGGTGAAAATTACACAAATGGTCCCTGAAGTTTGAAAGTTTGGCAGTTTTAGTCCCTGGTGAAAATTAAATGGAAAAGTCAACTCTGGTCCATGTAATATTCATAGATTGGCAAAACACACCCCATGGAATACTTCAAAAAACTTGCCAAGTCTCACCCCAAACTTTCGTTAAATTACAAAATTAGTCCTTGTGTAACTTAAAACCAAACCGGACCTAAATAAATATTACCCAAAACAAAACCAATCCAATCCATTCCCACAAGCCCACTTCCTTTATTACTTGGGCCCAAAATACATCTCAGCCCACCAACACCCAAAGTATTATAACCGGGTCAATGTTTGACTTCGGTCAAACATGGTCAAACAACCACCATCCTTCCCAGCTTCCCTCCCCCACAACCCCACTTGGCCGTCCCATCACCACCACCCTCTCCCACTTGTTCCACCGCCCAAAACACTCACCCTACACCTAACTATCACACCACAATAAATGCCACCCCCCCCCCTGTCTGATATCCAGAGCAATTTGCAAAAAAATGATTTCCCGCCAAAAATACGTGGCACTTGATTGGAGTGATTCAGAGCAAATCAACGGCCAAGATCAAATGGGAAAGGTTCATAGAGGGCAAGGAAACCCTAGGAGATGGCTATAAAAGGATACAAGGGTGCAAAGAAGAGAAGAGTAGTTAATTAAGTATTATTAGTGTCGATTTTAAATTAAGTTTCAATTTTCTGTGTAACTTTCAAATTCTAAGCATTGTAGTAGTGATCCTAGTGTACTCTTAATCTTTTCAAGTACTAAAATCAAGGTTTCATTCCTGTTTTGTGTAATTTCAATTTTCTCAATTTAAGCATTTCTAAATAAGCTTAGCTGTGAATTGTACCAAGTTTCATGGACTGAGTTAGGATCATGTAAGTTCCCTTGAGCTTGTTGAAGCTTTTAGAGACCCTAAAATCTAGTGTTAGTAGAAAACAATCAAAAAGCTAAAAAAAAGTCAACATTGGTCAACTGTGTGTACTTTTGAGTTGTTTTCAGGTACTGAGGATCATTGAGGAGCAAGATTGGAATTGGATTGTGCCTATCTAAAGATAGGCAACTGTGGAAAACCTCTTGTTCATGCTAGAGGTGTTCTGTAAGCTTTTGCTCATTTAACTTTTCCTCTAAAAAGTTTAGTTTCTAAAATCCTTGCTTGTAGTTGTTAATCTGTGTTCATCTGTGCTATTTGATTGTTGTTTAAGTAATTTTTAGCTTAATATTCATTACTTGCTTGTTAGAATATATAGTTACTTATAATTTCATATTAACTGTCAAAATAGTTTAAGTGATAAACCTGTGTATTTGTCATTGTGATCTGTTTCTAAGTGCTTAAATAAGTTCATATAGACATAATTAGTGGTTTGGGATCAAGTTTATACACCCTAGTACCTCATTGATTTGAAAAACTCATAACAGTCCAACAATAAGGGGTGTTTGGATTAACCTGGCTTGTTTTGTTCTTGTGATTCTTATAAGCCCAAATCTGTTTAGACTTCATACTTAGGGGTGTAACAGAGTAGTCATGACTTTACATTGGTAGTTTTCAAGTAGAAAAGTCAAAATTAGCTTTTAACTAGTATAAGTAGTTAACTGTTAGGAGTTTTTACTTAAAATCTCATTAAATCATTTCATTATCAGTTAAGGTAGCTTGATTTAGTAACATTGTAGCTTAAAATCACTTAATCAGTCAGTAAATCAAGATCTAAGTTCACCATTGTCAAAGTTCTTCAAAAACTTGAAAAGTCAAAAAGTAGCTCATCAGATTTTTACAAAACTTGTGAGATTTTTCTTGAATTTTGTGGAATGAGTTAGGACTTGAAACTTGTTGTAGTTACACTCTACCACCTCAAATTTTGATTCACATAGTTGCTTCAATTTTGTGAATTTTTGTGTGGGCTCCACAAGCCCTGGAACACAGTTGCAGGGAAGAAACCTTCCCCTGCACCAGCAGACCTCCACCACACCACCACCTTTGGTGGTGGCTGCAGCCCAACCTAGTGGGCCCCAGAGGTTCATTTTTGGTTCTGAAAACTCCCCTCCTACCAGGGAACAAGGCTTGACCCTTTGTTTGACCTAGGATCAAGTGGACCCCACCTGGAATCCACCACAAAGATTGTCCCATTTCTGAGTTGAGTTTCATTGTGTAAAGTGCTTATTTCTTCCCATACAGCTTATTTGTGATCATTGTTTGTTGTTTTTGGCTTATTTTAGTTTGTTTAACTTATTTGCACCCATTTTCACCCTTGTGGACCCCACCTATAGTCTTGTGTGCTTATTTGTCCATCCAGTCAACATAAGTCAACTGTTTAGGTTTAGGGGGTGCATACATCTTATTTATAAGCCATTTCAAAAGTGTTTTCACAAAAGTTTTCTATTTTCAGTAGTCAAGTAAGTTTGTAAAAGAAAATCCAAGAAAAACCAATTTATTTTTAAGTGATAGTTTCTATTTAATTTAATTTAAATTTTATTTTTCATTTTTAGATTTTTATTAAGTACTTAGTATTTTTATATTTTTATTAATTATCTCTTATATTAAAGTAAATTCAGTAATTTTTCTAGATTTTTATTTTGTCATTTAGTATTTATTAACTTTAATTTTATTTTTCTTAATTATTAATTAATATTAAGTATTAAATAGCATATTTAGTTTTTACAAAGCAAAACCTTGTTTTATATTTTTCCTAGTTCTAATATAATATAATAGACTTTCAGAAAATAAATTTTTAGTTTTTACTATTCATTTTCCATTTTTCTTATTTTAATTATTTAAATTAGATTTAAGTTAATTAAAAGGTAATTAATTAGTGGATTAGCTTTAAACATAATTTTTAGGAGTTTTTATAATTTTGTAGGATTCCTGTGATGGTTAAATAATTTTATAAATTTTCTCATAATTTTATAAGTTAATTTAGTATTAATAGTAATTTAAAATAGTTTAATTAGTTTAATTAAGTTAAATAGTTTTTAATTAATATAAAATCCATAAAAAGACAAAAATATTTATTTTTATTTTTTATACTTTCTTCAAGTTCTAATTTAAGTTTAGAAATTATTTTTGCAAGTTTTTAGGTTAATTTGTAACATTTATAATTATTAGTTAATTTAAATTAGATTTTAATTAGTTTTATTAATTAAATAATATTTAAATATTATAATAATCACTTTTATAATTTCATTTTTAATTTTCAAATTTCTTTTTAATTTCAAGTTTCAAAAGTTTCAAAAGCACCCCATGTAGTTTGTTAATTACCAAATCCTACTTTTCCAGTCTGTTACGTGAATCTGAATTGTGAATTTGTGCATATACTTGTATATCTGATTTTTGTGAATATCATATCTGTGTACAAATACCAAAATAACAGTAGCAAAATCAATTCCACATCATCTGGGCTACTGTCCTCAGTGCCACTCACTCATAAACGATTTCAAACGACACCATTTCAATCTCGCTGGGACTTTAACGACCCGGGGACACACTATACTATCCACGGAGCATTGGGATAAGCTGTTTTTGACTAGTTAACCTTGGTTAATTATATCTGACGGTTTAGACCCAATCAGTTGGAAAACAAAACAGGTAGGCTACGTTATTATACGCCCATAAAATGTATTATAACACTAAGCTTATGACACCAAAACGTTAACGGGTACCAATATCAATCGGCGGAGTTATCCCGGTAGGTACTTTGCTAACATACCTAAATCTCAAATATTAGTGCATTTGTTTGAACTTAGTCAATACAAATGGGATTCGTCAATCCCAATAGGCCTATTCACAATATTCGCGCTCACTATTACTAGTGATTAAATGGTTCATAATAAGGGATATTGGTTTTAGCAAGGATAGTACTTAGTGATAATAAAACAATCAGGCAAGCATACAATTGAAAAGCATTGTGTTCGGTTTAAAATAGCATGTATTCCCCCCAAGGGTTTGTAAAACAATTAAGTAATGAAAAGTGGGGCTATGAACTCACCTTGAGTTGGATGATGTTTAATGAGAATGATGGATATGCCGTGAGAACTTCTACGAGCAACCTAGAATAATTGTTGCAACTTAGGTTTCGAGTAATGTCTAAGAATATGAAGAATTGCCTATATATGTCTTGCATTTAGTCCATGATGTAGTACTTAGTATAGTGTAAGTATTTGAAAAGAAATGGTTCATGAAACATGTATAGTTTATATATCGTTTACTACTGTTCGGGCCGACATAATTCAGAAGTCATGTAGTAAACGTTCGAGGAGCCAGGACACTTTAATTCGTAAATCCACAACTTATCTCGACAGCTTACTTAATGAACTCCTCACATGACGCTCCCTACTATTGTAGTAGTTGATAAAATATATATATATAAATTTTGATCCGAAAAGTTACATGTCCAATATTTGAATAAACTTAGGAAAGTTTATTTTTACATGAAGATTGTTATTAGGGTAAGTTTCTTAAGTCTTGTATGACAATTACTTGTAAGATCCCATGGTTCTTTAGTTGAAGTAGAACCAAATTGTATATTTAAGTTATCGCCAACTCTTTAGCTCATGTTTTCGCCTAAGTAAGTTTATATGGTCATTTAGTCATGGCCTTGCCATGACCTTTGGTCATTGTTCCATGGTCTTGAGACTCAACCTTGGCTTTAGCCATGGTTGTGGTCTTGAATCTAGGTCATTAGACCTCTTGTTCCTTTTAAACAATAACAATTATATAGTGACTTATATATATAAAATAGCTGTTAAGAAACTGAAGAAAATCTTATTCGTTATTGGTTTTCTGGAGACGTGCACCTGATTTTTTGAAGAAAACGTGATTCCGGACAACTTTCGTGGTTTAACTTTTTCGTGAAACGGACCAGAATGGCCTCTTTTTGCGTGTTTTATGTTCTGTCACAGAAAGTATTTAGGTAGTTTTGCCGCAAAGTTTTGGTAACTTCAAATGGTCATAACTTTTGACTCGTGTACTCGTTTTAGGTGGTTCAATTTGCTATGGTTTCCTTGTTAAGTCCTCTACTACAATATGTAATGGTCCAATATCATAATTTTACCATTTTGATTAGATTTTACCAAAAAAGTCACTAGTTTACTTGTTTAAATAACTTAACTTAACAATCATTTACAATAACTTGTTTTACTCATTTTTATACATCATGGACATAATCATAAGACAATATATAGCATGAATGATATGTAAATAGCATGAATATGATATTTAACAAGAATTATGTTAGGGTTTTGCTTACAACTTTGGCTTTCTACAAGAAAGGTAAGTAACATGTAAGGTAAGGACTTTGATTGACTTAAGCTTCACCCTACTTCACTTCAAGCAATCTTTCTACACTTGTATTCTTGAAAGAGAGAAGATGAAAGTTGAGGTGACTTGAGTAGATTCAAACTCAAGAGAAATCACCAAAGTTTCTAGGGTTTGGAAGTAGTTTGATGAATCAAAACCAAACTAGAGTTTTTATGTTGTTGTAGCACTTGATACTTGCATGAAATTGGAAGTAAATGAGCTAAGGTTATGGTGTTTATGTGTGTGATGTGTGGCATACAAAGGAGGGGGAAGGGAGGCTTTTATAAGGGCTTGAGGAGGTTACAATCTTGACTTGTCAAACCTTGGAGACCAAGTTGAACACATGTAAACATCTTAAGACCTTAAGCTTGAGATCAAGCCACATGAGGGGTGACTCCCCCCCCCCCCCCTATGGTGGTTCAAGATGGATAAGGGGGAGTGAGTTGGCTTGTGATGATATTATCCTAGTTATATTGATAGTTTTGACTCCGTAAAATGCTAACCGTAAATGATTAAGCCATAATACGTAAAACCGGGTATCGTAAAAATACGAAACTTGGAAGAATGATTAAACTTGTCAAAATACTCCATAAAAAATATAGAATGAGTGGTAGGTTCCATTGGGGTGCTAAAACCCTGCTAAAACTGGAAACACGGGTCTAAAACGCGTAATACGTAAAACGTACGAATATTGTGTAAAATTGAGAAAAGTAAAATATAACTTTTCTAATAGGATAAAAATGATTTAAAATGACTTATAATGTCTAGACTGGGCTCAGTCTAGTGTCGGTTGGTATTAAATGTCTTTTAGACATAAAACCGTAAGCCTAAAAATCAAGGAATGATTTATAAAATCAATGAATGATTTTTGGTCAAAGGAGGAGGGAAAAATATGTTGACTTTTTCCAAAAATGTGAAAACTTAAATTGTCTTAGAAACGCGGTGCAGGTATAGGCTAAGGTTACGGCTAAGTAAAAGTGCTTAGAAACTAAAATTCCAGTTTCTCACGGCCGAGGTTTATTTGGTCATATTTTTCTCAGTCATGATTAATTCTCAAATAAATCATGAGTGTATCAAACATTTTTTTGATGCCGGGAAAATTAACGCGGTCGAGTTTCGTTGTGCGTAGGATTTTTGAATGACGTTTTACCCTAAAACGTGTATTTCCTTAATAACTTTCGCCAAAATTATCTGATGAGTGTCAAACTTTTATTTTGCCATGGAAATGATTTATCATACGAGAATATGAAATAAAAATCAATTTTTGGAAAAAGTGAATAGTAAAAGTGAATAGTAAAAATGAATAGTGAAATTTTCGGAAATTGAAGTTAACCTGAAAATGTGAATTGTTACATCCGTCACCAAACCTGGGTCTGTCTCCTTCAAATCTGGGAGGACCACTGAAAATCCAAACAAAAACATATCAAACATCTTACACATCACAAAATTAAACAATCAAATAATAGGTCCATATACTCAGTAGTATATTCATAGGCCAATACTAAATACTATAATCATTATAACTTTACTCTTCCTTTCAAATTCTTAGTACAAAATGTTAAAACACATATATTCGTAACAAAATAGATTTAATGCTTTAAAGCAAATACATTTATTTAAGCCCACATTTGGAGAGTCAAGTATATTCGTAGAGCCTTCACGCAGGAAGACCAATGGATATGAAATCATCTACACGCCTATTGGGTAAATATAATTGACCAGATTAGTACAGAGTATCCTATAGTCAAAACTGTTTTAACCCATATGCGACAACGACAAATAACAATTCGGTACAATACTATTGCAACGAAATAAGAACTCTGATATTTTCGTCATGGAGAGCCTAAGTTGAATTCAACTTTATACTAAAGAAGAATTCATTAAAAAGTAGATAAATATGGATGCAAATAAAGTGTAAGATGCTCCACATAAGAGTCTCATGTTTCATTCTTTAAACCCGAATCTTATTTCTACTTCTTTATCAACCATCCTTTGGCACCGTTACTAAATGAGTTTCTTATGAGATATTCTTATTTTAAATGGGAGATATTAGTATGCAATATTATATTGAACACAGTGGGAGACATTAGTCTTAAACCTGTAACATACATTGCTACAACACTTCCCAGCCTTTTGTAGTCCTTCAGCTTCAGTTTACGGGCTACATCTACCGCATTTTTTCCTACAAAAATCAATGACATAATACAAATTCATCAATGAATTGATTAAGCAATCTTAGGTTTTAGTTCAATTCATATAATCATACTAAGCACTAACATGTTTATGTTTGAACATTAAATTACATGTTCCCAACCCGTCCAACCCACATATCCTGCGACATCTTACTGTAATCTAAAAGTATATCTCATCATCCGATAACTAACAATATGCAAAAAGAGAAACTTATACCCATAATATTTAGTCGCCCTCTTTTCCTTGATAAGCTTTGCAGCAACGTATTTTGTCGTCCTCTTTTCCTTGATAGGCTGTACGTTTTGAATAATAAAACAAAAGACTAATTTATCAATTAGATCATTGTGTACGAATCGTTAACAACGATAACATGACATCATGGTATGATAACTTGTAACACCCCAACCCGGCATGGGTCCGGAGCGCTACAGTATGGTGACATATCAAAGCATACAAAGCATACAACGCAAGCGGAAGACTTAAAACAAAAGATTACAAGGGAGAAATCTAAAGGTACAAAGGAATACTAAAACTATAAAAGAAAAGGAAATACAAACTAAACAAAGTCTAATCTAATCCAAGTCCAAAACTAGTCCAGATGTAATGGGCTTCTAGTCCATGGGGTAGTCCACTAAAGCTCCTATGCTCTCTCTTCACCCAAACCCAGCTTCCAACCTAAAACCTGCCGCAGGAAAAGAAATGCGGCTGAGCTTAAAAAGCCCAGTGAACAGATATATAACAAAGCAAACGGATAAACGAAACGTATATGAGTAATAGAAAAGGAAATCATAAGCTCCTAATGAAGAGAATATCATCTGTCAAATGCATAAGAGATCAACATACACTGAACGAATATCATGAGTCAAAGGGAAACGAAGTATCAAAGATATATCATGTAAGCATAATCATAAGGGAAAAGTAAAGAGCACGTATCAACAAAGAAGCGTCTAACGAGATACTCGAATAGACATAAGAAACATAGGAAAGCCACGAGCCGACCTAACGAGATACTCGAATAGGTCTCAAAATCACATAATCATATATCCGTCAAATCATAAGTTGTACAAGGAGTAGCTAGCTCCAATGTACCAGAAGTGAAAGGGGTACAAGGAACGTACAGCCAGTCACTGTCTTCACAAATCAAAACAGAACCTAGGATGCATCCATACACTCCCTGAATCAAACAAAATACACATGCCAGCCCATGACTGGACACATATATAACTAATTGGCCATAGTGCACATATATCAAACAGAAGGGAATGACAGGGATCAATCACACCTCCCCAGAAAGTGTCATGTTAGTGGTGCCATCACTAACACGCCCATGGTACCTCCATGAGTAGAAAAAAAACTCGGGCATAAGAACAGAATCATATCAAACAAAGCATATCCATAACAAATGAATCATATCATAATCAAACAGAATCTCAACCAGGATATAGTAATCAGGTAATCAACAAAATGGATAGCAACGAATCATATCAAAGGGATCATAGCAAAGGCTTATATCAATGAATCGTATCATAGCAAACGAATCAAAGTTAAGGATCGAAAAGTCATGAGATCGGAACCCTTACTGAGAAAGGGTAGAATATCTGTACCTTGACGAAAGCAAACAAAAACCAAAGATGATCACAAAAGCGATGACAACTACTCCCGCTTCACCGGATCTACACGAATATGATAATCAAGTATTATTTTATGTTCATATGAATCAAGTTACTTCTTTTAGTATACTTTTCATTTTTAGTACCTTTCTATTTTAAGTAAGTTTCCCGTTTTAGTAACTTTCCATAAATAGCAAGTTTCCATATTTAGCATCTTAAGGTTACACTTATCATAATTACGGTTTACAATTGATCATTACTTAGTTTACCTACTTATTATGGCTATTAATGCATTTTTAGGGTTTCATAACCAAATATAGTAATTTAGGATTTAACTTAGGTTTAACATTTAAAAACATATTAACCATGTCACATATCAATTTAGGTAATGAAATGCATTTAGGCACCTTAATCACATCTTTAAAGGTTATATTAATGATAAAGTGTAATTAGGTTAAAGCATGTTAATGACAAATAGGTTTAAAACATTTATTTTGCCTTTTATACAAGGATCAGGTTATAACACCTACACAGGTCACACATTACCGAATTTTTAAAGTATACTTAGGTATTTCCTGGAGCTCTCATATAATTATCCCAGATTCATATATGTCTTAAGTACTTAGGTGAATTTTTCCAGAATTTAATTCGAAGTGTAAATATAGTCTAAAAATTCTTCAAGTCGACTAGTCCAGATTTCTGATCAGCTTAGACATACGAAAAGTAAGCAGTTTGAATACCTGTTAGTACTACTACAAAAATTCCACAAAAATTCATGAAGGTCACATATAACCTATATTTAGAGCCTGAACAATTTGGAGTATTAACTCCTTACTGATTTCAAACTAAAAATCGTATACTAAAGTTGAAATTCGGATTACTAAATAACAGCTTTGACACTTAACATTGCAAAAATCAAAAGGCTACCCTCCCTACCTGTTGGAATTATTATATCATGACCTTCATATAAATAAACCAAGTACATCAAAGTGAGCATGAGCGGAAGCAATTATAAAAGATCGAATAACATGTAATTAATTAATCAATAATTAAATAGTAAACATACCTTTGTGATTCTAGCCCGAACAAGAATCAAAGCAATCTTCCGGAACCAAGAACCCTAATTAGGGTTTATAAGGATCATAAGAATTACCCCTTACCTTTTTGTAATTCAATCCAAGAATCAAACAATAGTGTGTTTGATTCACGTTCTTGTACACACGTACTAATTCAAGAAAAAGTTTATGCAAGTAATAAACACAAAACCTTTTTGGATCTTATGAAAATCGAAACCCTTAAGGGTTGTTTGATAAGAATCGACTAAGGAAGAAAGAAGAGAAGAAAACACCAAGATGTGTGTGTACAAGTTATGAGAAAAACCTACATCTTGGGTTTGCTTATATACTACACAAAACTTGGAGCTCAAGGCACAAAGGAGGTGGAGAACCCTCCCTTGCCGATCGGTTTTTGATACCCAAGGGTATTCCGGAACCTTCTCTTGTTTCCATGTTTTGTTTAGTATTACTTTCCTAATCTTCGTTTAATAAATAATTAGTCATTAATCAATAATACTAATTATTATTATTTATTTTGTGTTTAATAATTAATTATAACATTTATAAATAATTATTACTTTTTCTCTTCATACGTATTGTGTGCAATCCCGTGATCTCGAGTCCGATCCTAACATACGTCTACTAAAATAATGTCCATATTCTAACAGCTCCCACTTGGACATATTTTAATAGTGTAATCACATCGGTTAGCGTCTTGCAACACGCCGATGCCTCTAGTACGATCTCGAGTAAGGCTCCTGGAAAACCTTTTAATGATTTCTCATTATTATTATCCTTTTGTTTCTAATACCACGTTAATAAGGATATGGATTAAAGTCATTCCTTAATTAACCATTCTGTTTCTCGTTGTTTATGATTGATCAAGATTACCAAATCTTCTGAACATATTCAGGGAAGATCTTGGGTGCGGCCGCACATGCATCTTACCAACCCTACGAGGGGCCCAGCAGTATTAAACTCCAAAAATAAATTTGAAGGAACAAATTCTATCTTGACTACAAGCAAAACCCACAAACTTTGTAACACTTCCGAAAACAACCCTTATGACTACCAGTTACGTATAGCGTTAAGTTGTTCCACAAAAATGTGCTACATTCATGACACTTATATTGCATCTCAAGTCTGAGGATAACTTCTCATGATTTACTTAATAACCAAATCCATAAAGTAACATCATGTAGTTGGGATAAGTCCTATATTCGGTATCATCGAATATCATCTGAAATGGCATGACTACGCATCAATATACTTTAAGTATATTATACCAACCTTCATATTTGTCTTGATTTAATAATATTCCCATATTATTAACTGACAATGGACAATTTAAGAATAACCTTTATTCATGGATTTAAACATACAAATATAGGATACAATATATTATAAATTAAACATACCATGTATTTCAATTTATCATAATAATTGTTTAACATCCCTTATCCAAATACTAAATAGATCAATGCATGATAACTCTTGTTGATGGATTATGTCTCAAGCAATGACATTCATACTTGTTGACAAGACATAAATCATCCAACTTTGATCTATCGGAATTTTAAGAATACTTTATTTCAAGAATTCAACTAGTGAAGTTCTTGTATGTGCATACTCAACTATTTTGGCAATGCCATATAATATTTCATAAAATGTGTGACATCCTTAACCACCAATTTATGATACTTAAACTTCCAAACATTTTAAAGTTTAAAGTATTCTTATTCTCTTAATGTATAATGCAACTATGCTTTTATTAAGCATAACTAGTAATAGCCAAGGATGAAATCCTTACCATAACTAGTATTGAGTGTCATCTCAATTTCATTAGCATCATTGTATGCAACAACAACATGCTATTAAAACTTTCCGTAAACCATAATATCTATTGTGTAATGTTTGATGCCCTTCAAACTATCAAGTTTGTTGGCTATGACAATTTTCACAACAATTTAAAATTGTTCATCTATAGAATTTGGAAGCTGTTCCAGATTTAGGATGTAATTCTATAATCAAACATATTCATTTAGAATATTACACAAGTTATCTAATAACTTTTTAATTAGATATTAATATTACCAAATCATCTTGTAATCAAGCATGATACAACAAAACATGATGTTCATGAAAAATCTTTGAGTCATACTTAGATTTTATTCATGTCATACATAACTATTTAGACTTTCTAAATAATATATCATGTTATATTAGATTTATTTACCACACATGTTTCAACAATAAACATTCATTCCAAGGTTATATGTCTTATTTCCTAAATCTTATAAGTAAAGTTTCATTCCATTCTAAGACTTAACATTTATATGGAATATTACTTTTCATATGTTCTACAACATATATGATTTAAGAAATTAAACATAATACTCCCACTAGCTTTTAGGAATACTTAGAAATTATCTTATTTCAATTATAAACCAAACATGGATTTAATAATTAAATATAAAATAATCTTCTAGATGCATGCATTTATCCATCCATGGATTATTGCACTTTGTACACTTCCAAAGATTTATTTGAATTCATAAACTCCTTTTGACTACTTATCGTCCTCGCTCAAGTAATCACTCATGAAAGAGTTTTGATATTCTATTGTCAATTTCATATAAATGAAACTAAATATGACAATCATAATCTTTATATATTTAATGTGTCTAGAATAGAATATTCAATCACAATTAATTGCTTAAGTGTGATTAATAATCTTGTCATAAAACATATATTAAATACGTGCACAATTTTGTCCATATGGTTTCTATACAAAGATTTAAACCACAAGGGTTACCTTATCTTTGAAGAAACTCATCTTCATTTTCTAGTCTAACTATTAAGATAAACCAAGTTTCTAAAATTGATTATCTTTATGGACAGCATCTTAATCATTCATATCATGTATACTTTACCCAATTTCATAATTGATAATGTATCATAATGATTATCAAGTTTACAATAATCATGTAAATCATATCCCTCAGCATATTAATCAAATATCTGAGATATATTGCTATTCTATGAATGATAATTCCATCATCTTGAGATTTAACATTTAAATATCAAACTTCATCATCATCTTGAGATTTAACATTTAAATGTCAAACTTCATCATGATATTTACTAGTGTATTTTAGAAGATTATGTATCTTGTAATTTTATCTTTTAAAGATTAAAACTCACACTTGCTTTTAGTAATTTAAAGACTATTTTTAAATACTTAGCAAATAAAGAAACAATACAATGTTCTCTTTTGGGATATTACAAATACTTATTGATAGTTCCTGACTTAACTTTGTTAATAACCTCTTCATAAGCAGTTAAACAAATTTAGAACTTCAATTTAAGACTTAATGTGATTCATCACATTCATCACATTCCATCATATGATAATGTCTTATTAATCTTCTATGTTGGAGTTTTATTAAATATGTCCAAGTCATACTCAACATTCTAACCTTGATAACTTTTGGAAGAAAAGAAGTCATAGTTATCTTTAATCAAATAATATAACAAGAGTTTGATTTTCCTAACTGAACATACCATAAAAATTTGATATTTCATTAGTATCAATATTGCAAGACAATCTAATAATATTTAAGATAACCATATTTGTTTTGACTTGTCTATTTACCAACTAATACATTTTAATGGTATAATAATTTTCAAGTCAATTACATGCTTTATAACACAAGTACTTTTACAAAGGCACTTTATGTCCATGTCTTTACAAGAAAACATAAACTGTTATAATCACACTATACGTTATAAGTCATTTAACAATTTAATAACTTCATGTATATGTCTTAATTAAAAGACACAACAAGATAACGTCTTACTTTATTATAAGTCTTGTAACAATTAAAAGACTTTATGTTTATATCTTTGCAATGAAACATAAACATGTTTAACTAAAGTAATTATGAACACCATCTTTTGGTTTCAATAGTAATTTCAAGTTAATATATTACTTCACAATAATGTAAATAACATTATTTCTTCATTTATTTATGTCATTCCAAGAACACATAAATATTCAGATTGAAGTTAGCAGTAGATTACTTAATTAATTTATGTCATTCATAAATCTATAAATTAAAGTAGTCTTGTTATCATATTGACACATGTTCTAATAGGTATCTAATTTAGAAACTGCAAATTCTCATAGTTCAATTACATCAGTTGATCTGCTAGTAATGAAAATATGAAATTCACCTTGTTGTTGCAATCTAGTTAAGATCTCACATAACATAAATTGTAACACCAAGTGTTTCTTGAATTAATATTAGAACATTATTCTCTTACCTTGTAGTCAAGAGAATCCTTTAAATCATATCTTTATGAGTTGTTTCTTGCACACATTAAAGATAACATTTCTCCCACTTGTGCATGGAACAACATCATATAGTTGATAAACAACATGCCATGCATTTGTTTATGTGTTTAATATGATTGTGTCAAGTATATGTAGAACAACAATGTCTAGTAAGGAAACGTACAAGACTATCCTTAAAAGTATGAGTGTCTACACTTGGAAAGTAATTATCTTTAGCTACCAAGATATCAAATCTTGTAACTCCCACTGAATTAAAGATCATTACAATAATTTCTTATTCAGTAATAAGTACACAATACTCCCACTGAATTTGACAACATTGTAAATGTTTCATATCCAGTGAAAGCGAATAGTGTGCTTTTAACTTTCCTACACCTTTGAATTTCCATACGTAATAATTACTTATGTACTAAAAGTGTATTCTACTATGTAAATGATGGACTATCCACCAAATGCTATTAACTTGAAAATTGGGCATGCAATTTCTTCCTTAATAGGTCTACCATCCTACAATGTATGTAGCACCTTTAAAATAGTAAAAAAAACAACTAGTTTGTCTTTAAACATTTTGCAGTAATTAGTCTAGCTTCTAATTATAATAACTCATAAAATGTCATACATAATTTTCTGTTAACCAAATATCATATTTGTTACTAAGAATTTGATCACCGAATGAGGATGATAAAATCCCTATGAAAAATGTATGCAATTTTCTTAACCATTAAAAATTTGCTATGAGTTATATTAGAATTTAGACATATCTAATATTCCTATTATCCTTTCTCATTCATGAAAAGGAATAGGATTGTGTCTCACTCTTCCTTCATAGAAAGGAGACTTCTTTTGTCTTTCAAGTAAATATTTCTTAATCAAACACTAGTTTGAAAACAGAACTAGATCAATTTACCAAAGCCCAAAGTGCGTTTACGGTTTGAACGTTGCATTAATACATTAAAACGAATTACAAAATTCAATTCAGTATTTTCAATAATTAGATCTTTAAGAAAATAAAATACCCATTGGCAAATATTCATATAAACCATAGTATTTTCTTAAAGCTAGGATCCTAAATTGACATAGTACCATTACATCAGTTGATCTGCTAGTAATGATAGTATTCAACAAGGTAATTGTCGTACAATAATTGCCAATATCATATTGCAATTCCTAGAATTATGGGATTTACAATCACAAAACTTTTGTAATGTAAGCATGTTTCATCCCCATCTTAATGCCTTGAGTCCAAGTCTCACTTCCTACTCAATTTAAGTCGTCTAACTTAAAAACTGCAAACTCACAAATCCATCACATCAGTTGATCTGCTAGCAATGGATTTATGAAATTTACCTTTCCATTGCAATCTCGCCAAGTCTCACTTGACGTAAATTACAACTTCAAGTGTTCTTAATTAGATGGCATTCAACTTAATTTTATAAGGGTATAACTATTTTGATGTGATCAAAATAATGTATGAAGAAGCATGCATACAACTTCATAACATTGGTTTTACAAAATATTTTTATTACCAATTTGCTAAGAGTAAAATAACAAAGTTTTGATTGAGGTATCGGGTTCACCAATTAAAGAATAACCATCAATTATCATCCACTATATCGTACTTTTGCTTAAGCCCGAAGGCTTAGTGTTTCGGATAATCATTGTGGAATTGTGGATTATTCACCCTTAAGATGATAATGTACATGTAATGGTTGTTCGGTAAGTCTAATTTACACACAAACGAGCGTTAAGACATGAATGTTGTCTATCTAAGGCCACAATTTAATGCGATGCCATCCTTATACCCATCTTGTAGTGTGTAAACTTCGGTCGAGCCTATTTAACCATTACGTACAAAAACATCAATCAACCAATCCTTTGAGATTTAAACTCTTAAAAACCAAAACAATTTCGCCATTATTTAGTCCGTATTATTTTTCTATTCAAAAATTACCCTTTTCGTTTATAAACATGTCTAACATAATAAATAAACAAAAACAAGTAATATACAATAAAAATAAAACAACTAAATAAACAAATATACATAATCATAACAATTAAATATGTATAAAACATGTAGCCACATGCAAATCTTATTCAAAAGTCCTATTAATAATCAAATCTAGGTGTATAACGTATTAATTCAATTAGGGCTTTCTTTTTCTAAGAAAAAGAGCCACATACATCAATAAATCGATTGCGTAAGCCAAAATTAAATAAATACCACATAGCACATAATTGATTACTTAATATTGGAGTCTTCCCCAATTCGACATCTATTAAAATTTACATGTTTTAATATAACTTAACCATTAATATATATATAAGCAATTTAAACAATTTAAATTATAACACAATAAAAATCCATGCAAATATGCACTTTTTCATGGATTTAGTTTAACAATTAACACATTGCACCAAGATCGTTTACTAAAACGCATAACAATTACATGACATCTTAGGGTTTCTAATTAGATTTTAAAAAAAATAAAAGCAAAAACCCTAAAAACCCTTTAGGTCAAAATCGACCCAAAATTTAGGGTTAGGGATAAAACACATAAACCCTAAAAACATGTAACTCTACGAATCAAAATCCATTTTTTTATGCGTTTTGATAATTAATTACACATTATAACGGCTCTAGATGCCACTGTTGGAATTATTATATCATGACCTTCATATAAATAAACCAAGTACATCAAAGTGAGCATGAGCGGAAGCAATTATAAAAGATCGAATAACATGTAATTAATTAATCAATAATTAAATAGTAAACATACCTTTGTGATTCTAGCCCGAACAAGAATCAAAGCAATCTTCCGGAACCAAGAACCCTAATTAGGGTTTATAAGGATCATAAGAATTACCCCTTACCTTTTTGTAATTCAATCCAAGAATCAAACAATAGTGTGTTTGATTCACGTTCTTGTACACACGTACTAATTCAAGAAAAAGTTTATGCAAGTAATAAACACAAAACCTTTTTGGATCTTATGAAAATCGAAACCCTTAAGGGTTGTTTGATAAGAATCGACTAAGGAAGAAAGAAGAGAAGAAAACACCAAGATGTGTGTGTACAAGTTATGAGAAAAACCTACATCTTGGGTTTGCTTATATACTACACAAAACTTGGAGCTCAAGGTACAAAGGAGGTGGAGAACCCTCCCTTGCCGATCGGTTTTTGATACCCAAGGGTATTCCGGAACCTTCTCTTGTTTCCATGTTTTGTTTAGTATTACTTTCCTAATCTTCGTTTAATAAATAATTAGTCATTAATCAATAATACTAATTATTATTATTTATTTTGTGTTTAATAATTAATTATAATATTTATAAATAATTATTATTTTTCTCTTCATACATATTGTGTGCAATCCCGTGATCTCGAGTTCGATCCTAACATACGTCTACTAAAATAATGTCCATATTCTAACACGACCTCCTATGGTTATAAGGCTTTTATATCCAGAAAGTACGTTTCAAGAACTTCATTTTAGACTCAAGAATCAAGTAAAAACAAGGTGATATCATCAAGATTCACCCTAACCAATCCGACCCAAGTTTTCATTCAGCAACTATTTATTCAAAATAATCAAAGCAAGCATGTTTCTATTATTTATCCCATTTGATTAAATGCATAACTCTTGTGATACTTTTATTTAGGTTGTGAACAACATGAAACATCTTTAAGAACATCAAAGACACGCATAACAGATTCATATCATTGATAAAATAGATTGGTTGGTCGTTATTTTATGTAAGGTTAATGTATGATTTCATGTGTAAATATTAAGTTTAGTATCAAACAAAACACGTCCATTAATCAGAATCGAATACACACACGAGTGAATTGAACAAGGAAGAATCTGAGTTACCCTTGGTGCGTGATTAGTAGGATAGAAAACCAAGAATCGAATGCCCACTAATACCAGCCGAAACACCACCCACAACACCTCTCAAACAGCCTTAAAACCCAATGAATCAAACACCTTTTTGGACCTGGAGGTACCACGTCCAAAACACCAAGAAGACACGATCCAAAACACCCTTTGCAGCTTTGTTTTCGAATCAGTTTTGAAGGAGAAGGAAGAGTGGCAGCCGTGCATAATGTCTAGGGTTTTTAAGGAGTTTTAAGTGTGTGATATAAGGTAATTATGTGATTGATATGAAACATGTATTTGTGATATGGGAAATCAGAATTTCCGTGACTTATGGTTGTGATATAATCATTCCATACTTAGCTATTTTGGGCTTGGGCTTTGTTTGAGATTGCATGTTCCAAGTAAAAGAAAATCGGCCCATATTATGCTTAGTTAAATGTTTTCATGCATTTTATGTATACAAGTTTGTAGTTTTTTTTATTATCATAAGTCTTATAAATTTATTTGTCATCAAATGATCAAATTTTATCACATAAATACTTAGGTTATAACTTAATATACATTTGATATTTAACGGGTGTTATATAACTAATCCAAACCAAGACCAAGGATTTAATGAATATCAAAACTAAGACTTGTTACTGTAATTTAATGAATATCTATACAATGTTAACAAATGGATAATGGTAATTTACAAACATCAGCAAACAAATATATAATATTCTCATCATGCGTGAACAGAACAATATACCATAACAGATATATGAGTTTAACCTGCTAACTCAAGGGGATACAATAATTTTTAACTACGGAAGCCTAAAGCAAACTCACCCAAAAACCTACAAATGACTAAAAACATTAATGACAATATTTTAGCGGTTTAAGAGTTTCTCTTTGTAATTGGTTTAACTCTGAATACATTAGAAAATACCATGTTTTCACTTTTTTACAGGTTGAATTTAGAAAATATGTATCGTATAATGAGGCAAAAAAATCTCCAAATGACAACAGTTTTAAAGAACTCACCAGATGTTTCAAGAAAGATTTTTGTTAAGCATGTAAAATGAATCACCGTCTCTACATAAGCAAACCATAATCTTGCCTCTTCGTAACTTCGATGGTGCATGTCATTCTGAAAATGGTAAGTCAAACATGTTACTTCAAATTTTTTCAAATGTCAAACATTTTAATTTTCAAACCAAAAGAGCATGCATATTACAAAAAAAGTAACATGGTTTAACCAAATAGATAAAAAAAAAAAAAAGGAACCATTGTTTCTACAAAAGCAAACCGTAATCTTACCTTTTTTCCATAACTTCCAGGTGCAGGCGCATGTCCTGAAAAAGATAAGTCAAACATATTTCTTCGCATACAAAAGGATGTGAATAATGTATCAGATTCTTTTTCGCTGGACATAACCATGCCACAAAACTGATCATAAAAGACATGCTTAGGATAGGCGTCCTTGATCACGGTCCTCTATTTCATGTAGCGGGTAGACGGGCAGGGACTGCACTACTATACAAAATAAAGTATAAGTTACTTGTACTCCGCAATGCTCTAATCCTATAGTAACCTTTATGATATACTACTACTGCGAACACATTTTTGTTTGGTTAAGGCTCATCCTTATTAACACTCCTGTGACAGCATGTAATTATAAGTTTTAAGATCGTCAAGAGTAAAATAGGTCAAAATTCGACTAAATGGGCCAAAATTAGACTCAAATAACGTAAGCTCTAACATGGGTATAGCTCAAAAAATTTACAGCGAAACTTCGAAATTGTAGATAAAATTGTTCTAAAAACTATTACTCTAATAAGTAAAGCAATTTAACAGTTGATGTCAATGCTATTTAAAAAGAATGCTTTTCATCAATACCTGTTGATGAAACTCTTCCCATAACTGAGTTTCACGTCCATTTTGCCATATTATTTTCTCTGCATAACAATTGAGAGTTGAAAGAAAATTCAAATAAGGTACATACAAATGATCCTGAATAACAAATAGTGCACAATCAATCTTAAAATAGATTGTCTAAGAACTAATAATCGATGAAGAAGAAAACCCAAAAATCAATCAACCATCATAAAAATGATTACACCACAATTACTTATACCATATATGTGTAATAGTTTTTCACCATCAATATATCAAGATGCATTTTCAAATAAGCTTACATAAACACTTTGAAAGAGCTAAATAGCTTTTTGAAAACATATGAAGACACATTCATCAATATAAAACTATGTATCAATGAGAACTATTATTTATTAACTTGTAGTTTAGGATTAGCAACTTGAAGATTAAACCACATATGAAATCCAACCAGCAAAACATAAATTACAGCTAACACTTTCTTAAGCAAACAAAAAGCACAAAGACTAATATGAAAAAGAAAATGAAAATAATAATTGCAACAAATTAAGGCCATAAAACTAAACCAACAAAGACTAATATGAAAAAAAGCAAGGATGCACCTTAACACCTAAATGTTTAATAGATGACTTAATAAATCAACAAACAGTGTATTTAGGAATCACCAGAAACATATCTTTCTATTTGGGAAACCATTTGCATTTTTCCCAACAAAAATCAATGACAAAAAACAAATTCATTAATGAACAGATTAAGCAATCTTAGATCAATTCATAGAATCATAATTTAAAAATTAAACTAAAAGTAACTTAATGAAATAAACATATATTATAAATTGAATTGAAACACAATTAGATCAAGTATAAAAAAATAAAAAATAAATAAATAAATAAATAAATAAAAGCAACACCAAAAAGTCTATGATGAGTACTATACGTATCAGATTACCGACATTCAAATCTCGAATTAACCAACAAAAAACACAAACCCAATCAACCATAATCGAAACCGACGACCAAATATCCTGCAGGTGGCCAGCATTTTGGTATTCTGCACATAAAGAAGATTGGTGCTTACAAAAAGGGTGAACTTTTAAAAAGGTCTCTTAACAATAGCTACATATAACAAATGATTCGGGCAGCTTTGTCCTCTAACAATAGCTACCTATGACAAATTATGTGGGCAGCTTTGTCCTCTAACAATAGCTACCCATAACAAATGATTTGTACAAAAAAATGTATAATAAGAAAAATTATGCTTACATTTTCATCCATAAGTATCATTTCAAGATTTTTGAGTTTTGATTAGTTGGGTGTGTAAGAAATTTCGGTCCTGAATTAGGGTTAGGGTTGATGATAATCCTTGATGTATAGACCAATTCGTGGGGTTATTTTTGGATGTTGTTTTGAATGCATTGAATTTGATTGGTGAACTGAAACTGAAAATTAATTAGGACGCTCCTTCATAATTCTAAAAGCGTTTTCATTTAATATATGGATTCAAAATGAGGCTCCTCCATTAAAGACTTTACAAAAATATAGACCAATTCGTGGGGTTATTTTTGGATGTTGTTTTGAATACATTGAATTTGATTGGTGAAATGAAACTAAAAATTAATTAGGACGCTCCTCCATAATTCTAAAAGCGTTTTCATTTAATATATGGATTCAAAATGAGGCTCCTCCATTAAAGACTTTACAAAAATAACACAAAGAGAGTTTATTTGACCATTATTTGACTTTTAGAAAAAATAATGCAATGAGGTGCTTGTACATTTGTTCTAATTATGGAATTTTAGAGGTGTGATTAATTTTATTTTTTAATGCTCGTGCTTTAGAGCACTTGTAAAAAAACCTTATTTTATTAGTTAAAATAGAAGAGGGGATTTGCTAACAGCAACCCAATGGGTGTTGTTTAAGTATTTCATATATATAAAAAAACACATTTAATAAACTCATGTACTCCATAATTATACAGTTTTACTCATTTTAAATATATTATGTGATGTTAAATATAAAATATTTAGAGATCATTATATCACAGTAAGTTTTTAAATATGTAATGCTTAAAAAACATCCAATGGGTTTTTATTAGCAAATCTCATATAAAAGAGATACTAAAATAGTCAAAGAAAGAGTCCTGTACATCTTATAGCAATGAAAATTATAGAAAACTTATTAGGTGTTTTCTCGTTTCATACTTCTTTTCACTATAGTAGCTTAATTTATAAATCTTCAACTATATACAAAGCATTTAGTTGTTTGTTAAATATAGAATTTTCAAAAAAAGAAAATGACCAATATATGCCTTCCATTAAACTGCGATTCTTTGTTTTCTTTAATTGATCTATAAGTTCGACACACACCAAGATTTACCGTCAGTGTTGCTACACTTTCCATCATTGTCAACCACCGATGACACTCTCATAACTTCTAATCAAAACAAAAGG
The DNA here is from genome assembly GCA_030686995.1 of Artemisia argyi. Classification (NCBI taxonomy): domain Eukaryota; kingdom Viridiplantae; phylum Streptophyta; class Magnoliopsida; order Asterales; family Asteraceae; genus Artemisia; species Artemisia argyi. The sequence continues at coordinate 1,012,915 of JARVZY010010800.1, forward strand.
CAGATAATTAAATAGTAGTTATAAAGTTATTTAACACATAATACAATTATAAATGCATAACTTATTGTCACAAAAAATGCATAATTACAAAACAATTGCTCGCGTAAAAATTTAGACACATGGATACACACAGCTGTAACGCGCGGGTATTAGCTAGTACTTTTAGAACTTATATAACCGTTTTGTAAATTTATCATTATGAAAGGCCATATGTTTTCATTGTAACCATTATGATTTTTTTTTATTTACCAAAATATACTTTGTGTACACATATATACTCTAAAAAAATGAGGATTCTTGTGGTTATAAATGCTTTGTACATTGATGAATGAAAACCACTCGCAACACACTGTACGCTTTAAACTAATAGATAAAAAAATAAAAAAATAAAAAACAAAAGTTAATCATTGTTTAATCTTATCAGGGGGCATCCACCATGGTGATTTTAAAAAAAATGTTTAAAACCCATGAAAATGTTTATAATTTGTTTTAACCGTAAGGAGTTGATGTTTCATTTCTATGTGGAATGAAGAGGTTTGAAATCTTGAACCTTTATATAATTTAATGCATGTATAATTGTTAGACATTTTATAAACTTGAAAAAGTTAATACATAATGCAACAAAGTTTATAAAATCAAAAGCTTTATAAATTAATGATTTTATAAATCTTTAGACCTTTTAAAAAGTCCACCATTGTAGATGCTCTAAATGTCATACTTCATTTGCATTAATTGTCATGACTTCTATACCAATTAAAAGATTTTTTAAATGTGGATCTTGTATACAATTGTTTTTACCTTTGTAAGATTGTTAAGATCGAATTTAAACTGCTTTGGTAATCCAAAAGACTAAACAAACTAACACAATTAACAAACAAAGCGGAAGATTTATTTAAAATTACTAAACCAAATACAAAACCAAATTCAAAAGTGCCAACACAAAATTCTAATTCAAAAGGTACCAATACAAAAGTCTAATTCAAGTGTATAATTCAAAGTACAAAGAAAACTAATTTCATTATCCCTATTTATAAAAAGCCAATGATCTAATTGTCAAATTCTAAACCGACTCATACTAAGGAACATGCCAAAAACTAAATACAAAAATCACAAAACCAACCCTTATAGTTTAACTCACTTTCTAATAAAAATGATAGCAGTATGCAAGTTATAAATGTTTGAAGAAATCAAGAGCTAAACTCCATAAATTGATTATGCGTGATACAAGAACACAACCTCAATATTTATGTGTGAAAATACTACAAATGCTATACAAAAGAAGACCATGTACAACTGTCGAAATATGTTTTCAATCTATGTTACAAAATCTGACATCAAAATTTTTATCATTCTTTTAAGGGTGAGTGTAAATATGGATTAACTTTCAACGGTTTTGATTCAGTTAAATACAAAAACTAACCAAATGTTAACTTACATCCACATGCAGAAAACATATATAAATACAATAACAGGTCATCATACACAACTTAACCAAACAATACACCAACAGACAGACAGTGACAATACACATACACATACCTTATAGAACTTTGGTTCAGTTCACGTTGTATGGGGCGAGGCAGTTGTTTATGCTAAACCAAACCAAAACTACAAATGATCGGTTTTCCAATTTACGCACATATTAACCTAAACTAAAAGATTACAACCATAACTACAAGATAAGAAGTTTGCATATAAGCTCGACACCTACTTAACACAATATCACCCTTTCTATATTCCATAAATATAAAAGGCAACTTTCATACTTTCATGGGTACAAACCCAACTCAAAAGATTTACATAGACAAAAACAAGTACATTTTTACCATCAAAATTAATAAATCTTGCACCAAGCATACGTATAGGGCCCGTTTGGTTAACAAAATATTCATACAAGTATAGACCAGTTGTAATTGTAACTAAAAAGTGCGCGTGAGCTGATAATCACGACATTGCTTCATATGTAAATAACGAAACATGAAGGACCAAAGATGTTCGTTAGTTAGTTAGTAACCGCCAAGCTGTTAAGTTAGTTATGGCGGTTAGTTAGTTAGTTGGTTATGGTAGTTATTAGTTAGTTGAATTTGGTTACAAACCGAATGGACACAAACCGAATGGACACACCTGTTCGTCCCTTATATATACATGCACATTTGTAATGTTTAATGGTTAGACGAAATAGTTATTCAGTATATTTTGCAATTCATATTCGACTCATATTGGGAAAACATTGGCATCAGAGCAAGTGTTTCATGTACGCGCTCATTGGACACCAAAAACACTAAACGAGAACAACCAAGAAAGATGTGCGCCGGGAACTTTCTATTTTCAGTGGGATTCACGGTGTTTCAAAGAAAAGGAACAACGCGTGGATAACTAAGAACACAAGGGCGATAGTGCACGATCAAACTTGTGTGGAATTGCAAACTTAAGCATCAAACGTAATTGGTGGACATTTTGTTGTGATTTTTGGAACGCGACAACAAAACATGAAGGAAGAGAACAATATTCTTACAAGAACTTTTGTTGGAAACTGCATTAACGCGGCAATAAAAAGGAAACCTTGTGAATTGCTGGAACACGCAATGCAAAGGAGAAGGTGATAAACACTTGAAACAAAGCGTAGTACCAAGGAAGAAAGAAACGCGTAGTAAACGCGAGGATTAAAGGGTTGTTGTGGACACGGTTGAAAGGATATCGAGAAAGTACATCAAGGAGTGCTTGTTGAAAACATTTGGCGCTACAAGAACAACAACAACAGCGAACAAAACAAACAAATCATTTGTTTGGAGAAAGAATATCGAGGGGTATTCAAGGGTGTTGTGGACGCGCTGTGAAATAGAACCAAGGAGAACAAGAAGGAGTTCAAGGAGTTATTGTGTAAAATGTTTGGAAAACACAAGCAACAACAACAACAACTAAATGAAAAAAACAAACAAACAAGTCGTTTGTTTTTGGAAAAATAATACCGAGTAGTATTAAAAATTTTGTGGCAAAGGAGACTTGGATTTCGGAAAAAAATTAAAAAATAAATAAAAAAGATTCGCTTGGAAGGATACCAAGAACAAATAAAGTTTGTCTGGAAGGGAAGCCGTGAACAAGAAGGAGTCTAGGGTACGTTTTGTGGAGAGGGATTCAAGTCAAACACAAAAAAAGGAAAACAACGTGGGAACAAGTGTGGTATGGCGAATAAAGGAGAACTCGTTTGGTTTGTTGAGAAAAAAAAACAATTCGACACAAAAGAAAAGAAGCCGAAAACTTTTGTTTATACGAATTGATTTGGAAGAAAAACAACAACGAGGCAATATCAAAAAAAACAATTTGGGAGAACATCGATATAATAGCAACAAGTTTGTTGGGATTTGGTGGTTATTAACGCGGATACAAGGGAAAGAAAAACGTTGTTGGTACAATACTCAAGTACCGACACACAAGAGGGAATATGTTTGTGTTTAACACAACAACGAAGTCACTATTCAAAATTTCTGGATTTCTATTATATTAAGATAGTATAGAAGTTTTATTTTATACTATTAGGAAATCCCGAGAACTAATTATTGATCCCGTACTATTAGGATTCCCGGAAAACTATTTTCTATTCCTGTAGTAGTAGGAAATACCATACTAGTTAGAAATTCCCATACGATTAGAAGGTGAAGATTATAAACGCTAATAAAATGGCCGGTGACGATACAACTAGCACTACACTAAAACCCGTAACACCAATTGCACGATACCAATGCCCTAAACTGAAAGCCACAAACTACACAGTTTGGGCTATACAAATTAAGGTCATATTAGAAGCACATGGTTTATGGGAAGCGATAGAACCAAAGGAAAACACGCAAGTAGATGATAAGAAGGACAAGGCAACAACGGCCTTCCTATATCAAGCATTGACCGAAGATGTGATTTTGCAAGTAGCAATTTGTAAAACGGCAAACGAATTATGGGAATCGTTAAGAAGGAGACACGTTGGAGAAGAGAGAGTATAGCAAGAACGATTACAATCATTGATGATTGGATTTCAAACACTTTAGATGAAGGAGGACGATACGGTGGATGCATTTACGGCTAAACTAAACGGCTACGCCACTAAGGCTAAAGAATTAGGTAAAACTTTGGATGAATCACTTTAAATACGAAAACTATTAGATTCCACACCAAATAGGTTCATTCAAAAAGTAACATCCATAGAACAAACAAATGATCTCGACGATATTACCTTAAATGAGATCATTGGAAAACTCAAGACATTCGAGGAAAGGATAAAACTCCGGAAAGGAGGACAAGTGGAAAGCCAGGAAAACTTCCTATTTGCATAGAAAACTTACTATTTGCATAAAACTTCGGCTTTTAACCGTTTATATTTCAGCATAACCAATTTATAACAACAAAATTGTTTTACATAGAAAATTGGTTATTCTTCTTTAGTTTTTATCAATCTAAGCCTAATAATTATTTCATATATTCTTCTTTAGTTTTTGTCAATCTAAGCCTAATAATTATTTCATATTTTTCCAATTACAAGGATATAGATGACATAAGCACACATGCAAGTGAATGTACACATATTAAGATCATTGTCACATATTTATTGATATATTGTCAAGTAAACACAACGACACGACAAACATGCATAAAATATTACGATAAATATATTATAAATCCACCCATAAAATGAATATAAATTTATAAATTTGATTTATTTAGTTATTTATTTATGTTATATTAATTATATATTATTATTATATAATAAAACTGGTTCGGTTCGGTTTTTACGGTTTGGTTTTTGGGCGTAAACTGAAACCGAACCGCATTTTTCGGTTTTTGAAAGTAAAAACTGAATCATCGGTTTTTAGTTTCGGTTGTTTATTTTCGTTCGGTTTTTTCAGTTTTTTGTTTGATTTAGGTTTTTCGACTTACGGGTTCATAGTTCAACCAGCACGATCAACTGTAGTAATTGCAGTAGTGCCATGCATTGAATTGTATGACAATTTCTTCATAATACTACAGTTTAAACACCATAGTAATTGTAGTGGTGCGATGCATCGAATTGGTTAAAGTTTCAGTCATTTAACTATTAAGGATTTTGTGGAGCGAAAAGAATTTGGACGAGTAATAAAGGATGAAACATTTGAAAACAAACGTCTCTAGATACTAAAAGTTTGAAACATAAGCCAACAATCTAAAAAATTACAAATCTTTTTTTTTTAATCCAAAAATCGAATATATCGCTGGCTAACATGATAGCAATATACAAGTTATAACTGTAATTAAAAAAAATATATATAAAAAAAAAATAAAAACAACCTACTATATCTTTATATAATAAAATAAAACCCTTATTGGGAATTTTTCATTTCAAAAAAAATGCATTCATACCTTATTTAAGAATAATTGTATTTAAAAAAAAATATATTATTTTTTCTTATTAGGTAACATTTTATGTTTATCCATAACCCAAGTAGAAGATAAATACAAAAAATAAAGATAAGATGCAATTAACACAAGTAGAAGATAAATACAAAAAATATTGATTAGATGCAATTAATAATAGGATTAAAATTTTTAAATAATTATCTTTAATAATAAAAAACTATAATTAAACATAATAAATCAAACAAAACAAATATTTAGTTATTTGTTTTTTAATAAATAAAAATATATGTTTCAAAAAAATTTAAAAAACCCGCGCGTGCGCGGGTATTAAAACTAGTATACAGTAATAAAGAATCATGCAGGCGAAACAAAGTGCATTTCAGATTTTCAGGCAATTGCAGATACCTCATGGAGTTCTCTTTAGAATTCCATTTCTACAGTTTTTCCCGTTGATTCCAGGTGTCATTAGGGTTGCAATCGGTAACGATTGATGCACGCTTTCATTGAGTGGTTCCATATTATTTTCTTAAGCCCATAAAGTCATTAATTATTAGCATCAGTATTTTGCTCAGTACATATGTTGGTCACAGTTTCTATAGCTTTAGAAGCTGCTTTTTCACGCAAAGATAACTAAACATATCCATAATCTGTTTAAATTTCAAATAAAGACGCAATCATTTAAGTTTCCATAACTAAAACAAACCTGCACCATGATACATATTAAAAACATTAATATCACCTCTGAGTTAAGCATGAATCTACACCTAATGCATCTTACTTTTCATTAACTTTGATCGCCATAAGCCCAAAAGTAAAACACTTAGCTCCAAAGATCCCAATGCTGACATTGTCCTCTATGCGTATCGAAGTAGATTTTGCAGTCTTATTGATCAAGCAAAAGTAGTGTTTCCGTGTAGGAACTCACAAAGAATGAATCTCGTCTTGCAGAAATACCAATATAAACAATGTGTTCTGAGTTGGGATCATATACTGCAAGTTTAGAATCTTCCTCTTCTTCTTCTTCTTCCAAACTACGACCCTTTGTCACTTCAACTAAAAGTTCGCCACTCTTTCTAGATCCAACTACACCTAGTATTGAAGTGTTAGGTGGGATGTTGCCCCTGATGGTGTAAATCTTTTCAAATGATTTTGGATCACTATTCTCCATGATCCATACATCGATATCAGATTCTTCCACATACAGCTCAAACTGAAATACAGCAAGGGTCTCCTTTAACTCATATATATGTACCTCCGTCTCAACGTCAAGGTCAGGATGAAGTGCTAAATTATCAGGAAGACATATTTCTGTAAATTCTTCACTTAATATATCAAATGACAATATCATATTGGAACCACAAAACCTATCCGATGCAACCCAATAAATAAACCTACCTATTGCTACCTGATAGTGTCTTAATCCAGTTGACCTTTGAGGCTGATTGATCGATAGACTTTTCCAAACTCCTGAGCTTAGCCTAAAAACCTCAACTTCCCAAGTAGTGTCAGTTATAGCATAAATTTCCTCCGAACAATACTCAAATATAATTTTAACAAGCATAGGGTCAAGAGTGCGAGGACAAACCCCAAAACCAAGATTAGTTGTATACTTCTTCTTTCTATCTAACACACTAGGCACATCAATAGCAACCGACTTCCTAATTGTAGGATGCCAGATAACAGCGGTATTGATTCCAGAATCACTTGGCTTTACATACAAATCATAAATGCAAAATAGGCCTTGAGAACAACCAATTATTGCTGGTCTAACACACATTGGAACTGTTAGGGAAACTTTCTGTTGAGGGAAAGTATCATCATCCACAATGGAAACAAGATTGTACTCATCTCTTACAAGTAAATGTTGCGGCAGCTGAGTGCATTGGTAATTAGCAATAAACTTGGAGCTATCAATGAGAGACTTCCAGGATTTTGAAACTGATCTGAATTGAATCAATGATTTAATAGGAAGCCTTTTCATGATTTCCACTTGGATTTCTAAAGGTATGTTATCAGACATTTTTAAATTGGTGCTTAGATATCTCGGATGTTGTAACAGTACAAAAGGGGATGATCGTATTATGGGAGTTAATAAATGAAACGATCTCCTTCTACAAAACAAGACAATGAAACGAGTTAACAACTAAAATGGGTGGAGTACATTAAAATTAAAAATCTGAATCCCTTCAACAGATCGTTATAGGTAAAGTGGGATTACGAACCAAGTCAAAGATTATATTATTAGTATTATTAGAGAATCACATTATGGTGTGAAGGAAACATACAATTGGTAGTATAATAGTAGATTAAAATATTGTGTGCAATCAATCAATCATGAAAGATCGACATCGGTATGAGCATAACGATGACATTCATTTTTTTGCCAAAAAGAACCAATTCCACCAAAACCAAATGGAAAATTCTCTGGGTTTGTGAATATGTCTATTTATCAATAGACACAAATTTCAGCCCAAGGTAGTTAAGAGGACGAAAGGCCAAAAAAAGCAAGGGCATGAGTGACAATATTTTGCATATAGTGCATATGATAGTGCCTAACGAAGAAACAATATTTAGAAAAGCTTAATATTTATTATTTAACAAACATGTATACCTCAAATCTTCAATTTCATAGCTAAATAGCTAAACAAATTCTAAAAGTTTTCTTTTGGCAGTAAACAAAACCCGCACAATGATGTAGAGCACTGATACAAGGTCATTAAGAAGAGATGAGAGGGCTTCTATACTTTATAAGTGGACACAAAGCCCAGTCTTACATTTATTAACTAACTAACATGAGGGGTAATTTGGTGTGTCAAAATAAAAATAAAAGTTTGACCCGATGTAACATCAGACCACATCACGCCTCTTAGCCGGAACGCTACACCAGCTACGGCAAGGGCTTAGGCCTGGGCAAGATAAGGTGAGATAGCTGCTAATTAAGGCCGGGCCTGAGGGCCTAGTCACCCACGCGAGGCTGGAGGGCCTTTGACTACACCAATAGGACCACTAATTAAAGATATTAGCATCTACATAACAAACATTTTAATGTTAATGTAAAACCAGAATCTGCCCTTTAAAGCACCAAAAATTGGGTAGTAGTATCATGAGTGGCCTAGTGGGCACTTTAAAGCACGTAGTTGATGCAATGATAACAAGATTAGGCACTCAATGTCCTCACAAAAGTTTTAGGGTTCAAACCTCACTTGGTACACCTTTGGAGGTGGCTAGGGATATGTTTGGAAAAGGACATGAGGATACCAAGGTTAGGCCACGTACATTTGAGTCAAAGGCCCTTCTCGAGTGGCATAAGCAGAAAAATCTCATCCGTTTAATTTTCTATATATGTTTCATAATAAAATAGACAGAGAATGATCCTTGTTCAGATCACATGAAGAGTCGTGATGTGCGCGGCCTAACTGGTATTCCAAAGACCATTTCTCGAGCCATCCTAGATGTTCACCCAACGAGTTTCGAACTCGATCTGGTCTCTTCGAGGCTTTAAGAACACCTCACCAATAGATTACTTTAAGGATTGATATAATAAATTGCATAATATTTTTGCTAAACATATAACAACTTAAACAGATAATCATCTTATAATATATAACCAACAAAAAAATAATAATAATAATTAAAAAATAATAATAATAAATAAAAAATAAAAAACTAAATCATTTCATTAACACCAGTACCTGTGTGACACCCAAAAGATGTGCTCGGATTATGGCTCAGTCGACAGAGATTGATTATGGGGGAAGATACAAATATGTGGTGTACAAAAGTTAGGGCTCAAACCAGGGTTTTCTTTTTTTCTTTTTCTTTAAAAGTAAATTAGGTTATGTCTGAATTCCCACAGCTAACCTCATCATTTATATAATAAAACAAAAAATATTATTTTTTTATTAGGTAACATTTTATATTTATTTATAACACAAGTATAAGATACATACAAAAAATATCGATAAGATGCAATTAATAATAGGATTGAAATTTTTAAATAATTATCTTTAATAATATAAAACTATAATTAAATATCATAAATCAAAAAAAATATTAAATTATTTTTTTTAATAAATAAAAATATATGATTCAAAAAAATTTTAAAAACCCGCATTTTCAAAAACAGGTCACTCACAAAATAAATTAAAATACACACATTTTCAAATATACACACTCTCAAATAATTAATTACCCATTAAAATCTCTTTCACTAGTTAACATAAAAAATAACATTTATTAAATGATATCCATAAATAACATTGTGGACATTTAATATACAATTAATTGTATACTATTTATAGTTTATGGATTTGTTTTTAATTCAAAACTTTATAAATAAAAGACGGGATTTGCTAACAGCAACCCAATGGGTGTTGTTTAAATATTTCATATATATAAAAAAACACATTTAATAAACTCATGTACTCCATAATTATACACTTTTACTCATTTTAAATATATTATGTGATGTTAAATATAAAATATTTAGAGATCATTAAATCACAGTAATTTTTTAAATATGTAATGCTTAAACAACATCCAATGGGTTTTTATTAGCAAATCTCATATAAAAGAGATACTAAAATAGTAAAAGAAAGAGTCCCGTACATCTTATAGCAATGAAAATTATATAAAACTTATTAGGTGTTTTCTCGTTTCATACTTCTTTTCACTGTAGTAGCTTAATTTATAAATCTTCAACTATATACAAGGCATTTAGTTGTTTGTTGAATGTTGAATTTTCAAAAAAAGAAAATGACCAATATATGCCTTCCATTAAACTGCGATTCTTTGTTTTCTTTAATTAATCTATAAGTTCGACACACACCAAGATTTACCGTCAGTGTTGCTACCACTTTCCGTCATTGTCAACCACCGATGACACTCTCATAACTTCTAATCAAAACAAAAGGCAGATAATTAAATAGTAGTTATAAAGTTATTTAACACATAATACAATTATAAATGCATAACTTATTGTCACAAAAAATGCATAATTACAAAACAATTGCTCGCGTAAAAATTTAGACACATGGATACACAGAGCTGTAACGCGCGGGTATTAGCTAGTACTTTTAGAACTTATCTAACCGTTTTGTAAATTTATCATTATGAAAGGCCGTATGTTTTCATTGTAACCATTATGATTTTTTTTTTATTTACCAAAATATACTTTGTGTACACATATATACTCTAAAAAAATGAGGATTCTTCTGGTTATAAATGCAAATAATGACGAATGAAACAAATTTGAACATTGATGAATGAAAACCACTCGCAACACACCGTACGCTTTAAACTAATAGATAAAAAAATAAAAAAAATAAAAAACAAAAGTTAATCATTGTTTAATCTTATCAGGGCATCCACCATGGTGATTTCAAAAAAATGTTTAAAACCCACGAAATTGTTTATAATTTGTTTTAACCGTAAGGAGTTGATGTTTCATTTCTATGTGGAATAAAGAGGTTTGAAATCTTGAACCTTTATATAATTTAATGCATGTATAATTGTTAGACATTTTATAAACTTGAAAAAGTTAATACATAATGCAACAAAGTTTATAAAATCAAAAGCTTTATAAATTAATGATTTTATAAATCTTTAGACCTTTTAAAAAGTCCACCATTGTGGATGCTCTAAATGTCATACTTCATTTGCATTAATTGTCATGACTTCTATACCAATTAAAAGATTTTTTAAATGTGGATCTGGTATACAATTGTTTTTACCTTTGTAAGATTGTTAAGATCGAATTTAAACTGCTTTGGTAATCCAAAAGACTAAACAAACTAACACAATTAATAAACAAAGCGGAAGCTTTATTTAAAATTACTAAACCAAATACAAAACCAAATTCAAAAGTGCCAACACAAAATTCTAATTCAAAAGGTACCAATACAAAAGTCTAATTCAAGTGTATAATTCAAAGTACAAAGAAAAATAATTTCATTATCCCTATTTATAAAAAGCCAATGATCTAATTGTCAAATTCTAAACCGACTCATACTAAGGAACATGCCAAAAACTAAATGCAAAAATCACAAAACCAACCCTTATAGTTTAACTCACTTTCTAATAAAAATGATAGCAGTATGCAAGTTATAAATGTTTGAAGAAATCAAGAGCTAAACTCCATAAATTGATTATGCGTGATACAAGAACACAACCTCAACATTTATGTGTGAAAATACTACAAATGCTATACAAAAGAAGACCATGTACAACTGTGGAAATATGTTTTCAATCTTTGTTACAAAATCTGACATCAAAATTTTTATCATTCTTTTAAGGGTGAGTGTAAATATGGATTAACTTTCAACGGTTTTGATTCAGTTAAATACAAAAACTAACCAAATGTTAACTTACATCCATGATTCGCCTCAAACAGTCAGATAATATTAACCAAGTTATGGTCAACAAGTCAAACAGCCGAGGCAAATGCTTCCGAGGAATACAGTGTTTTCCCGGGTCGTAAGTCCCAACGAGGTGTGCGATGTGATATTATAAACAAATCTGTGATCGAGTGAATCTGAACAGGAAATGGTATAAAAGTGTGTGTGTGTGTGTGTTAAACTAGGGTTTTATAACTTAAAATAACTAAGGTAAGCTAATGGAATAATTACGTGAAACCTAGGTATTTAAAACGTACACCAAATTTAAATCAGACGCGACTGCGTACTGAGAAAAAGGTGAGTTTTAAGAAAAATAAACTATAAGGGTTAAAAATGAAAATTCTATAAACTTAAACTTAAAATAAAATTAAATTAAAAAGAAAACTACTTTTTAGATTATTATATTATTTATTATTAATTATTTAAATAAAAACTATTTAACTATTTAATTAGAAAATTATAAATACTACAAATTAAACTAAAAACTTATAAAAATATTTTCTAAACTTAAAAATGAACTTGAAGAAAGTATAAAAAATAAAAATAAATCTTTTTGTCTTTTTATAGATTTTCTATTAATTAAAAACTATTTATAATAATTAAACTAATTAAACTATTACAAATTACAAATAATATTAAACTAACTTAGAAAATTATGAAAATTTTTATAAATCTAATTAACCATCACAGGAATACTAAAAAATTATAAAAACTTTATTTTATGTATTTTTAAACTAGTTTACTAATTATTATTCTATTTATTATTTAATTACTATTTAAACTATTAAATTATGAAAACTATTAAATGAACAGTAAAAATTCTAGAAAAATTACTAAAATTATGTTATGACTTATAGAAGCTAGGAAAAATATAAAATATAGGTGTTACTATATAAAAACTAATTATGCTATTTATAACTTAATTATTTATTAATTATTAATAAAACTATTTTTAATTCTAATAAATATCAAATGACAATATAAAAATCTAAGAAAATTATTTAAATTACTTTAATATATAAGGAAATTAATAAAAATATAAAAATACAGATTACTTAATAAAAATATAAAAATGAAAATTAAAATTAAATTGTATTAAATAGAAACTATCACTTATTATTATATTGTTTTTTTCTTGAATTTTCTTTTTCCAGACTATATTATACTTAAAAATAAATAACTTTTGTGAAAACAAATATTTTACAACTTAAGAATAAGCTAGATATAAGCTATCATCCCTAACAGTTGACTTTGTTTGACCATTCAAGCAAATAAGCTCTACTGAGCTGATGTGGGACCCATTATGGTAAATTTTAGTTCCCCTGAGTTATATGAACTATATTAAGCAAGATTTAAGCAATAAGGTAGCTTGAATAAGCCAATACTCACAAATAAGCTTGTTGCTTATTTGATTCTGTCACAGGTTTTGGGACAGACTTTGGGGGACAATCTAGGTGGGGTCCACTAGACTAGGGGTCAAACAAAAGGTCAAACTAGGTAGCCTACTAGGAGGGGGGTTGAAAGGTGCAAGGTTTGTGGTCTGGGGCCCACTATGGTGGTCACAAACCACCACCAAAGTGGTGGCAGTGGCCTGGTTATCTGCTGCACAGGGGATGGTTACTCCCTGCAGCTGTGTTGGGGGCAAGGTGGGGCCCACATATAATTTTCTAAAAATTAAAGGATGATAGAATCTTAAAGATGAGCTGGTAGGCAACTAAACCTCAAAAGCTCATAGTCCAAAATAAATCACAAAATTCAGAAATACACAAGCAAGTTTTGTGAAAACTAAGAACAAGTATATTTGACTTTTTCTAAGAACTTGGAAATTTGACTTTTTTGAACTTCTAATCTATCCTACTGATTAGATAAGCTATATTAAGCTATAAATTAATTAAATTAAGCTACAATAACTATTATTGTATTGATATGGTGTGGTATGGACCTAGATAACCACCACAGTTAACTGTGGTGGTAGTAATCTTGTGATTTTGACTTTTACCACTTGGAAACTGATTTTTAAAGTTTACTAGACCTAGATTAGCCTAAGGTAAATAGATGCAAGCAGAAACAACAACAATTAATATCCTAAGCACAGTGAAATGGCATAAACCAAACACCCCTTAAAAACTTAAGTTACACTATAACTTTTATATATTAAACTACAACTACTAATTTTATCACTAAAACATATTAAATAAACTTAGTAAAAGTTATTGAAACAAAAATAACATCCAAGAAACAACAAGAACCAACTATGCTCAATATCAAATTAGTGACTTACATTGGTATGTGACTGAGAAATAAAGAACCATGGACCAAAATCTTTCCTAACAGGTCTCCACAGACCTACTAACCCAGGGCAATCCTTTATAAACCCTGCTCCATCTTCTTGCTCATTCTTCATTGATTTTTTGATTATTTTTTTATTTATTAACTATTTAATTTAATATTTTTGGAATTTTTTTCTTTATGATCCTAGACTGAGTTTTAGGGTAACTAATGACTTAAAAGAACTTTGTCAAAGCTTATGTGAGCTGAGAGAACCATAGTAACAACTAACAATAACATTAAGCTACAAATGAGATTTTGATCAAACTTGAAAATTTCATAAACTAAGATATAATCTGAAACTTGAAATTAACTTTAGCTAATGATTGAAATACATAACATTAACTGAGAACAAGTGTTTGAAACTGAAATTACAACTGAAAATAAAGTTTACACTACCTACGGCTAATTTACACTAAGCTACACTACTCCTAAACTAATAATCTTTCATCACAGCTTCCCATCTCTTTTGTAGCTCTTTTCTGAGCTTGTGGGACCCTCAGAGACATATCCCACCAATTGTGAGCCCTTAGATTGGTCAATCTAATCCTAGCCGTTTAAAAGTTTCTTGGCGCCAAAGTCTTTAGGTGTCAGATTAATGCGTGGAGAAGTTGTCAAGGGTTTTGGAGGTATGTGGAGGTGGAGGGTAGTGGATAAGATGAGTGGGGAGCAAGTGTGGACAGGTGGATGGTGGTATGGTGGAGCAGAGGTGGAGATGGTGGTTTGGGAGGGAAAGTGGTAAAGCTGGGGTGGTTTTGTGGGTTTGACCGAGGGTGTTGACCGGGTATTATTTAATAACGGGGTGTTGGTTTTGGGCTTGGTGATGGGCTGGAAAAAAGGGTGGGTTGGATTAAGATAGTGGATTGTTTGTTTGTTTATTTATTATACATAGGTCCGTTTGGTTTTTAGGTATGAAATCACAAGGACCACTTTTGTAATTTAAGCAAAGTTTGGGGTCTGAAATTGTGACATTCCCATAGTTTAATCACAAGGACCTATCTTGCCACCAATGAATAGTACACGGGTGTATTTGATATTTTTCATGTTTTAAATACCCGGGTACTAAAACTGACAAACCGCCAAACTTGAGGGACCTTTTTGCAATTTCTCCAAACTTTTCACATAAGGACCAAACCTGCATAAGATAAATAGTACAAGGACCAAAATTGAATTTCTCAAAGTTTTTACATCCCAGGGACCATTTCTGTCAAATTCCAAAGTACAGGGACTAAACTTGTAATTTTGTGAAACTTTGCACCAAAGGACTAAATGTGTAATTTTATGATTAAAAAGGACCTTTGATGACTTTTTCAAGTTTTTAGAATGACCAGGGACTAGTTTTGCCAATTTATGAAACTTGAGGGACTGAAACTGCCAATTATGCAAACTTTGTACGTTTTTCATCTGTTTTTGCATATTTTGCATTTAAAACATATAAAACACACATTTAAGATATTTTAAGTATTTTGATACATATTTGAGTGTTTTTGTGTGTTTTGGCAGCTCAGATTGGTATAAAATGATGAGTATTTAGACACTCATCAATCCCCCACACTAAACTATTGCTAGTCCCTAGCAATCTATTTGAGAAAAACTTAATGGATTTGAAAAATTCTTTACCAAAAGCCATCACTTCTGGAATAGCCAGGTGTAAGAACTGTGGCACACCTGATAACCGTGTGATTTTGAGCAAACCACCAGCTGTCAACGGATTTGATTAGTCTTTACCAAAAGCCGTTTGCTTCTGGACTAGCCAACTCTTGATGGAATAGTCAACATCTTGGTGAGCTGATTACCAATTATGGTTTTTCCACAGCCTTTACCACAAGCCATAAACTTGCGGGCTAGCCAACTCATTAGCTTTTGAGGATAATGGGGAGTTGAGGAACCATACAATTTTTGGCAAATTGCAAGCCATAAACGGGTTTGAGTTATCTTTACCAAGAACCGTTTGCTCCTGGATTAGCCAATCCTGTTGTGGGTTAGACATGGAGGATTGATACCATTTGTTGTATTTAGTGCAAAACACTAATACCAAATGAAAAATTTTTAAATTTTGGCCATTTTTGGGAAAAAGGGCATAAGTGATCAAATTCGCCAGAATTTCCCCCCCCCCCCCACACTTAGAAATGAATATTGTCCTCAATATTCAAAATCCCGGCTATTATGCCGATTTCTTGAACGTAAAAAGATAACATTTAAAACTAAGTGGGGTAACACAACAATTATTTTATTTTTCTGTATTTACAATTTTCAAAGTTTTTCAGATCTATATACGAAATGTGGGGCACACCCCCACACTTAGATGTTAGAAAGGGTAAGAAATAGGAGTGGGGTCCACTCACAGAATTATGAAGAATTTATCAGTTTAAGGATCCTTTTTGAGCGTAGGAAACTTACAAAAGGATACGAAGATTCTTTTTAGATTTTATATTTTATAATGTTTTTGTATTTTTAAATTTTTATATATATATATACAAAAGAAAGAAAATTCCTAACAACCGCCCCTCGAAAGGGAATCTGGGTCTGACAGAGCTCAGTAACTGTAAACAGCCAACAACCAAATGTTGTAACTGAGGGACTATCAAACTGTGCAAGTTGTGTGCAAGGAAAAAATGTTTTTGTATTTTATATTGTTTATGAAATGAAATATGATATAGTATATGTAATCACTACCTCCCAGGCTTGTGTCAGGTTTACCACGCAAGCTAATCACTTGTGAATGATTAACTGTAATAAATTTGTCCTGACAGCCCGGAAGTTTGAATGATAAAGTATAATGTACATACAAGGATAGAAAGGTATTTTTGGTTTTTTGTGTTTGTTGAAAACTAATTTTAAAATGTTTTCGGAAACTGTTTTTGGTTTTATATTATAATATGAATTTTATCAAAGATAAACAACATTTAAACTAATATGCAAGATTCTAGGGTCTAACAACATCACAATGCTCATATTGAGATAATCAAATGTCAAGTTGACTTTCTAACATGCTACACCACTTAATTGAAGCTATCACTGTGTCAAAATAATCATATATGGCATATATCAAACAAGAATAACACCCTACACAACCTCTAACACAGTTAAACCATTAGATCCAAACAACCTTTAAATGAAACCTAATTAAGTTACAAGAACATGAAACTAACAAATAATAACAACAATTTAACATTTATGCAAGGTTATTTAGATCACACAATCTCACAGTACTCATAATGAGATCATCAATGTGTCAAATTGACTTTCTACCATGCTATACCCTTTGATTAACATTTCACTGAGTTATTTAGATCATATATGCAGTATATCAAACAAGAACAACTACAAAAACAATCCTTAACTCAGTGTAACTATCCAATCTAAACAACCTTTTAATGAAATTAAAACGAGCTTTTCAAAGCATAGAACTGTATAAACCAATTTCATCCAATCCAGAGATCATAATTTGTCAAGATTCAAATCTTTTTAAGCATAAACATGTTGTCAAGCAGCTTAAGCCTAGGATTATCAAAAATTATGTATATGACAGTTAAAATACCATTGCAAACCATAGTCAAATTCCAAAACATAAACGCCAAATATATTGCTAAATTATCATTAAGAAACAACAAATAACTAAGAAAGGTAAAAGATGGTAAATATAAAATGGGTGTATATCCATAATCACTAATACGCAAAAAACGTTTAAAATAAGCGCACAACCTCCCCGGCAGCGGCGCCAAATTTTGATTCGCCTCAAACAGTCAGATAATATTAACCAAGTTATGGTCAACAAGTCAAACAGCCGAGGCAAATGCTTCCGAGGAATACAGTGTTTTCCCGGGTCGTAAGTCCCAACGAGGTGTGCGATGTGATATTATAAACGAATCTGTGATCGAGTGAATCTGAACAGGAAATGGTATAAAAGTGTGTGTGTGTGTGTTAAACTAGGGTTTTATAACTTAAAATAACTAAGGTAAGCTAATGGAATAATTACGTGAAACCTAGGTATTTAAAACGTACACCAAATTTAAATCAGACGCGACTGCGTACTGAGAAAAAGGTGAGTTTTAAGAAAAATAAACTATAAGGGTTAAAAATGAAAATTCTATAAACTTAAACTTAAAATAAAATTAAATTAAAAAGAAAACTACTTTTTAGATTATTATATTATTTATTATTAATTATTTAAATAAAAACTATTTAACTATTTAATTAGAAAATTATAAATACTACAAATTAAACTAAAAACTTATAAAAATATTTTCTAAACTTAAAAATGAACTTGAAGAAAGTATAAAAAATAAAAATAAATCTTTTTGTCTTTTTATAGATTTTCTATTAATTAAAAACTATTTATAATAATTAAACTAATTAAACTATTACAAATTACAAATAATATTAAACTAACTTAGAAAATTATGAAAATTTTTATAAATCTAATTAACCATCACAGGAATACTAAAAAATTATAAAAACTTTATTTTATGTATTTTTAAACTAGTTTACTAATTATTATTCTATTTATTATTTAATTACTATTTAAACTATTAAATTATGAAAACTATTAAATGAACAGTAAAAATTCTAGAAAAATTACTAAAATTATGTTATGACTTATAGAAGCTAGGAAAAATATAAAATATAGGTGTTACTATATAAAAACTAATTATGCTATTTATAACTTAATTATTTATTAATTATTAATAAAACTATTTTTAATTCTAATAAATATCAAATGACAATATAAAAATCTAAGAAAATTATTTAAATTACTTTAATATATAAGGAAATTAATAAAAATATAAAAATACAGATTACTTAATAAAAATATAAAAATGAAAATTAAAATTAAATTGTATTAAATAGAAACTATCACTTATTATTATATTGTTTTTTTCTTGAATTTTCTTTTTCCAGACTATATTATACTTAAAAATAAATAACTTTTGTGAAAACAAATATTTTACAACTTAAGAATAAGCTAGATATAAGCTATCATCCCTAACAGTTGACTTTGTTTGACCATTCAAGCAAATAAGCTCTACTGAGCTGATGTGGGACCCATTATGGTAAATTTTAGTTCCCCTGAGTTATATGAACTATATTAAGCAAGATTTAAGCAATAAGGTAGCTTGAATAAGCCAATACTCACAAATAAGCTTGTTGCTTATTTGATTCTGTCACAGGTTTTGGGACAGACTTTGGGGGACAATCTAGGTGGGGTCCACTAGACTAGGGGTCAAACAAAAGGTCAAACTAGGTAGCCTACTAGGAGGGGGGTTGAAAGGTGCAAGGTTTGTGGTCTGGGGCCCACTATGGTGGTCACAAACCACCACCAAAGTGGTGGCAGTGGCCTGGTTATCTGCTGCACAGGGGATGGTTACTCCCTGCAGCTGTGTTGGGGGCAAGGTGGGGCCCACATATAATTTTCTAAAAATTAAAGGATGATAGAATCTTAAAGATGAGCTGGTAGGCAACTAAACCTCAAAAGCTCATAGTCCAAAATAAATCACAAAATTCAGAAATACACAAGCAAGTTTTGTGAAAACTAAGAACAAGTATATTTGACTTTTTCTAAGAACTTGGAAATTTGACTTTTTTGAACTTCTAATCTATCCTACTGATTAGATAAGCTATATTAAGCTATAAATTAATTAAATTAAGCTACAATAACTATTATTGTATTGATATGGTGTGGTATGGACCTAGATAACCACCACAGTTAACTGTGGTGGTAGTAATCTTGTGATTTTGACTTTTACCACTTGGAAACTGATTTTTAAAGTTTACTAGACCTAGATTAGCCTAAGGTAAATAGATGCAAGCAGAAACAACAACAATTAATATCCTAAGCACAGTGAAATGGCATAAACCAAACACCCCTTAAAAACTTAAGTTACACTATAACTTTTATATATTAAACTACAACTACTAATTTTATCACTAAAACATATTAAATAAACTTAGTAAAAGTTATTGAAACAAAAATAACATCCAAGAAACAACAAGAACCAACTATGCTCAATATCAAATTAGTGACTTACATTGGTATGTGACTGAGAAATAAAGAACCATGGACCAAAATCTTTCCTAACAGGTCTCCACAGACCTACTAACCCAGGGCAATCCTTTATAAACCCTGCTCCATCTTCTTGCTCATTCTTCATTGATTTTTTGATTATTTTTTTATTTATTAACTATTTAATTTAATATTTTTGGAATTTTTTTCTTTATGATCCTAGACTGAGTTTTAGGGTAACTAATGACTTAAAAGAACTTTGTCAAAGCTTATGTGAGCTGAGAGAACCATAGTAACAACTAACAATAACATTAAGCTACAAATGAGATTTTGATCAAACTTGAAAATTTCATAAACTAAGATATAATCTGAAACTTGAAATTAACTTTAGCTAATGATTGAAATACATAACATTAACTGAGAACAAGTGTTTGAAACTGAAATTACAACTGAAAATAAAGTTTACACTACCTACGGCTAATTTACACTAAGCTACACTACTCCTAAACTAATAATCTTTCATCACAGCTTCCCATCTCTTTTGTAGCTCTTTTCTGAGCTTGTGGGACCCTCAGAGACATATCCCACCAATTGTGAGCCCTTAGATTGGTCAATCTAATCCTAGCCGTTTAAAAGTTTCTTGGCGCCAAAGTCTTTAGGTGTCAGATTAATGCGTGGAGAAGTTGTCAAGGGTTTTGGAGGTATGTGGAGGTGGAGGGTAGTGGATAAGATGAGTGGGGAGCAAGTGTGGACAGGTGGATGGTGGTATGGTGGAGCAGAGGTGGAGATGGTGGTTTGGGAGGGAAAGTGGTAAAGCTGGGGTGGTTTTGTGGGTTTGACCGAGGGTGTTGACCGGGTATTATTTAATAACGGGGTGTTGGTTTTGGGCTTGGTGATGGGCTGGAAAAAAGGGTGGGTTGGATTAAGATAGTGGATTGTTTGTTTGTTTATTTATTATACATAGGTCCGTTTGGTTTTTAGGTATGAAATCACAAGGACCACTTTTGTAATTTAAGCAAAGTTTGGGGTCTGAAATTGTGACATTCCCATAGTTTAATCACAAGGACCTATCTTGCCACCAATGAATAGTACACGGGTGTATTTGATATTTTTCATGTTTTAAATACCCGGGTACTAAAACTGACAAACCGCCAAACTTGAGGGACCTTTTTGCAATTTCTCCAAACTTTTCACATAAGGACCAAACCTGCATAAGATAAATAGTACAAGGACCAAAATTGAATTTCTCAAAGTTTTTACATCCCAGGGACCATTTCTGTCAAATTCCAAAGTACAGGGACTAAACTTGTAATTTTGTGAAACTTTGCACCAAAGGACTAAATGTGTAATTTTATGATTAAAAAGGACCTTTGATGACTTTTTCAAGTTTTTAGAATGACCAGGGACTAGTTTTGCCAATTTATGAAACTTGAGGGACTGAAACTGCCAATTATGCAAACTTTGTACGTTTTTCATCTGTTTTTGCATATTTTGCATTTAAAACATATAAAACACACATTTAAGATATTTTAAGTATTTTGATACATATTTGAGTGTTTTTGTGTGTTTTGGCAGCTCAGATTGGTATAAAATGATGAGTATTTAGACGCTCATCAATCCACATGCAGAAAACATATATAAATACAATAACAGGTCATCATACACAACTTAACCAAACAATACACCAACAGACAGACAGTGACAATACACTTACACATACCTTATAGAACTTTGGTTCAGTTCACGTTGTATGGGGCGGGGCATTTGTTTATGCTAAACCAAACCAAAACTACAAATGATTGGTTTTCCAATTTACGTACATATTAACCTAAACTAAAAGATTATAACCATAACTACAAGATAAGAAGTTTGCATATAAGCTCGACACCTGCTTAACGCAATATCACCCATTCTATATTCCATAAATATAAAAGGCAACTTTCATACTTTCATGGGTACAAACCCAACTCAAAAGATTTACATAGACAAAAACAAGTACATTTGAACATCAAAATTAATAAATCTTGCACCAAGCGTACGTGTAGGGCCCGTTTGGTTAACAAAATATTCATACAAGTATAGACCAGCTATAATTGTAACTAAAAAGTGCGCGAGAGCTGATAATCTCGACATTGCTTCATATGTAAATAACGAAACATGAAGGACCAAAGATGTTCGTTAGTTAGTTAGTAACCGCCAAGCGGTTAAGTTAGTTATGGCGGTTAGTTAGTAAGTTGGTTATGGTAGTTATTACTTAGTTGAATTCGGTTACAAACCGAATGGACACAAACCGAATGGACACAAACCGAATGGACACAAACCGAAGGGACACACCTGTTCGTCCCTTATATATACATGCACATTTGTAATGTTTAATGGTTAGACGAAATAGTTATTCAGTATATTTTGCAATTCATATTCGACTCATATTGGGACAACATTGGCATCAGAGCAAGTGTTCCATTTACGCGCTCATTGGACACCAAAAACACTAAACGAGAACAACCAAGAAAGATGTGCGCCGGGAACTTTCTGTTTTCAGAGGAATTCACGGTGTTTCAAAGAAAAGGAACAACGCGTGGATAACTAAGAACGCAAGGGCGATAGTGCACGATCAAACTTGTGTGGAATTGCAAACGTAAGCATCAAACGTAATTGGTGCATGTTTTGTTGTGATTTCTGGAACGCGACAACAAAACATGAAGGAAGAGAACAATATTCTTACAAGAACTTTTGTTGGTAACTGCATTAACGCGGCAACAAAAAGGAAACCTTGTGGATTGCTGGAACACGCAATGCAAAGGAGAAGGTGATAAACACTTGAAACAAAGCGTAGTACCAAGGAAGAAAGAAACGCGTAGTAAACGCGAGGATTAAAGGGTTGTTGTGGACACGGTTGAAAGGATATCGAGAAAGTACATCAAGGAGTGCTTGTTGAAAACATTTGGCGCTACAAGAACAACAACAACAGCGAACAAAACAAACAAATCATTTGTTTGGAGAAAGAATACCGAGGGGTATTCAAGGGTGTTGTGGACGCGCTGTGAAATAGAACCAAGGAGAACAAGAAGGAGTTCAAGGAGTTATTGTGTAAAATGTTTGGAAAACACAAGCAACAACAACAACAACTAAATGAAAAAAACAAACAAACAAGTCGTTTGTTTTTGGAAAAATAATACCGAGTAGTATTAAAAATTTTGTGGCAAAGGAGACTTGGATTTTGGAAAAAAAAATTAAAAAAACAATAAAAAAGGTTCGCTTGGAAGGATACCAAGAACAAATAAAGTTTGTCTGGAAGGGAAGCCGTGAACAAGAAGGAGTCTAGGGTACGTTTTGTGGAGAGGGATTCAAGTCAAACACACAAAAAGGAAAACAACGTGGGAACAAGTGTGGTATAGCGAATAAAGGAGAACTCGTTTGGTTTGTTGAGAAAAAAAAACAATTCGACACAAAAGAAAAGAAGCCGAAAACTTTTGTTTATACGAATTGATTTGGAAGAAAAACAACAACGTGGCAACATCAAAAAAAAACAATTTGGGAGAACATCGATAAAATAGCAACAAGTTTGTTGGGATTTGGTGGTTATTAACGCGGATACAAGGGAAAGAAAAACGTTATTGGTATAATACTCAAGTACCGACACACAAGAGGGAATATGTTTGTGTTTAACACAACAACGAGGTCACTATTCAAAATTTCTGGATTTCTATTATATTAAGATAGTATAGAAATTTTATTTTATACTATTAGGAAATCCCAAGAACTAATTATTGATCCCGTACTATTAGGATTCCCGGAAAACTATTTTCTATTCCTGTAGTAGTAGGAAATACCATACTAGTTAGAAATTCCCATACGATTAGAAGGTGAAGATTATAAACACTAATAAAATGGCCGGTGACGATACAACTAGCACTACACTAAAACCCGTAACACCAGTTGCACGATACCAATGCCCTAAACTGAAAGCCACAAACTACACAGTTTGGGCTATACAAATTAAGGTCATATTAGAAGCACATGGTTTATGGGAAGCGATAGAACCAAAGGAAAACACGCAAGTAGATGATAAGAAGGACAAGGCAACAACGGCCTTCCTATATCAAGCATTGACCGAAGATGTGATTTTGCAAGTAGCAATTTGTAAAACGGCAAAGGAATTATGGGAATCGTTAAAAAGGAGACACGTTGGAGAATAGAGAGTATAGCAAGAACGATTACAATCATTGATGATTGGATTTCAAACACTTCAGATGAAGGAGGACGATACGGTGGATGCATTTACGGCTAAACTAAACGGCTACGCCACTAAGGCTAAAGAATTAGGTAAAACTTTGGATGAATCACTTTAAATACGAAAACTATTAGATTCCACACCAAATAGGTTCATTCAAAAAGTAACATCCATAGAACAAACAAATGATCTCGACGATATTACCTTAAATGAGATCATTGGAAAACTCAAGACATTCGAGGAAAGGATAAAACTCCGGAAAGGAGGACAAGTGGAAAGCCAGGAAAACTTCCTATTTGCATAGAAAACTTACTATTTGCATAAAACTTCGGCTTTTAACCGTTTATATTTCGGCATAACCAATTTATAACAACAAAATTGTTTTACATAGAAAATTGGTTATTCTTCTTTAGTTTTTATCAATCTAAGCCTAATAATTATTTCATATATTCTTCTTTAGTTTTTGTCAATCTAAGCCTAATAATTATTTCATATTTTTCCAATTACAAGGATATAGATGACATAAGCACACATGCAAGTGAATGTACACATATTAAGATCATTGTCACATATTTATTGATATATTGTCAAGTAAACACAACGACACGACAAACACGCATAAAATATTACGATAAATATATTATAAATCCACCCATAAAATGAATATAAATTTATAAATTTGATTTATTTAGTTATTTATTTATGTTATATTAATTATATATTATTATTATATAATAAAACTGGTTCGGTTCGGTTTTTACGGTTTGGTTTTTGGGCGTAAACTGAAACCGAACCGCATTTTTCGGTTTTTGAAAGTAAAAACTGAATCATCGGTTTTTAGTTTCGGTTGTTTATTTTCGTTCGGTTTTTTCAGTTTTTTGTTTGATTTCGGTTTTTCGACTTACGGGTTCATAGTTCAACCGGCACGATCAACTGTAGTAATTGCAGTAGTGTCATGCATTGAATTGTATGACAATTTCTTCATAATACTACAGTTTAAACACCATAGTAATTGTAGTGGTGCGATGCATCGAATTGGTTAAAGTTTCAGTCATTTAACTATTAAGGATTTAGTGGAGCGAAAAGAATTTGGACGAGTAATAAAGGATGAAACATTTGAAAACAAACGTCTCTAGATACTAAAAGTTTGAAACATAAGCCAACAATCTAAAAAATTACAAATCTTTTTTTGTTTAATCCAAAAATCGAATATATCGCTGGCTAACATGATAGCAATATACAAGTTATAACTGTAATTAAAAAAAAAATAAAAAATAAAAAATAATAAAAACAACCTACTATATCTTTATATAATAAAATAAAACCCTTATTGGGAATTTTTCATTTCAAAAAAATGCATTCATACCTTATTTAAGAATAATTGTATTTAAAAAAAAATATATTATTTTTTCTTATTAGGTAACATTTTATGTTTATCCATAACCCAAGTAGAAGATAAATACAAAAAATAAAGATAAGATGCAATTAACACAAGTAGAAGATAAATACAAAAAATATAGATTAGATGCAATTAATAATAGGATTAAAATTTTTAAATAATTATCTTTAATAATAAAAAACTATAATTAAACATAATAAATCAAACAAAACAAATATTTAGTTATTTGTTTTTTAATAAATAAAAATATATGTTTCAAAAAAATTTAAAAAACCCGCGCGTGCGCGGGTATTAAAACTAGTATACAGTAATAAAGAATCATGCAGGCGAAACAAAGTGCATTTCAGATTTTCAGGCAATTGCAGATACCTCATGGAGTTCTCTTTAGAATTCCATTTCTACAGTTTTTCCCGTTGATTCCAGGTGTCATTAGGGTTGCAATCGGTAACGATTGATGCACGCTTTCATTGAGTGGTTCCATATTATTTTCTTAAGCCCATAAAGTCATTAATTATTAGCATCAGTATTTTGCTCAGTACATATGTTGGTCACAGTTTCTATAGCTTTAGAAGCTGCTTTTTCACGCAAAGATAACTAAACATATCCATAATCTGTTTAAATTTCAAATAAAGACGCAATCATTTAAGTTTCCATAACTAAAACAAACCTGCACCATGATACATATTAAAAACATTAATATCACCTCTGAGTTAAGCATGAATCTACACCTAATGCATCTTACTTTTCATTAACTTTGATCGCCATAAGCCCAAAAGTAAAACACTTAGCTCCAAAGATCCCAATGCTGACATTGTCCTCTATGCGTATCGAAGTAGATTTTGCAGTCTTATTGATCAAGCAAAAGTAGTGTTTCCGTGTAGGAACTCACAAAGAATGAATCTCGTCTTGCAGAAATACCAATATAAACAATGTGTTCTGAGTTGGGATCATATACTGCAAGTTTAGAATCTTCCTCTTCTTCTTCTTCTTCCAAACTACGACCCTTTGTCACTTCAACTAAAAGTTCGCCACTCTTTCTAGATCCAACTACACCTAGTATTGAAGTGTTAGGTGGGATGTTGCCCCTGATGGTGTAAATCTTTTCAAATGATTTTGGATCACTATTCTCCATGATCCATACATCGATATCAGATTCTTCCACATACAGCTCAAACTGAAATACAGCAAGGGTCTCCTTTAACTCATATATATGTACCTCCGTCTCAACGTCAAGGTCAGGATGAAGTGCTAAATTATCAGGAAGACATATTTCTGTAAATTCTTCACTTAATATATCAAATGACAATATCATATTGGAACCACAAAACCTATCCGATGTAACCCAATAAATAAACCTACCTATTGCTACCTGATAGTGTCTTAATCCAGTTGACCTTTGAGGCTGATTGATCGGTAGACTTTTCCAAACTCCTGAGCTTAGCCTAAAAACCTCAACTTCCCAAGTAGTGTCAGTTATAGCATAAATTTCCTCCGAACAATACTCAAATATAATTTTAACAAGCATAGGGTCAAGAGTGCGAGGACAAACCCCAAAACCAAGATTAGTTGTATACTTCTTCTTTCTATCTAACACACTAGGCACATCAATAGCAACCGACTTCCTAATTGTAGGATTCCAGATAACAGCGGTATTGATTCCAGAATCACTTGGCTTTACATACAAATCATAAATGCAAAATAGGCCTTGAGAACAACCAATTATTGCTGGTCTAACACACATTGGAACTGTTAGGGAAACTTTCTGTTGAGGGAAAGTATCATCATCCACAATGGAAACAAGATTGTACTCATCTCTTACAAGTAAATGTTGCGGCAGCTGAGTGCATTGGTAATTAGCAATAAACTTGGAGCTATCAATGAGAGACTTCCAGGATTTTGAAACTGATCTGAATTGAATCAATGATTTAATAGGAAGCCTTTTCATGATTTCCACTTGGATTTCTAAAGGTATGTTATCAGACATTTTTAAATTGGTGCTTAGATATCTCGGATGTTGTAACAGTACAAAAGGGGATGATCGTATTATGGGAGTTAATAAATGAAACGATCTCCTGCTACAAAACAAGACAATGAAACGAGTTAACAACTAAAATGGGTGGAGTACATTAAAATTAAAAATCTGAATCCCTTCAACAGATCGTTATAGGTAAAGTGGGATTACGAACCAAGTCAAAGATTATATTATTAGTATTATTAGAGAATCACATTATGGTGTGAAGGAAACATACAATTGGTAGTATAATAGTAGATTAAAATATTGTGTGCAATCAATCAATCATGAAAGATCGACATCGGTATGAGCATAACGATGACATTCATTTTTTTGCCAAAAAGAACCAATTCCACCAAAACCAAATGGAAAATTCTCTGGGTTTGTGAATATGTCTATTTATCAATAGACACAAATTTCAGCCCAAGGTAGTTAAGAGGACGAAAGGCCAAAAAAAGCAAGGGCATGAGTGACAATATTTTGCATATAGTGCATATGATAGTGCCTAACGAAGAAACAATATTTAGAAAAGCTTAATATTTATTATTTAACAAACATGTATACCTCAAATCTTCAATTTCATAGCTAAATAGCTAAACAAATTCTAAAAGTTTTCTTTTGGCAGTAAACAATACCCGCACAATGATGTAGAGCACTGATACAAGGTCATTAAGAAGAGATGAGAGGGCTTCTATACTTTATAAGTGGACACAAAGCCCAGTCTTACATTTATTAACTAACTAACATGAGGGGTAATTTGGTGTGTCAAAATAAAAATAAAAGTTTGACCCGATGTAACATCAGACCACATCACGCCTCTTAGCCGGAACGCTACACCAGCTACGGCAAGGGCTAGGCCTGGGCAAGATAAGGTGAGATAGCTGTTAATTAAGGCCGGGCCTGAGGGCCTAATCACCCACGCGAGGCTGGAGGGCCTTTGACTACACCAATAGGACTACTAAAAGATATTAGCATCTACATAACAAACATTTTAATGTTAATGTAAAACCAGAATCTGCCCTTTAAAGCACCAAAAATCGGGTAGTAGTATCATGAGTGGCCTAGTGGGCACTTTAAAGCACGTAGTTGATGCAATGATAACAAGATTAGGCACTTAATGTCCTCACAAAAGTTTTAGGGTTCAAACCTCACTTGGTACACCTTTGGAGGTGGCTAGGGAAATGTTTGGAAAAGGACATGAGGATACCAAGGTTAGGCCACGTACATTTGAGTCAAAGGCCCTTCTCGAGTGGCATAAGCAGAAAAATCTCATCCATTTAATTTTCTATATATGTTTCATAATAGAATAGACAGAGAATGATCCTTGTTCAAATCACATGAAGAGTCGTGATGTGCGCGGCCTAACTGGTATTCCAAAGACCATTTCTCGAGCCATCCAAGATGTTCACCCAACGAGTTTCGAACTCGATCTGGTCTCTTCGAGGCTTTAAGAACACCTCACCAATAGATCACTTTAAGGATTGATATAATAAATTTCATAATATTTTTTGCTAAACATATAACAACTTAAACATATAATCATCTTATAATATATAACCAACAAAAAAATAATAATAATAGTTAAAAAATAATAATAATAAATAAAAAATAAAAAACTAAATCATTTCATTAACACCAGTACCTGTGTGACACCCAAAAGATGTGCTCGGATTATGGCTCAGTCGACAGAGATTGATTATGGGGGAAGATACAAATATGTGGTGTACAGAAGTTAGGGCTCAAACCAGGGTTTTCTTTTTTTCTTTTTCTTTAAAAGTAAATTGGGTTATGTCTGAATTCCCACTGCTAACCTCATCATTTATATAATAAAACAAAAAATATTATTTTTTTATTAAGTAACATTTTATATTTATCTATAACACAAGTAGAAGATAAATACAAAAAATATCGATAAGATGCAATTAATAATAGGATTGAAATTTTTAAATAATTATTTTTAATAATATAAAACTATAATTAAACATCATAAATAAAAAAAATATTAAATTATTTATTTTTTAATAAATAAAAATATATGATTCAAAAAATTTTAAAAAACCCACGCGTGTTCGGGCATTATAACTAATATATATGACGTATAATTTTATCTAGTACTTTCACTTCAGATATTTTTTTTCTTTTTCTAAACCTTTTCAAAAACAGGTCAATCCCAAAATAAATTAAAATACACACATTTTCAAATATACACACTCTCCAACAATTAATTACCCATTAAAATCTCTTTCACTAATTAACATAAAAAATAACATTTATTAAATAATATCCATAAATAACATTGTGGACATTTATTATACAATTAATTGTATACTATTTATAGTTTATGGATTTGTTTTTAATTCTAAACTTTATAAATAAAAGAGGGGATTTGCTAACAGCAACCCAATGGGTGTTGTTTAAGTATTTCATATATATAAAAAAAAACACATTTAATAAACTCATGTACTCCATAATTATACACTTTCACTCATTTTAAATATATTATGTGATGTTAAATATAAAATATTTAGAGATCATTAAATCACAGTGTTACAGTGTGTTCTCCAGTTTGATAAAAGGAGAGAAAGGGGTGGGAAAGGGATGAAACAAAAAAAAATTGTGTTCTTGACATTTGATAAAGAAAGAAAGGGACAGTAAAGGACAGGATCACGTGGGTGTTTTTGTACAAAATCTTCCATCCCAATATTGGGATGAAAGTGAAGAAAAGGTGGCTAAAAGACATAACTATCCTCATTTAATTATATATTCTTCTCTTTCATCTTCATTATACTAATCCTTCCATGGTCTTTTTACACAGTCCACCATTACCCAGATTTCATTATTTTGCACCTTTTTCATTACCATCACACCTTCACACCATCATCTTAATAAATTATAACATACCCAAATAATATCAACTATTCACGGTCAGATTCAAAGAAATAACGACAACTATTATAAAAAAAAAAAAAAAAAAAAAAAAAAAAAAAAAAAAAAAAACTGAAAAATAGATCTTGGGATGAAGCTAGTTATAGATCCGCCGTCACCGCTATGCTGGTGTTAGGTGGCTGTGATCAGGTGATGATGGGGTTTTGGGATGAACCTGGTGACGGGATTAAATCGTTCTATGTTCTTCAATTGTTGACTTTATGCTCGAATTTATCTTTTTTGCCAAAACCCATATGAATATCAAACATTTTCATTGATTTGATTTTAATATTGTAGCTGTTAGTAGTTGGTATTTGTTAACTAATGGTCTGATGTTGTAAACTCATATGTCAAAGAATATGATTAAAGGGTAAATTTGTAAATTTGTTGCTCTTTGTTGCTAGTATACATTTCCTTTCCTTTGATCTAGAGAACACAATAATTTTAGAGAGTTTATTTACTCTCCTGTACTCTTCTTTCCTTTCCTAACCTTTACTTTACTTTTCATTCTCAAATAAAGTGGAGAACACAGTGTAAATGATATCCATAAATAACATTGTGGACATTTATTATACAATTAATTGTATACTATTTATAGTTTATGGATTTGTTTTTAATTCAAAACTTTATAAATAAAAGAGGTGATTTGCAACCCAATGGGTGTTGTTTAAGTATCTATACATTCTAATAAACCAGAATAATTTACAAGCCTATAAAGCAGTCCAATTCATTAATGCACTGATGTGTCTCAATTCTGATTGGCTGATAATTTATTGCGTACAACTCCTAAGCTTCTCTACATCCTTCCAGCATACACATTCAATTCATTCCTAATCACCACTTTATTTTTGTTAAGCATTTAAGGTAATTGATTCCCCACATCTTTGCTGTATTAGTTTCATCTCAAATTCACCACGATTCAAAAATCAAAAACATCACTTTTCATATCAAATCAGTACATGGTTCCAAAATAGAAAACGGACAATGATTCTATAGATTCAAAAATTGGGCAATTGAAGAACTGGTAAGTACCTATTTAATTATAATATTTAGGGTTTCCAATTATTAGTTCAGATATTGCAATAATTTTGTTTGGATTCAATTAAAAGATATTTGAATTATATGTTTTGTTTGCATAATATGAAGATGCAGGCTATAGTTATTATGGTGTTGGTTATTAGCATGATAATTTTCTTTTTTGATTATGCATGTTTAATTCAATTACCGCATTTTGATTTATCTTCTTTTGTTTAGTTTGATGTGTTAATTAGGTACTTCTAAATATTCCATTGATTATGAATATGCGTGTGGTTAGATATAGTAGATCTAAATATTGGTGTCATTTTTCCCGTGATACATGTTTGTGCCGGAATTTGAAGATCGAAGATTAAAGGTTTGCAAGTGTTTTAAAGAGGGCAACGTGTTTTATGAAATGTTTGAAAGGAATTTCATGGAGATAAATGAATTTCATAACGAACGGGTTCATAAAGAACGGTGAATGAATATTATGGACAATATAAAGGTAAAATCTTGATTCTTATAATAGATGTGTTTGTTGAAAAAAAAATTCGTAGCTCATAGTAGCAATACATGATGTGGATTTTCATGTGTAGTAGCAATATGTGTTTTAATGAGAAAACCAAACTTGCACAAAGCATGGATATTTCTGTCATTCTAAAATTTAAATTTCCTATTTTGAATTTGGGATGAATTTGAGTATAGAACACTGTCAACGCCATGTTACATTTCGGGTGGTCTTTGTTATATCAATGAATTGAGATTGTTATAGTTGGCATGCTTTGGAGATCCATATATTTTCGACACACAATAAGGTCAAAAAAGATTATATATTAGCGATTATTAGCTTAGTACATAAAAGAAAATTTTTAATTGGTTTTTGAAATAGCTAAGTTGAAACTCTAATATGCATCTTTGTCTTCTGGAAAAATTTTTGTGTATACAAAACTTTGTTTATGTTGCAGATCCTAAACGGCCTCTCAATCCTATTCCTTATTGGCATAACGCAAAGGTTGCTTTCTCTTACGGTTCGAGAGATACGAAATTGTAGAAATATGAAACCATGGTTGGTCTGACTTTTAATATATATGGTATCACCGTATTTTCTGCTTTATGATCTTATTGCATGTGTTTTAAGTTTCAAGGTTATGTTAATTTTATTACATGGAAGGTGGATTTTGACTTACTCAAATTCTTGTGCGTTCTTTTCTCTATATATGATGAGAAATCTAATTTTGAAGCAAGTGCAGCCCGACATCACTTTAATCAAGCTTGGTACTATTAGTGGAGCAGTAAGTTCTCATAACATTCATTTTCATAATATCATATACAGACTGTTATTTTTATACAAGTTTCCCAAAATACCAATGAGCACCCTGCATTTTATTGTTGTATATAATAACATGGAATTAACAGAAGTTATAGCCTTGGGATATCTTGCAGACATCGTCGGGTAAGCTCTATTTGTTATTTGAACAATTTTATATCATGTCACTTGAAGAACATTCATGCTCACTAGAATTTAGAAAAATTAAAATTAAAGTTGCAGCTTCTCTTCAGTAAGCTTAAAATTTTCCCATTTGATCCATTTGAGATTAGATAGAACACAATTTACATTACTCTTACACGTTAGCCGACTTTAGAAAATTACAATAGCAGATTTCTTAAAAATGGTTTGAAAAATGACCCATATAGGATTTTGAGTTGTCGAGTCCTATCCATCATTAACAGGTACAGGGTGTGTTGTATTATTATATTAGTTATTTATTTGTTTAAGAGCGAAGTCATAGTCTACTTATTTAGATACAAGATTCCTTGCACTTTTCATAACATGGCCAACTGATTGTAAGACTTTGACCGATGATATAGTAGAGTCACTCATAGCTAATATCATTCTTGTGTTTCTTCATACAATGTCCTGCTATGATATGATGGAATTTTTTGACTTCCAGTGTTTGGTTTAACTTTGTTTTTAAACATGGGTCGCTAACTCTAATTAAGATCTTGAGCCTGTAATGGATGATATATCATTTTAATGGTATCAAGACAGTTTAATTTAACCATGTTCCTAACACTTGTATTTCATTTTGGTTTTTGTTTTAGGCCAATGCAAAAAGCTTATAACATATTGCTTGATGCGTTTGAAATATCTTGAACGGTGGAGCAGGCAATAATTGTTTTTAAGAGCATGCAAAAGGGTACTTGAAATTCATAACAAAAACACTCATAGGCTTACTATTTAGTTATAGAAAAATATAGCATTTTAGTTAAAGAAAGCCTGAGCTTTTATGTGTATGCATGTTTCTCACGATGGTGTTTTGTTTTTCTTCTTCAGGATGATGAAGACAGACGTTTCTTTCCACAAAGCCACTAATACGCAAAAGATGATACGTGAAAATCTTAACTTACCTATTGTTATGCTTAAATATCTGGTGGCCGCTGTGGAGGTTACAAATCACATGTCATTCCCTCGCCATTTCTTTCGAGGAGCTCAAGTATCATTTTTTGAGTTTTTAAGTAATATACACTAGGCTGAATAGTGGCATCACGGGTTACCAAGGGTCAATGTGATCAAAATTAGCTGAAGTGACCTATGCTGAGAGGTTGACCAAAATGTAAGTGATTTGGTGTGGAGAAACCTCCAACAGTTGAATCTTGGTTTTTATACACTCATAATAAGTGAGCATTTTTTTTACTGTGACATACATGTCGAGATTTTGCAGTTTAGAAAGATTCATATATTGTTACGAATCTTTAAACAAACCTGGTTTATTTATTATCAAGAGAATAAAGGAATCGATCGAGACGACGGACAACATTTTCCACAGTGCAAAACTATACGCAAACACACTCATGCATGCTGGAACTACTGTCGACACATTTCTAAGGGAGAATCTGGTAGATACTTTTTTGTGCTTTGCTATCATTGTTATCTTTTATACATACTACCATTGAAAATTCTAAGTGTTGTTGCTTGCATGTGATTTCAGGATTGGTTGAGCAAGGCCACAAACTGGGCTAAATGTAGTGCAACAACTGGTCTTGGTGTTATTCACCGTGGCCATCTGCAGCAATGAGCGTGAGTGATCTTCTTCAAAATGGGTCCAGTGGTGGTAGTCCCTATTCTGAAAGTGAGTCCCTCTGTGCTTTAGGTTTATTCTGAAGGTGGTGCCGTCTATGCTCTGGGTTTTATTTAATCAATTTCTTTAACTTAGGGTGCGTTTAGTTTGGAGTCTTGAATCACTATCGCCATGAGTTTAGATATAGGGTGTAACGGAATTGGAATGAGTTTATGAGCTTAGATGTAGGGTGTTCCATCTTGTGCCTTCATTTCATGCACTAACTATTTTATATTGTTTCTATTTTATTCCAGGGAATACAAGCTACCAGAAACAGTGTATGTAGTCCTTCAAAGGAAAGTGAACCCATGGAAAGGTGGACGTCTATCTCTTCATCCTGAAGTAATGGAACCAACTAAATCAACATGTGAGCAGGGACAAGATTGATGTTACCATAAGCCAAAGTGGAATGTGATTCTTGAACAAAAGTCTAATATCATTTTTTATGAAAGTAAGCCCCCTTTAGTTCCCGAGAAGCACACGATAGAGGCTGAACTACCCACACGTTCTTCCAAAAGGGTTGCCTGTGAAGAAGCAAATTCTGATGGTAGGAAGTCTGTTTGGATTTAAAAAAAAAATCGTTCATTGCTGCTCATTTTGTTCTTTCTTTTAGGAAAAAAGAGTAATTACATGTGATATGAAACTGAAGGAAGTAGCTGAGGCTGTAAACGGGGTTGATGATTTAGAAGGCACAAATGACATTGACATGTGAAAAGATGGAGAATTAGTTCTAGATTTCTTGCAAGCCATTCACGCAACTGAAAAAAAGTTGAATCATTTTTTGCACTTATTTATTTCGAAGCGAAGAGGATGACGTAGTAGAAAGTTTACAAGAATTACACGAAAACATTGCACCACTTCCCTCTTTCCAATACATGTGCTTTGATAAATAGAATTTAAATAAAATAAATATTAATGAGCCTGAATTTATTAGTTTATCATCATATCGTTTAAGTTTGGGGATGTTTATAGGTTGTGTTCTTGGGTGTTGATTGTAAATGGGATGTTTGGTGGGGTGTTTGGCTCTAATTTTTCAAGGTTCACGATTTGGCGGCTGTTCAACTCCTATTTGGTTGTTGTCTTACACGATTTGGGTGTGCCACTTCCCAAGATATGGCCTCACTGTTGCCCTCTTGGGGAACTTGAGCTTTGTTTGTGTTTTTAGTCTCATCCTTAGTTTTAGGTTGGTGCATTTCTAATAAAGTTTGGTGTTAAAAGCACCTCAATTTCCTTCCTTACATATGCCATGGCTTTTAATAAAAAGAAAGGATATGTATTTGTGTGTATCAGTAAAGAAGAAAGTATAGAAGTATGAGCATGGAGCCAAACAACTTAATGTCACATGCATAATTGAGTTTATGTAATAGCATATATGTATAAATGATCAAACCATATATAACTCATAAAAAAACTATGCAAAAGTTTCTACTACCTCCGTCCCATTATAAGTGTCCAGTTTGACTTTTTACAGTCTAACTTGTTCAACTTTGACCTTGAATACTTTTATGTGTGTTATATAATACTTGACGCAAAATATATTAATGAATTGGATTTTAAACGTATTTTCATTGATATAATTTTCATCAAGTATTATATAACACAAATAAAATTATTTAAGGTCAAAGTTAAATAAGAAAGACCAAGAAAAATCAAACTGGACACTTATAATGGGACGGAGGGAGTATAATTTGGTGCTAACAATGATGATATATAAACTACAAATATCTTTAAAAAAAATGCGTTCAAACGATTTTAAAGTTGAACTTTTAGTGCCAAAGTTGTAACACACCTTTAGCTTTTTTTTCAATTCTGCTTAGTTTAAAAGTTTGGGATGTTGGCGTGTGTTGATGATAGTACTGAAATTAGTTTGAGTTATGTAAATTTTTTCCATACATAAAAATATAAAATATAACTAGCCCGTCAGTCGGATGAACTTATTACTGATGATTTCTTTGTTAAACATCCTTAAAAATAAATATTGCATTATCGTATAGTAAAGTTTTTCCAAAATACGCCCTTTTATTAAACATCCTTAGCTACTCATTTGCATGTAAAAATAACATAAATTGTCACGACCCTTACCGACCCATATAAATGTACATAAACCAAAACTGACATTTCTTACCCGTATCACCCATTAAATATACTATAACAGTACCCACGCAATGCAGTGGCGAATATCTGTAACTATATTTTGCGTTATTCGGTTACACATTTAGTTGTCTTTATGTTTTATAAGTAGAGATGGTTAAGCCAAATAATTTTAGTTTAAACAACCAACCTGCTTCCTACCAAACTTCTTAACCAACTTGTTTCCTAACCAATTAATTTTGAATTCCTTCCATATTAAGTAAGTAAAAGTTTGAATTTTAAGCCTTTCTAATTAGTATAAAATAGTCTCAAATGCATTATATAGTAGTATAGATAATGCTACTCATAACGAGCCATTTCCATGTTAATTAAATATATAAGCTCTTTCAAAAGTCGGATTGTATTTGCCACGTCCTGTTTTTAAAAATGGAACACTATATGTGGCTCTTTCACGTGTCAAAGGTAAAAAAGGTTTGAAGGTTGTTTTTTCAGATGTGGATGGTAACCTATCAAAATCTACTATAAATGTGGTTTATAAAGAAGTTCTTCAAAGTATATGATCAAACGGTCAATAGGTATGTACATTATACATATATAGGGCCGTAAACGAACTGAACGTTCAATGAACATTTCATGAACCTTTCGGTAAAAAGTTCATTTATGTTCGTTTATTTATGAAATGAACAAACATGAACAATATTTTACGTTCATTTAGTTAAATGAACAAATATGAACAAAAGTTGCATTCGTTCATTTTATATTCGTGAATGTCCAATTATGCGTTCGTCAACGTTCATTTATGATTATTTATTTATTTATCTTCGTATATCATATCATTTAATTATAGAATTTTAAAATTGACGTGCTTAAACAAAACAACACTTATAAAGTAATATATTGTGCATAATTTAATAATGTTTATGTTTGTTTGTGTGTGTTCATTTATGTTCGATCGTTTATGTTTATTTAGCGTTCATTTAGTGTCTTAATGAACGGACACAAACGAACATAAACGATTATGAACAATTCATTTATGAATAAACGAACATGAATAAGAAATTCGAATAAGGCTCCGTTCGTGTTCGTCCGGTTCGTTTATAGCCCTATACATATGGCATGTTTTGTGGCATTTTTCTTATTTACAGTTATTATAAATCCCAGACTTCTTTTACTTACATATTTTTAAAACTTATTAGGTGTTCATGTAATGTACCTTTTGTTGACATGTTAGAATGGTCACTACATACATTTGCTTATGAAGACAAACATATTGGAGATCACGAGGCAATGAATGTTTATTACATAGATATTTACAAGCATTGTATATGATATTATCAGTCACTTATAACTTATTATTCCGTTATAAGAAAATTTCATAATGTTTACGTTCGTTCTTAATTTTTACTTTATTCACGTACTTACATTTTTTTAATAAAAAACCCTCTAAAATCCCGTGGATTCCACGGGTCTATAAGCTAGTTTCATATATATAAAAAAAAACACATTTAATAAACTCATGTACTCCATAATTATACACTTTTACTCATTTTAACTATATTATGTGATGTTAAATATAAAATATTTAGAGATCATTAAATCACAGTAATTTTTTAAATATGTAACGCTTAAACAACATCCAATGGGTTTTTATTAGCAAATCTCATATAAAAGAGATACTAAAATAGTAAAAGAAAGAGTCCTGTATATCTTATAGCAATGAAAATTATAGAAAACTTATTAGGTGTTTTCTCGTTTCATACTTCTTTTCACTGTAGTAGCTTAATTTATAAATCTTCAACTATATACAGAGCATTTAGTTGTTTGTTGAATGTTGAATTTTCAAAAAAAGAAAATGACCAATATATGCCTTCCATTAAACTGCGATTCTTTGTTTTCTTTAATTGATCTATAAGTTCGACACACAACAAGATTTACCGTCAGTGTTGCTATCACTTTCCGTCATTGTCAACCACCGATGACACTCTCATAACTTCTAATCTAAACAAAAGGCAGATAATTAAATAGTAGTTATAAAGTTATTTAACACATAATACAATTATAAATGCATAACTTATTGTCACAAAAAATGCATAATTACAAAACAATTGCTCGCGTAAAAATTTAGATACATGGATACACAGAGCTGTAATGCGCGGGTATTAGCTAGTACTTTTAGATCTTATATAACCGTTTTGTAAATTTATCATTATGAAAGGCCATATGTTTTCATTGTAACCATTATGATTTTTTTTATTTACCAAAATATACTTTGTGTACATATATATACTCTAAAAAAATGAGGATTCTTGTGGTTATAAATGCAAATAATGACGAATGAAACAAATTTGTACATTGATGAATGAAAATCACTCGCAACACACCGTACGCTTTAAACTAATAGATAAAAAAATAATAAGAAAATAAAAAACAAAAGTTAATCATTGTTTAATCTTATCAGGGCATCCACCATGGTGATTTCAAAAAAATGTTTAAAACCCATGAAAATGTTTATAATTTGTTTTAACCGTAAGGAGTTGATGTTTCATTTCTATATGAAATGAAAAGGTTTGAAATCTTGAATCTTTTTATAATTTAATGCATGTATAATTATTAGGCATTTTATAAACTTGAAAAAGTTAATACATAATGCAACAAAGTTTATAAAATCAAAAGCTTTATAAATTAATGATTTTATAAATCTTTAGACCTTTTAAAAAGTCCACCATTGTGGATGCTCTAAATGTCATACTTCATTTGCATTAATTGTCATGACTTCTATACCAATTAAAAGATGTTTTAAATGTGGATATTGTATACAATTGTTTTTACCTTTGTAAGATTGTTAAGATCGAATTTAAAACTGCTTTGGTAATCCAAAAGACTACACAAACTAACACAATTAACAAACAAAGCGGAAGCTTTATTTAAAACTACTAAACCAAATATAAAACCAAATTCAAAAGTGCCAACACAAAATTCTAATGCAAAAGGTACCAATACAAAAGTCTAATTCAAGTGTATAATTCAAAGTACAAAGAAAACTAATTTCATTATCCCTATTTATAAAAAGCCAATGATCTAATTGTCAAATTCTAAACCGACTCATACTAAGGAACATGCCAAAAACTAAATACAAAAATCAAAAAACTAACCCTTATAGTTTAACTCACTTTCTAACAAAAATGATAGCAGTATGCAAGTTATAAATGTTTGAAGAGCTCAAGAGCTAAACTCCATAAATTGATTATGCGTGATACAAGAACACAACCTCAACATTTATGTGTGAAAATACTACAAATGCTATACAAAAGAAGACCATGTACAACTGTGGAAATATGTTTTCAATCTATGTTACAAAATCTGACATCAAAATTTTTATCATTTTTTTAAGTGTGAGAGTAAATATGGATTAACTTTCAACGGTTTTGATTCAGTTAAATACAAAAACTAACCAAATGTTAACTTACATCCACATGCAGAAAACATACATAAATACAATAACAGGTCATCATACACAACTTAACCAAACAATACACCAACACACAGACAGTGACAATACACATACACATACCTTATAGAACTTTGGTTCAGTTCACGTTGTATGGGGTGGGGCAGTTGTTTATGCTAAACCAAACCAAAACTACAAATGATTGGTTTTCCAATTTACGCACATATTAACCTAAACTAATAGATTATAACCATAACTACAAGATAAGAAGTTTGCATATAAGCTCGACACCTGCTTAACACAATATCACCCTTTCTATATTCCATAAATATAAAAGGCAACTTTCATACTTTCATGGGTACAAACCCAACTCAAAAGATTTACACAGAGAAAAACAAGTACATTTGACCATCAAAATTAATAAATCTTGCACCAAGCGTACGTATAGGGCCTGTTTGGTTAACAAAATATTCATACAAGTATAGACCAGTTATAATTGTAACTAAAAAGTGCGCGTGAGCTAATAATCTCGACATTGCTTCATATGTAAATAACGAAACATGAAGGACCAAAGATGTTCGTTAGTTAGTTAGTAACCGCCAAGCGGTTAAGTTAGTTATGGCGGTTAGTTAGTTAGTTGGTTATGGTAGTTATTAGTTAGTTGAATTCGGTTACAAACCGAATGGACACAAACCGAAGGGACACACATGTTCGTCCCTTATATATACATGCACATTTGTAATGTTTAATGGTTAGACAAAATAGTTATTCAGTATATTTTGCAATTCATATTCGACTTATATTGGGAAAACATTGGCATCAGAGCAAGTGTTTCATTTACGCGCTCATTGGACACCAAAAACACTAAACGAGAACAACCAAGAAAGATGTGCGCCGGGAACTTTCTGTTTTCAGTGGGATTCACGGTGTTTCAAAGAAAAGGAACAATGCGTGGATAACTAAGAATGCAAGGGCGATAGTGCACGATCAAACTTGTGTGGAATTGCAAACGAAAGCATCAAACGTAATTGGTGGACATTTTGTTGTGATTTCTGGAACGCGACAACAAAACATGAAGGAAGAGAGCAATATTCTTACAAGAACTTTTGTTGGTAACTGTATTAACGCGGCAACAAAAAGGAAACCTTGTGGATTGCTGGAACACGCAACGCAAAGGAGAAGGTGATAAACACTTGAAACAAAGCGTAGTACCAAGGAAGAAAGAAACGCGTAGTAAGCGCGAGGATTAAAGGGTTGTTGTGGACACGGTTGAAAGGATATCGAGAAAGTACATCAAGGAGTGCTTGTTGAAAACATTTGGCGCTACAAGAACAACAACAACAACGAACAAAACAAACGAATCATTTGTTTGGAGATAGAATACCGAGGGGTATTCAAGGGTGTTGTGGACGCGCTGTGAAATAGAACCAAGGAGAACAAGAAGGAGTTCAAGGAGTTATTATGTAAAATGTTTGGAAAACACAAGCAACAACAATAACAACTAAATGAAAAAAAAAAATAATAATAAAAAATAAAAAAAATAAATAAAAAACAAGTCGTTTGTTTTTGGAAAAATAATACCGAGAAGTATTAAAAATTTTGTGGCAAAGGAGACTTGGATTTCGGAAAAAAAAATAAAAAAGATTCGCTTGGAAGGATATCAAGAACAAATAAAGTTTGTTTGGAAGGGAAGCCGTGAACAAGAAGGAGTCTAGGGTATGTTTTGTGGAGAGGGATTCAAGTCAAACACAAAAAAAAGGAAAACAACGTGGGAACAAGTGTGGTATAGCGAATAAGGGAGAACTCTTTTGGTTTGTTGAGAAAAAAAACAATTCGACACAAAAGAAAAGAAGCCGAAAACTTTTGTTTATACGAATTGATTTGGGAGAAAAACAACAACGAGGCAACATAAAAAAAATAAAAAATAAAAAATAAAACAATTTGGGAGAACATCGATAGAATAGCAACAAGTTTGTTGGGATTTGGTGGTTATTAACGCGGATACAAGGGAAAGAAAAACGTTGTTGGTATAATACTCAAGTACCGACACACAAGAGGGAATATGTTTGTGTTTAACACAACAACGAGGTCACTATTCAAAATTTCTGGATTTCTATTATATTAAGATAGTATAGAAGTTTTATTTTGTACTATTAGGAAATCCCGAGAACTAATTATTGATCCCGTACTATTAGGATTCCCGGAAAACTATTTTCTATTCCTGTAGTAGTAGGAAATACCATACTAGTTAGAAATTCCCATACGACTAGAAGGTAAAGATTATAAACACTAATAAAATGGCCGGTGACGATACAACTAGCACTACACTAAAACCTGTAACACCAATTGCACGATACTAATGCCCTAAACTGAAAGCCACGAACTACACAGTTTGGGCTATACAAATTAAGGTCATATTAGAAGCACATGGTTTATGGGAAGCGATAGAACCAAAGGAAAACACGCAAGTAGATGATAAGAAGGACAAGGCAACAACGGCCTTCCTATATCAAGCGTTGACCGAAGATGTGATTTTGCAAGTAGCAAGTTGTAAAACGGAAAAGGAATTATAGGAATCATTAAGAAGGAGACACGTTGGAGAAGAGAGAGTATAGCAAGAACGATTACAATCATTGATGATTGTATTTCAAACACTTCAGATGAAGGAGGACGATACGATGGATGCATTTACGGCTAAACTAAACGGCTACGCCACTAAGGCTAAAGAATTAGGTAAAACTTTGGATGAATCACTTTAAATACGAAAACTATTAGATTCCACACCAAATAGGTTCATTCAAATAGTAACATCCATAGAACAAACAAATGATCTCGACCATATTACCTTAAATGAGATCACTGGAAAACTCAAGGCATTCGAGGAAAGGATAAAACTCCGGAAAGGAGGACAAGTGGAAAACCAGGAAAACTTACTATTCGCTCAAGGCGAACACTCGAGAAAAGGAGGACGATTTACTAAACGCGGAGGTAGATCAAACTTTTCACGAGGAAACTGGCAAAGTAATAAGAATAAAGATAACTCGAATGAGGAAAGCTTAACTCACAAAGGAAAGCCAAATAAGAATAAACTTGAGTGGGATAAGAGCAAATTAAAATGTTTCAAGTGTGGAAAACTTGGACATTATAAGAGAAACTGCAGAGCAACATCGACAACTCAGGAACAATCAAACCTTATCTTAGAAGATGATGAACCATCACTATTAATGACTACACACGAAACAGAACACGAGGAAGTTCTGTTGAATGAAGGAAAAATTAAACCCGAAAAATGCAAGCATATGGTACTTAGATAATGGTGCAAGTAACCATATGATGGGAACTAAGAGTCATTTTAGGGATATTGACTAAAGCATAACATGACGTGTACGTTTTGGAGATGGATTGTACGTAGAGATAAAGGGTAGAGGCTCTATACTGTTAGGATGTAGGAACCAAGAACAAAAGATAGTTTCGGATGTTTACTACATTCCAAACCTCAAGAGCAACATAATTAGTCTAGGACAACTTACGGAGATAGGTTGTAAGATCATCATGGACGGAAACAAA
This sequence comes from Artemisia argyi, assembly GCA_030686995.1. Classification (NCBI taxonomy): domain Eukaryota; kingdom Viridiplantae; phylum Streptophyta; class Magnoliopsida; order Asterales; family Asteraceae; genus Artemisia; species Artemisia argyi. The sequence goes on from JARVZY010010800.1 coordinate 1,056,835, forward strand.
CTGACTTTGTATGACAAGAATAAGAAGTTGTTGATGAAGGTTGAAAGATCTAAGAATCAACTTTACAGTATTAAACTACAAATAGAAGCACCTATATGTCTTTTAGAAAATGTAGATAACCAAGCATGGTTATGGCACGCTAGATTAGGTCATCTGAACTTTGATGACATCAACAAGATGACAAGAAAGGGTCTAGTAGGAGGAATACCAAGAATAAATCATGCAGGACAGATTTGTGATGCATGTTTATCAGGAAAACATAGTAGAACACCATTACCAAATCAAGCTAAATTCAGATCAAAGAACCCGTTGGAATTAGTATATGGAGACCTTTGTGGTCCTATAATTCCAGCCACGCACTCTGGAAAGAAACTCATTTTCTTGTTAGTGGACGACTGCATACGTTTCATGTGGGCCTACTTTCTGACGTCGAAAGATCAGGCATTTAGCACTTTCAAGGAATTTAGACAACAAGTAGATATGGAAATGAGACTGAAATTACATCAAATGAATTCACTAAATACTGTAAGGAAAATGGAACAGCACGACAGTTGATAGCACCTTACTCACCACAACAAAATGGAGTAGTGGAGAGAAGAAATAGAACAGTGTTATCAACTACAAGGAATATGATGAAAGCGATGAAGTTACCTTTAACTTTGTGGGCGGAAGCAGTTAAACATGCCATTTACATACTCAACAGGGTACCTACAAGAGCTCTTGTAGATAAAACTCCATATGAGGCACTCTACGACAGAAAACCGAATTTGGAAAACCTAAGGATATTCGAATGCACAGCTTATGCCAAGATAACAATACCTCACTTGAAGAAGCTCGATGATAGAAGTATACCAATGATTTACTTAGGAATAGAGGAAGGATCAAAAGCATGTAGGTTATATAATCCAATAGGAAAGAAGAAACATGTTAGTAGGGATGTAAAGTTTATGGAAATGAAACCGTTGGATTGGGATAATAACGGAGAGGAAACTAGTACACAAGACACGTTTTGGACAAGTTTTGTGGCAGAAGGAGTTGACAATGTAAACCTTACACCAGTCAACACAGAAAACAATGATAACACATATCATGAATAGGATCCGATTCCAGATCCTGATTCACCAATTACCGCACCAACATACACTTACAACCCACACTCAGAGGAAGAGGAAGAATAAGCTAATGTGAGCTCATTAGGAAGCTCAGATCATAGATTTGATGATAGGCCAGTACGAGGTTTCAAAGAGATAAAGGAAATTTATAAGGAAGTACATGTAGTTGAGACTGAAAGTCTACTATTTACGGAAGAGGAACCACGTAACTATAAGGAAGCATCGGTAGACAAGAAATGGATTGTGGCCATGGAGATTGAATTGGATTCAATCAACAAGAATAACACATGGACTCTTATTACATTGCCCACAAATCAAATGGCAATAGGACTCAAATGGGTCTATAAGACCAAGAGGGAAGCAAAAGGAAAGATCATCAAATACAAGGCACGGTTAGTAGCAAAAGGACATGTACAAGAACAAGGAATAGACTTCAATGAAGTATTTGCACCAGTTGCACGGATAGAGACAGTTCGTTTGATATTAGCTTTAGTAGCATATCATGGATGGCAAGTACATCACTTAGATGTAAAATCTGCATTTTTATATGGAGATTTGAAGGAAGAAGTCTACGTTACACAACCTGAAGGATTTATTCAACAAGGAAACTCAGGGAAAGTTTACAAGCTCACTAAAGCTCTGTATGGCTTAAGGCAAGCACCACGAGCTTGGAATGTGAAGCTTGATCAAACCTTGAAGTCTTTAGACTTTAATAAATGTAATCTCGAACAAGCAGTTTACACGAAGAGAAGCAAGACTTCTACACTTATAGTTGAAGTTTACGTAGATGACTTGATAATCACGGGCACTCCAAGGAAGGAAATAGAAGTATTTAAATCCCAGATGGAAGACAAATTTGAAATGAGTGATAACGCTAAAAGTTAACATGTTTTTATAAGCGTTATTAGTGTTTTGTGTATGTTATTTGGTTGTTTTTATATGCTTTTGCCACTAAATCGTATCAAAGTATGTTTTGTAGCATATATAGCCAAATGCAGGAAAAATGGAGGAAAAGTGAAGGAAATGAAGTATACGCGATTACACGAAGATTCCCAAGCTCAAAAGTCCAATCTATGAAGTAATTCATATGAGAACCTAAGTTTTGTCATCTCAAAGTTCCAAATTCAGAAGTTAATCAAGTTTGGATAGTACATGAAGAGCTACACAAGTCAAAGTCAAAAATCCAAAGCTGCCAGAAATTACCATCCGATCGGTTGGTGTGAAACCGATCGGATGGCCATAAGTACCCTTCACCAACCGATCGGTGCCGACCCATAACCGATCGGTTGGTCAGTTCTGCATGTTTTTGCCAAATTTTATGCACGAATCTTGGTCTTTTTTCTCAAGGTTCTAGGCCCTTTTTAGTGTCTTATTGTCCAAGTTCAAGCATTTAAGTTCTTATTTATGACCAAGAGTGTTGGACAAGCCTATGGGGGACTTAAAAAGTGCATAACTCAACACCATTCAACACACAATTGAAGATACCATTTACTCTCATTACTACACATAATTATTATCATCTTCTAGCTCTCTAAGGAGGAAAATTCGTGCAAAAAGAACCAGGAACTTTGGAGGACCAAGGAAATAACATTTGGAATTCGGAAATCTCAAGAAATCATCACCAACTCTTAGGTTATCAATACCTTGTTATTTGTTATCAATTTCAAAGCATTGTAAGACTTATAACCATGGATTCTTATGTTAAATATTCTGAGTTTATTTTCATGTTTGCCATGAGTGGCTAGTAATCTTTTTAAACTTGTTTTGATGATGTTTTATACTTAGTGATAGTGATGATTGTGATAACATGTTTTAATTCAATTTCAAGTCAATCCTAAGAACCAATTGTACCTTAAGTTTCATCGTGACATTTGTTTAGCCAAGGTTAACTAATTGTTAATAGTTTCAAAGGTCGAAAGATTTGTTATTACTCAACTAGTTATAATCATTTGTCTATGAATGATTGTTTTTCACCATAATTATTCTTGACTAAACAAAGAAACAAGAAGTATGATTGTAATAAGAATTCTTTTATAACATCAAATCGGATTGTTTGTAAACCTTTAGTAGGACGAAAGTTTAAATGTTTATAAACGATTGTGACCTTTTTGTCTATGAAGAGGTTACCTTTTGTATTGACCATTTCATAAGAGTATTTGATTGGTAATAAAAGTTTGTCTTGTGTTTAAGATATCCACCATACCTTATGAACCTTGGATAGATCTTGAATTGATTGGTTTACACCTAAAGCTTGTTTTTATGAACTAAAATCTTGACGAAGGTTTAACTTGTAGAAACAATAGATTAGACCACCATCTAATTATCTCAACCAACATGTTATCAAAAGTTATCACAATCATGTGTGTCATTAAGTAGAAAACTAGTCTAAACAAGTGTAGTTTTTAATTTATTGAATTTGCTTATTATAATATTTGCGTACATTAGAGATTTACTTTTAGACTTATATTTCGATTCACTCACAAATCCCTGCGAACGATCCCAACTTACCATCATATCTTGCTATAACGGACGAGTACACTTGCTCGTATGTGTTGTTTCTAGATTTGGTAATTCACTCTTATAAATTTAAAACTTGCACTAACAAACATCGCATCAAGTTTTTGGCGCCGCTGCCGGGGATTTTGATCGTGTTTCTTTAAGTTTTAAAAGTCCGTTTCTTTTCGTGTTCGTTTTCTAAAAAATAAATAACTAAATAAATTCCGTAGCGACAAACCGATCGGTTTGATTTCCAACCGATTCGGTTTCTCAAATTTTAATTTTACCGTAGCGTCCAACCGATCATTTTGATTTCCAACCGATTCGGTTAGAATTTTTCTGTTTTTTTTTTTCTCTTGTTATTTTGTTTAGGTAATTAATTCGATTCTCTTGATAGTTGTATGAACACTCGTTCTACTACTAAAAAGCTTAGTACACCCTTATCCGATCCCGAAAGTTTGTTTCGTAAGAAGAGATCTTCAACTATTCTTAATTGGTTTGATAATCTTTCCGAAGAACACCCAATTTCTAACATTTTTGAACCATTACCCATGGCTGACGATTTACCCATGTGGGCCGCCAATAGAACCGTAGCACCCACTCCTAGAGCTGCTATTGTTGTCGCCGACCTTGGTGAAAACTTTACCATTAAAGGTCACCATCTTTCTATGATCAAAGACCGTCAATTCGATGGCCGTTTGCGGACCGATCAGCATAAACACATTGCCGAATTCATTGAAATTTTTGGCATGTTTCGTTATGGAGACACTAATGTCGATGCTATCAAGCTCAAACTTTTTCCATCATCACTCGCCGGAGATGCCAAAGTATGGTATAATGAATTAACCCCAGGAACTATTAATACTTGGGAGGAGATGAGGCAAGCTTTGGTAAGCCGATTCTTTCCACCTGCCATGATAGGTTAATGGGAGAAATCCGTGCTTTTTCACAAAATCCTAATGAATCTCTTGTTGAAGCTTGGCTTCGCATGAAAGATTTGCTTCGTAGTTGTCATGGTCATAATTTAGGACGAGGAACTTTTATCATGGTCTTGATGAAGCATCTCAAGCAATCCTTGATGCCGGAGGAATTTTCCTTTACAAAACACCAAATGAGGCATATCAACTTCTTGAAGATCGAGTACTTCTTAAACTCGATTGGTCAAAAGATTCCAAAACCAAACCCTTACGGAAAACCGTTGCTTTCGCCGAAAGTTCAGATAATTCAAAACTCATGGACAAAATAGAAGCCTTGTCTTCTAAAATGGACTCGCAATACAAAGATATAAAAGGAGAAATGAAAGAAATGCGAGATGGCTGTAATAATTGTGGAGGAAATAACACATCATCCGAGTGTGATGACCAACCTATGAATGGACCCAACGAAGGGGAAGCCAATTATGTCCAAGGAGGATATCGTGGAGGAGGTTTTCGTGGTAATTATTACGGGAGAAGTTCTGGAAATTGGCAAGATCGCCAACAAAGGGATAACAACCGTGATTTTCAACCTCGAACAGAAAATCCAAACCCAACAAATTCAGATAAAAAGGAAGAATCTGATTTCGAAAAAATGATGCGAGAATTCGTAAATGCTCAAAGAACCACAAATGAGTTCGTAAAAACTCAATTTTTCAATCTCAAAACCAAAGTTGAGCAAGGTCAGAAAAATCATCAAGCTTCTATTCAAGATCTTGAACAAAAATTTGGAAGACTTTCTGATCAATTTTCTTCTCGAATTCCTGGTACATTACCAAGTAACACCCAATCCAATCCAAAACCATCTGGATCAAACGATAAGAATTATCGTCCACCACAAAACAGAAATGAGCATATCAATGCTGTATTCACTCGAAGTGGTCTCTCATATGATCCACCACCCATTCCTACCGATACTACTCTTATTCAAGAAGAGGAGGAAGAAGCTGAGGAGGAAGAAACAGTTGAAAAAGAACCAACCCAAAAACCAACCATTCCACCAATAAAGCCTTATACACCAAAAATACCATATCCACAAGCCCTAAGAAAAGAGAAAAGAGAAGAGCGAAATAAGAAGTTTTTAGAGATGATCAAAGAAGTTAGAATTAACGTACCCCTCGTTGATGTTCTAGCTGGAATGCCCAACTATGGGAAATTTTTTAAAGAACTTCTTAATAATCGAAACAAGTTAGAACAAATTTCTGCTACCGTTCTCAATGAAGAATGCTCTGCTATTATTCAAAACAAAATTCCACCAAAACTTGGAGATCCCGGAAGTTTTCTTATACCATGTACATTAGGAAACAACATCACATGTGATGCTTTAGCCGATTTAGGTGCAAGTATCAATTTGATGCCCTATTTGTTGTATTCTAAACTTTCCATCAATACATTGAAACCTACTAAGATGAGTATACGATTAGCCAATCATACATACCAATATCCTGTTGGGGTTGCTGAAAATATGCTTGTTCAAGTTGGTAAATTTGTTTTTCCTGTGGATTTTGTCATCTTAGAAATGGAGGAAGATAGTCGAGTACCCTTAATCTTAGGAAGACCTTTCTTAAACACTGTTGATGCAATGATTAAAGTTAAAGGTAAAGAACTAAATCTTGGAGTAGAAGAAGATCGAATCACGTTCTTAATCGATAAAGCAATGAAATATCCGAATTCCAGTGATGACACATGCTATAACATCGATGTAATTGATGAAGTCACTGAAGAAGAATTGGATGCATTACTTGACGATTCGAAACCATTCATGACTACTTCAGAAAAGATTAGTGAAACAGATTCTAATAAAGAATTTGAGGAATTCATGGAAATAAAAGTTGAAGAAGAGGAAGAAGAGAAATTTGAGGATATCATTGAGAAAGATCAATTGAAAATCAAATCATCTTTAGAAGAACCACCCACTGATTTGGAACTCAAAACCCTTCCCAATAATCTCGAGTATGCTTACTTAGAAGAAAATTCACTTCTTCCAGTAGTCATATCGTCGTTGCTCAAAACAAATCAAAAAGAAAGACTCGTTTCTGTCCTTAGGAAGCATAAACGCGCTTTTGCGTGGAAAACTTCTGATATTCAAGGAATTAGTCCTGATTTTTGCAAACACAAAATCAATTGTGAAGAAGGTTCTAAACCCGTTGTAGAAAGACAACGTCGACTCAACCCAAATATGAAAGAGGTTGTTAAGAAGGAAATCATTAAATTTCTTGATGCAGGAATTATTTATCCTATCGAGGATAGTCCATGTGTTAGTCCAGTTCATTGTGTTCCGAAGAAAGGAGGAATGACTGTAGTGACAAACGAAAGGAATGAGTTAGTTCCTACTAGAACTGTCACTGGATGGCGAGTATGTATTGATTACAGAAAACTTAATAAAGCCACCAGGAAAGATCATTTTCCTTTACCATTCATGGATCAGATGCTCGAAAGATTAGCAGGAAACAAATACTTTTGCTTCCTTGATGGTTTTTCGGGATATTTCCAAATTCCTATCGATCCAGCCGATCAAGAGAAAACCACATTTACATGTCCTTTTGGAACCTACGCTTACCGGCGTATGCCTTTTGGTCTATGTAATGCACCTGCAACTTTTCAAAGGTGTATGATCGCAATATTTCAAGACATGCTTGAAACTGTCACAACTCACCATTTCAGGTCATTTCAGGTCATTTCCCGAACTTTGGAAAAACACTATTCATCAAACACTATTCATCAAAACACTATTCATCAGTTTACTATTCATCATTTTTGGTGTCAGTTTGACATTCCGAGAAGCATTCAGAAAAAAATTACTATTCACTGAACACTATTCATTTCGGGAAAAGATTTCATCATTCACGTGCATTACACATTTCATCGTAAATTTAGTTTACGGGTATTCAAATTCGCGTAACCGGATTGGTTTAGGTGCGAATTCATTTCATTAGTGCTAAGGACACTGCATACGGACTAGAGACAGTCTGCATATCATCAGTAGGTCATTTACATGTTATACCACTCTTAGGATTTTCAAATTTATATATTTGATACATTTAACGTTTTTACGTATAAGTATTTATAGTAAACGTTAACACCCGGTTTATACACGACGAATATATCTAAATATTCCCACAATGGTCCCGACATATTTTTATATCCATTATATCATCATAAAAGTTATTACATTCATTTACCCAGTATTTTGGAATTTTACGTTTTCCAGTTCAGCGTTTTACGCGAATTACGCGTTTTTAACCCGCGTTTCCAGTTTTAACAACGTTCAAGCAACCCGATGGAACTTACCATCCATTTTTATTTTATTATGGAGTATTTTGACAAGTTTAGTCATTCTTTCAAGTTTCATATTTTTACGATGCCCGAATTTACATTTCGCGGTTTAAAACTTTACGTTTTGCGAATAACGAAACCAAAACCGATTCCGTGAACCAGATAACACCAAGCTTACTACATACTCATCTAATTTCTTTACATGTGCAGCCCCCCATTGTCGTCCACTTGACTAAATATTTACAATAATGCCATTATGTTAGATATTTCCTACTAAAACACCTTTAACACATTCATATTTTTTTTCATAATCAAAGTGAGGTTTTCTCTTGTCTTCCTCCCTAGACCACGACCCAACCTCCATCCCTAACCAAAATCCATTATTTTTCTTAGTACAAAGCATCAAAGTTGTTCATTTCATCATCCTAATCAAGAATCATAACACAAAAACACAAGTAATCTAAGGTTTCTAATCATCTCACCACCTATTATTTCAAAGTGAGTATTCAAATTTATTTTCATGTTTTCATCTAATTAACATATGTATCTTATGGTATTCATGCTTAATTTCATGCACAAACTAGTTATACCACTTTATTTTTGTATACTTTTTGAACATACAAACCCTAGATTGTGATTTAGGTGTTCCCTTGTTAAATTAACTTGATTACTAGTCATTAGGAACCCATGGCACCCTAAGAAGGTGTATGGTAAGATTAGTATAGTTTTGTGAAGTTTGCTAGAGTTTTAGTTGATGTAGAAACTAGTTTTGAACCTTGGAAATGGTTTTGTAACAACTATATAAACATTCTGTCCCATTTTGGTAAATTCTGGAAAATCAGTAAATACAAAGTAAACTTTGGCAAAAATTTTAGAAAATACTTTCAAAAACGAATCCGTAGGCGAAAGAACGGATTAAAAAGAGTTTATAACGAAGAAGTTATGATTTTTGCAAGTTTATTGACGAAAACTATTTTCCGGAAAAATACATGCTGTTGGACGTTTTTCGTCGGACAAAAAGAGGCTTTAGACGTAACCCGGGGGAGCCAAGCTTTCCAAAATATATTACTACATACTAAGACGTAACCGTGGATATAAAGAACAAGTAAAACGGACTTATAACGACAAAGATATTCACGTTTCAATATCGGCAAAAATCCTCTATAATTGGCAGCTTTTAGAAATAATAATACTACTTCTACGTACTAAATTCTAGATTTTCTAGAAATATTAACCAAGTACTCAATTTTATAACTAATGAAGTATTAGTTATTAAAAGTATATTTTATCACTACGAGGCGTTATTTCAAGGATTTCAACCTGAGGATTTCAACACGAACATTGATACATACGATATATATATAAGTATATATATTGCAACTAGCTTTATTTTTCTAATAGTCATATTTTTCCTAAGTCTTGGAAATGTATATTTTTGATAACAACAAGTATTTTTCAAAGAGTAGAGTGGTATAGGAAACATGTGCATGGACATTCGTAACATCATTTCATGATCTAAAGTAGATCGTTCATCATTCATATTAGGTTGCGGCTAGTGTGCGCGCCTTGTTTTTCAACTCATTACATGTTCATGGTACCATCATATCAGGTGAGTCATAGCCCCTACTCTTTTAATTGTTTTGAAAACTCTTTGGGGGAGAATACATGCTCGTTTTACTTAAACGCATTACTTGCTTTACATGGTTGATTACTCAAACATTTTCAGCTTTACCTATACATATGTTTGATTACCTGCATTTCATTGGTATGTTGATTACTGCATTTCATGGGATTTGTCATCCTTGTTTACATGACTTCATGGTCACAAATTGTTCCCACATGTTCATTGTAATATTGTGGTATTCCCCACTTGGCTGTGATGTCAAACGTAATATTGTGGTATTCCCCACTTGGCTGTGATGTCAAACGTATTGTGGTATTCCCCACTTGGCTGTGATGTCAAACGTAATATTGTGGTACTCCCCACTTGGCTGTGATGTCAAACGTAATATTGCTGTTTCCCTACTTGACTGAATTACGATGCCTTTGCATCAACCTTATTACAGATTTTCCCACTTGACTGATTTATCATATAGCCTCATGGACTGAATTATTTATATAGCCGTTTGCTATATTTATCATGGAATTTGGATACAAGTATTACATTTGTTCACGTATACATATTACATTGGGCAGTGGGTCGTAAGCACACAGGTTACAAGTCTCTTATGGCGGGACTTGTAACTGAGTGGATTTATGATGCCTTTGCTGGGAAATCTTCATTCATATGCATTACATTCTTTTTCACAAGACTCTATGAACTCACCAACCACTGTGTTGACACTTTAGCATGTATTTTCAGGTATTAAGCAATGGCACGCTACAAGAGGTTTTGGCAGGGCATGGCATGGTCATAGAAGACTCTGATTATTCATTTGGGGACCGTTTTAAACTATTTTAAGGGCCTATTTCCGCACTACTTTTAACAATGTAAATTCAACATTTTGATTTAACTATTTTATTCTAAATGATTCAAATGTAAACCATTTTTGAACTAGTGTTGTAATACCAATTGAGTTACACCCCAGCTACTTGTATGCTTCCGCTGGACCCGATTTTGGGGGTGTGACAGAAACATCTATGGAAGTTTTCATGGATGACTTTTCAGTTTTTGGTGATTCTTTTGAAACCTGTCTTTCCAATCTCGATAAAATGCTCGAAAGATGTGAAGCTGCATATCTAGTTCTTAATTGGGAAAAATGTCATTTCATGGTGACTGAAGGAATTGTGTTAGGACACAAAATATCAAGTTCAGGGAAGGAAGTAGACAAAGCTAAAATAGATGTTATCACCAAATTACCACCACCAACTAACGTTAAAGCCGTTAGAAGTTTCCTAGGACATGCCGGTTTTTACCGCCGATTTATCAAAGATTTTTCAAAAATATCACGTCCTATGACTAAACTTTTAGAAAAAGATTATGTATTTGATTTCAATGCTGACTGCATCAAAGCTTTCGAAACATTGAAGAGTCAATTGACTAGTGCCCCAATAATGGTTGCACCTAATTGGTCACTACCATTTGAAATCATGTGTGATGCAAGCGATTTCGCTGTTGGAGCTGTTTTAGGACAACGTGAAGGAAAACATTTTCGTCCTATTTACTTCGCTAGTAAAACACTCAACAATGCTCAACAAAACTATACGGTTACGGAGAAAGAATTATTAGCCGTAGTTTTTGCATTCGACAAATTCAGATCTTATCTTGTGCTTTCAAAAACGATAGTTTTTACTGATCATTCCGCACTCAAATATTTGTTTAACAAACAAGATGCAAAACCACGTCTTATCAGATGGATTTTATTACTGCAAGAATTTGATATCAAAATAAAAGATAAGAAAGGAGCAGAAAATCTTGCAGCTGATCATTTATCACGTCTCGAGAATCCAAATTTGGAAGAATTAAAAGAAAATGAAATTAATGATTATTTTCCAGAAGAAACTCTCATGACGATAGATAAAGATGATGATGAGGAAATACCATGGTTTGCAAATTGCGCAAATTATCTTGCAGGAGACATTCTTAAAAAAAGAATGAGTTACTACCAACGTAGTAAGTTCTTTTCAGAACTAAAACACTATTATTGGGAGAAACCTTATCTTTTAAGATGTGCAAGGATGGAATGATACGAAGATGTGTTTCGGGTGCCGAAACAAGAAAAATTCTTGATGAATGTCATCATGGCCCAACTGGGGGACATTATGGTCCTACCACTACAGCTAGAAAAGTTTTTGATGCTAGATTTTATCGGCCTACAATTTTCAAAGAAGCGTATACTCTTGTTCAAAACTGTTATGCGTGCCAAAAATCCGGTAACCTTTCTCGAAGAGACGAAATGCCTCAAAAGAGCATTCAAGTCGGTGAAATATTCGATATTTGGGGAATTGATTTTATGGGACCCTTCCCTAAATCACACAAATACGAATATATCCTCGTTGCAATCGATTATGTTTCTAAATGGGTTGAAGCTGAAGTTCTTCCTACTAACGATGCACGAGTTGTTGTCAACTTTCTCAAAAAGATTTTCGCTCGCTATGGAATTCCTAAAGCTTTAATAAGTGATAGAGGATCCCATTTCTGTAATAAACAAATGGACAAAGTAATGAAACGATATGGAGTTCATCATCGTTTTGCTACAGCTTATCATCCACAAACTAGTGGTCAAGTCGAAAATACCAATAGAGCTATAAAAAGAATACTTGAAAAAATGGTTAAAGACAATCCTTCCGTTTGGTCAAGGAAATTAGATGACGCTCTATGGGCATTTTGTACGGCATACAAGACACCAATTGGTACGACTCCGTACAGACTCTTGTATGGAAAAACATGTCATCTACCGTTCGAACTTGAACATCGTGCTTACTGGGCGTTGAGAAGCTGTAATCCTGATTTAAAAATAGCTGGAGAAAAGAGATTTTTGCAATTACATGAACTTGATGAGTTAAGACTTCAAGCTTATGAAAACTCCAAGCTATACAAAGCAAGAACCAAAGCTTATCATGATAGGAAGCTAAGAATTCGAAAATAATTCAAAGCTGGAGATAAAGTTCTGCTTTTCAATATGAAATACAAGTTTAAAGCTCCAAAACTCAAACCAAAATGGTTTGGACCATATATAGTGAAACATGGATTTCCATCAGGTTATATTGAACTTTATGACAAACATGGTGGAAGTTACATTGTAAATGGGCTCCGAATTAAACTCTATTATGATAAGGAGCAATTAAACATGATTTCTAATGAGGAAATTTCATCCGAATTTGAATATGAAGCTATCACATTCATGGCTCCACACAAGGAAATGGTTCCTTGGGCACACAGTAATGGTTTTATCTATGATGCTCTTCCTAGAGCATGGGAAAATGTTAAATTGGAAAACATAGATGAAACAGGAGAGGGAATTGTGATAGGAAATGTGTTGTATATCCCTAAAAGGAAACATAACACTAAAACTTCATAATCTATTTCGAAGTTTGAGTCCGGCTGAGGACTCGTTAATAAAACAAGCGCTTCTCGGGAGGCAACCCGTGTGTTTTATTTTTATTTTTGTTTTTGATTTTCAGTGTTTATACCCCCAAAGTTTTACTACTTGGTCGAACTTAAGTGTGGGGGTGTGCCACTAATTTGAATAAAACTGCAATGTTTTTTGTTTGTTTGTTTTTGTTTCTAATAATACAGGTGTTGACTACAAGAAAAAGAAGATTGGATAACACTGGATATCACGGTTTATTTTCTCATTTTCCCTACTTTTATGCTTTCTCGTTTCTCACATTGAGGACAATGTTTAACTTAAGTGTGGGGGGATGAGTAGGTAAAATAAGAAATTAAGTCTAATATTGATTTAATTTTTAAATTTTGTTTGTCCTTGTAATCTAGTTGTTTTCACGCTTTTAGGAATAATTTATTAGAATAACTGGATCTATCCACTGGTAAAATTAGTAATTTTTGAAAAATTCGAGATGTGTCCCGATTATTATTGCAATCCATTCAGGGATCGATAACATTTGCTAGCACATATTATAACCCTTTCCACTAAATTGTGAGGATTTGAGCCTGTTTCATATCTAGCATACATCTTTTATTATGAGTGTGCCGGTGATTTTATTTATTTTAGAACTTGTGCTTGTAAATCATTATGAGACTGTTGTGAGATTACATTTTTGTAATATAAGTATACATAAGTGATAAGAGGCAACCTTAGGATTTTAACCAAATAGCCTTCATTATTGATTTTTAGCTAGTCACATTGATTAGTTAATTTCCAATTTTTAACCCTTTTGTTAGCGTTCATTTTTAGTGCTAGATACCCTTAGTTACACCCTTCGAGCCATCCTTTTCGTTTTTGATAAATCCAGAAAAATACAAAAATATTTTACACTTTAAACCTTAACCTAACCCTTGTCAAAGTCTAAATGGTGGGTTGCTAGTTGCTTGGTTGTTGGATAGTTTTGATGATTATTAGTTAGCCACACTTCACCAATCATGTGTGTGCCATTCTGACAAAGACGGAGATTGCAGCTTCTTATTTGTATTGTTGTGGTGATGCTTATGCAAAGTGTGAGGGAGTTTAAAAAAAATAAAAAAAAAATAATAAAGTCATCGTAACTATAAGGTGACAATTATAGCAAATGTGCTATATATGTGAGTAAAGGAAATCTTGTGGTATGTTGTTAGCCGATATGCTAAGAATGAAGAATATTGTTATGGCGAATCGATGTATCGTTATTTGAAGAAGAGGGAGATTGTAACTATAATCATTTATGGGTTCGTGGATTGTTTGGTGACTAGCAACAATGGGACTTAGACTTTATTTTATTTTTCTTTAAAACCAATTTCATAAATAATCCCATGCCTTATCCCTACCCTTACCAAATTACTTTATCTATCCGGATATTGTAATGGCTTTGTGAGAATATCAAGTGCATAAATATTGTAGTGACCATCCGGTTTTTGAGTAATCAAGAATTCGCGCCAATAATCTATTATGTTTTTGTATGAGATGTTTAAACATAAGCCTGGTACAACCCTAAGCCTTACATTATAACCCGAATAAAAGACCTCTTTGATATGTAGACTTGGTGCTTACGCCATTGCGGTGTAGTTTTGTTTCTTGTACAAGCTTATGGTAATAATTAGATCATGACAGAGCAATAAGTGTGATTTCACTTATTTACTCCACTACCTAAAATGAGTGATTGAGTGAATTATACTTCGTTACTTTTTCGTGAGGTGTTTAGAAATGTTAATTGTTAGGTCACCATATTGATTTCACACAAACAAGAATGAGATAGATATAAGGATGGGATGAATATTTGAATAAGAGAATAATAAGAGCAAGAGTTTCCTTATGATTTCAAATAAACAACCAAGTTTTACATTAGCCTAAGACTTGTATTTATAGGTGAGGAGCTAGGGCAACACTCCTAGTCCTCCCTTCATGGATTTCGTATGGGCTTTAAGGCCCATGGACTCAATATCTTAAGCCTAGTAAACTTATAACATAACATAAATGAAAGTAACTAATAACTTAAGCAACCTATTATTACAAATGACCGAGACTTGATAAAATAGTAAAAACTATGATCCCAACAATCTCCCCCTAAGGGTCGGTCATCATGGTTGCTCGACGTCTTTGTCATATCTTCATCTTTGACTTTCATAGCTTTAAACGTCTTTCAATTATCATGAGATAAGAATCATTCATCGTTCTTTGTGCTTTGTTCATTGTTGTTGTGATAGTGATCAAGTAATGAAGTTGTCTGCCTTTCGTTACTTCCGCGTCTGTGGTGGTAGTCCGCCATTCCAACATGCTCAGACATCTTCGAATTCTGACTTATACATGCATGTAGTCCCTTTCTTTCACTTAAGATCTTTAGTCTTTATACTTTGTAGATTCTTCTTTTTGGCGTAGAATCTTTCTTTGAACTTTGTGTTGCTTTGATCTTTGAGGGAGCTTTTGATGACTTCAAGATGCATGTATGAGCATGTGGAATCCATCGCCATGGAGATGATGTAACCCTGCATGTAAACAGTTAGCAATAAAACATCCGGTACTTACAGATAAGGAATTAGA
Organism: Artemisia argyi; assembly: GCA_030686995.1. Taxonomy (NCBI): domain Eukaryota; kingdom Viridiplantae; phylum Streptophyta; class Magnoliopsida; order Asterales; family Asteraceae; genus Artemisia; species Artemisia argyi. Next base: position 1,072,327 of record JARVZY010010800.1, read on the forward strand.
GATCATCAACAGCATATTGTGAAGACTCCTTTTACTCCTTATCAAGGCCATTCCCATGTCAGATACTCCCGAAGGAGCTTACGAGACCTACTAAGTAGCTCAATGACTGGGTGAGTCGCTGGGGATCACTCCACGACTGTAGACCGCTAAGAAACCACCGCAAACACTAAGCGTAACCCACAAGGAGTTACCGAAGTGACCTGCTGTCAGGGCTGTTTGATGTTGACCCTGGCAGGATTTCCGTTCAATCATTGAGAAATACTTATGTAAATTCTCTCATAAACGTTCTCGGCAGATTGCTAAGATCTGCGAAGGACTCGATAATTTACAGCTAGTGTCCATTGATGTAGAACACCAGTTGTAGAAATACTAAGTGTTCCTAAGAGATCTTTGATGAATCTCATGGCTCTAGACTCGAAAAGTGCACACTTGGGTTTCCTATGCGGAGACTAGGGAGGGGTCTCCTGTTTCAATACCAACCATCTCTAAGAGATAAGTCGATAGATTACATCGGTTCCCCGTGAGAATGAAACAAGCTCTTTTAAGAGAACTTGAGTGGCTACAAGGTTTAGTGCATTGCGTCACTGGGTCCATGACGGCTTTATCTTCAATACTGGCGTCACCTTAGTAACAACCAGTAGCATATGAATTGAACCCGGTGTCTGCCCTAAGGTTGAACATATGGAGGGCTATTTCTTTTCACCCTTTTCTTTACTTTTCTTTTTAATTCTTCAACTCCTTCCTTCCCCTTTCATTCTTTACTCCTTTTTTCATATCATACCTAAGGACTTCTAATTCTAACTAATGGTGATGTCCTTGGGTAGATCCCTCCGGCTCTGGCGGATCATAGGACTGTATTTCCTATCTTAATCACCTTATAACTCCATGATTATCCGTCAATAGCCAAGAAACCTTTGAAAATCTCTCAAAGTGTTTGTGAATATAAAATATTTTGTTTAAACACTTTGAGAGTTTTGTGTTTATTTATGAAAGGCTCCCCCTTCACATGTGCTCATAAGTAATTAATAAATTTGCACATGCGGGAGGAACAAGCACTTTTTGAATTGATCCACTTTCAGTGAACCTGACCGATTCGAGACACGCTTACATCACTAGTTAGACTAGCTTGAAGTTATTACCCAGCCTGGTCAAATCCACAGAAAGTTTCTCGAAACGGTACATTTCTACTAAGACAAATCCTTTTCGAGACATGCTTACGTGGCTAGTTAAAGAGTTCCATTGTCAGCTTTTAGGTGACAACTAGCTCTAGTAACTAACTTGATGTTATTACCCGTCGAGGATAAGTCTTTTCGAGATTACTAACTTTTATGTTTCGTCAATTCCTGGGTCAATTCTGAGTCTAGCTCGCATGAGATTTGACTTAAAGCAACTTAGAACTTTCATATTTTAATCACATTCACTTTTTCTCCCCCTCAAAAATAGCATATGAGATGTTGTTTTTGATAAACTTTTGATTAAAATATGCTTTTTTAGTCTTATGGGGAGATATCAACAAGAACTTTTGGTTTTTCAAACGATGAGTTTTTCAAGTGCTCCCCCTCAACAAGTGAATACTCATTGAGGTGAAATACTTGTCTTTTGAGCAGAATTATGAAAATCAGAAAATGTTTGATTAATTCTACTCAAAAGTAAGAAGCCTTCGCTCCTTATATTAGGATTGAGGCACTGATGCGTACCTCAGGGTCCTTTCATTACAAGTACGGGTTGTACACTGTTATGTGTGCACAAGCCATAATGAAAATAATTCAATCAAATGAAACAATTGATATTGAAAAGTGAATAACCAAATGTACCAAGTTAATCTTCGTCAAGAAGTGGAGTATCAAAGTCAGTGAACTTAGGTTCTGGTCTTTCGAAGTTTCTGATAGGAAACGATGGTCTGACACCGATATAGCTTTCTAGTAGTCTGATCTGTTCCCGTCGAAATAACCTTTCTTCAATCTTCAAGACAAAGTTACGAACTTGTCTTCTTGAGCTAGATTTCCATCTAGGTTGTTCCCCTTTTGCTATCTTTCGGCGATCATCATTCAACCTTTTGACAAGCCCATCACGAACGGATTTGAGTGTAACATCACAAAATTTGTGTATCTCATCGAACCTCATGAAGCTTTGTAGTCTTTTGCTGTTGATGTAGGTGAAACCAAATGCAGGGTCTTGGATGAGAGTAAACTGTGACATTTGATAGATTCCATCAAATCTAAATTGCGGCTTTGTTAAATTGATCTTCTGTTGGTAACTTTCCACTCCAAGCTGAAGATCTTCCACTCTTTCTTGAACTATCAATCGTCGGATGAATAGAAGTAGTGATGCCATGAAGTTGTACTGAACTTCTCTCTTGAATCCACGCATTCTTCCTTGAACATTTTCGAGATACATATCTTCGATGTCATTAAGATTAAGGTCTGGGAAGTCTGCTTCGGAGAACTTGTACTTCTTTTCATCTTGTCGTTTAACAACAATCTCACGCATGAATATGTAGTTAAACCGTTGCGACTCTTGAATCTCCAAGATAGCGATGATCTTAGATTTATGCTTCACATTTTCCAATGATTTCTCTCCTAATCTGCTGGTATAACTGAGATGACGACGTTCTGGCCAGTGTTGAATCCCATGTAGAGCATCTCCGTCGTAAGCTACGATGGAGTTGCTAAAAACTCGAGTAGTTTCTTCAATAGCAGGAATTTCGTATCTTGCGGCTGGTACTGAGATTGTGAGTGAGGAAGCATATTTCTTCTTGGAAGTCTCTTGGGTGAGTTGGATGTTACGAAGATCTTTGTTGAAGAAGTAGCTGTAAGGTAACTTGGGTTTATCTGGAAATCCTGTCAACGGTAATGGTTTAGTCCAGTCAGTGAAGTAAGGCTTTTCATGGTTTTTGGAACTGAGATCGATATTCATTTCAGGATTTAGCCAGTCAAACTTGACAGACATTGCACTTGCTATATTCTGCATATGATGCTCGTATTCCACTTTGTTTCCAGATCTGGACTTAAGGAATTCCTGTGCATCCCTATTGATTCTTCTTAGCTCCGTCTTCGTGAGTTTGTTAATCTGAAGATCCTTCATAATGACTTGGGTGAACTGTAGAGTATTACCAGGAAGGGGTTCTTCATCTTCGAGAGGAGGTTGTGCTTGAACCATTTCTGTCAACCAATCATTCTGAGGTGTGTCATCATTGTTGAGCCATGAATAACGTCTTCTCTTCTTCGATTTCTTAGACTTAGATGTAGCATCCTTGTCTTTAGCCTTGGATGGTGACGATGGTCCAGCGTGAGGATCGGGAATAGGGGAGGCACGGTAATCGGTGCCAGGTTGACCTTGGTAGTCATCAGTGGGTTCCATGAAAGTATCTTCCTCTTCTGTTTGACCTTGACCGGCAGCTGAGGTGTGTTGTTGATTTCCTGGAGGAGTGGAGTCCTTTCGTGGTTGTAGAGAAGATGAGGGACCGGTTCCAAACTTAGGTTTCTTGCCTTTTAAGTTTGGGTCAGGGTCGTCATCTTTCCTTGACTGTTTCAGGGTTCCTGCAGCATCTTTGCATGACTCTTTGGACATATAGGCCGACATGGCATCAACAAGTGCTTTTTCTTCAGAAGTCTGTGTGGTTTTGTAGGCAACTTTGTCGAAGAGTTTAGCAAGCAGGTCATCGATGGATAAGTCAGGGATGGTTGGAGCTGCAGTAGAGGTTTTGGCAGTGTGAAGCATGAATGGTGTTGTTGACAGCATTTTTCTAACGACACTTCTGATTCTGTGATCCAAGCTGTCCTTGATTGGTTCAAGAAGATTTGCTACTTCAGGAGTGACTATCTCAACTAGATTTTCAGTAAGATAATCTTGTGTGACAGTCTTAATAAATCCTGTGTAGTCAGAGTTCAAGAACTTATCGATCAGCTGCTTTGATTCCTGAAAGTCTCTAACTTGTTTGGTATGACCAGTAACCATGGTGGTAAGTTTGTTGACTTGCTCCTGAAGATCAACTGGTTGACTCGGTTCATTGATTGAATGTTGCTTTGATGCGGTTTCAGAAGGTGTGGGGGATGAATGCTCAGGTGATGATTCGGATGACGACTCGTTGTGAGAGTTTGAGGAAGAAGCAGGAGGAGTCGGATCCTTTGGTGGAGAGTCTTGAGGAGGTGGAGGTTGTGCTGAAGAAGTCTGCTGAGAAGATGACTTAAGAAATATGTTGGTGACAAACGCGTTCTTCTCTTCATTTTCTTTTCTACGACGTTCCTCTGCTTCCTCTGCTTCTCGTGCAAGAAACTCTGGAGTAATGAGGTATTCATGTTCTTGATCCGTAGCAATATTCTCTTGTCCGCCAACATTCTCTTCTACATTAGCAGTCTCAGTCATAGTGATATCTCCTGTATAATTTGTATCTTTAACAATATCATCAGGCTGTGGAGCTGATTCTAAAGTAGTGGACACAACGGGAGGAATCATGCTGCTTGTAGCTCCTTCATGTTCTGACTGATCAACAGGTGGTGGTGTTGAAGGTTGAGACATAAGTCGGCTTTCGAGAGCTGCTTTCCTTTATTCTTTGCGAAGTTGCTTTTCTTCAGCTCGAGTGTCGACAACTATACTTTTCAGTTTGCGTTTATCGACCAACGGTTCAACGATTGGTTCGTCTTCATCATCATCATTAGGCTCATTAATAGTGATCCCTTTCCTTTTTCTTGTCTCTGCTTCAAAAGTTTCAAGACTTTGTTGTATGGCGATCTCCGTTGCAGGAAATATTTCTTCAGGTACTCTAACTCTTCTTTCAAAGTCATGTTCTTCTTCTTCTGATTCTGTGTCGAACTCTGATTCGCTGTCAGAAGGTGGAGGTGTAGGTTCATCATGAAGAATGTACTCAGGAGTTACCTTCTGCTTTGGCTTGGTTGCAGGTTTGGGTTTGGATGTTGGTTTAGGTTTGGTGGAAGTCTTGGGTTTAGCTGATGATTTTGTATTGGGAGCAGCCTTAGACTTAGTCTGAGGTGAACCAGTGGTGCTTGTAGTACTCCCAGACTTCACACTTCCTTTGCTACGAGTCTGAATAGTAGCTTCTTCCTGTACCCCTTTGTAAGCATTATCATAGTATTTGTAGTTCAGACTTTTCTTGATCTTGTCATCAAGAAGGTATTCGGGAAGCCTCATTCCTTTGATTTTGGTAGAGGAAGTGGTCGTCTTGATGAATGAGGTGGTGAAGTCGTCCTCGAAGAGGTGCTTCGGCTCATTAGGATCTGCCATCCTCTTGATAAATTCTGGTGTGTCTTTGCAGAAATGTTCTATGAGAAGCTTGGTGAATCTTGTGAACGGGATCATAGTCTTTACACGTTCGGTTTGAATGTTGTAGACTATATCATTCATGATTGCAACTGCAAAGTCAATAGGTGTCAGAGTCACCATTCCCCAAAATGTTTGCAAATGTTCAAGCCTAGGATGTTCATGACCACTTTTTCTTCCTGATATCGATCTTACAACCAACAGACAGAATGTTCTCCAGGGCTGAGGGATATTCTTGGCATTGAATCGGGAATGTTTGACTAGAGGTACGTCATCATCAACATCATATCCTAACTCAACAAAGAAGTCAAGAAGGTCCAGTTCAGGTAGTATTGGAGCAAATTCGTTGTCAGTTTGAGGCAGGAGAAGGATTGTACGAAGAATGTCGTGATCTACAGTGTAGACTTGGCGATCCAATGTAACAGTAAAAGACTCATCATCCAAATTTGCCTTAGCCGTAAGCCAGAACTGATGAAGGTAAAACAGAGGTACTGAAGTAGAACAGATGAGCAGATGTTTGCATGGATGTGCAAGTAGAATATCTTTGACAATCCTGCACGAGTTCTCAGTAATTCTCAATTTGTCGAAATCAACTCGTGGATTGTTGTTGCCAATCGTAACATTGTAGTTAGCGGGAGTGATATCATCCATGGTGAGTAATGGAAGAGCTTGTTCAGGGACACTCTCGTTGTGTTCAGCCATGTTATTCTGAAAAGCATGATCATAAACAAAACATCGAGATTTGTTACGAGTTAGCACGGTTGCAATGTTTGATTATGAATAAGCATTTAGAATCATGTAAGCACGTATGGTTCAATTATTGCACGTATGTTGATAAGTGACGTGTACTTAGAAAGTCATAATCAGAATAACATGTTTTCGAAATTACATCACATTATACATGATTAGAATCCATTATCACATTGTCACATATAACATGTTTTCGAAATTACATAATCACAATGTTCTCGAAATGATACAAGTGAAATACAAGATACAACATTATAAGTGATTTCGAAAAAGTGCACAACTGAACAACATTTCGCAAACCCAGTAACAAGTGCCAATAATTTCGAAAAAACAGTCATAAAGTGACAATTTTCGCAAACCCAGTAACAAGTGCCAATAATTCAAGTGTGTTCTCGATAAAAATTTATCGAGAACAGACCATTTAGAAAAAATTTCGAGAATACATATTATACGGGATTTCGAAAGTTATAGTTATGATGATTTTCGAAAAATATGGCCATGGATGAAATAATTTCGCAAACACTCAAACATTTTTGAGAAGATGACAAAATGAGTGTTTTCGAAAAAATACAACATTATGAGATTTCTCGAAAACTTGTGATTGCGAAAAAATCCAAACATGATTGCGAAAATGTTTTCTCGAAAATTCTTATACAAGAATTTCGAAACTATGCCACGTACGTATGTTGTGAGAGCAATAATGATCCAAATGATGTATCCTGTAAAGAATGATGATATGATTAGAAGCAAGCTACACACTCGTATAAAGTGATTTCGAAAAAGTTTCAAGAACGTGTTCTCGATAAAAGATCAAAATCATGAGTCAAGTGAGAATAACAGGTTCTAGTTCATTCTAAACACACAATAGAAGCATGTTTGCATAACAAGTTAGCTCAAATAAACACAAAACGAGAGAACCCACAAAGAACGAAACCCTATGTTATCGAGAATCATGCATACTTGGACGTTGTTCAAATTGAAATGCATAATCATGATACATATACTCATAAGATCATATCCCACCAAGAAAAAATAACAGAAACATCACTAAGTAAATAAACCCAAATCGTACCAAACCCTAGGTTTCGAAAATCACACAATCGTGTGTTAAAATGAGATTAAACGTGATAGGAAGGATAGAAACATGTTATAGCACAAAAGCCCTATCATTAATTAACCTTCTAAACACATATTGCATGATCCCGAAATTATATAAACCCTAACATTTTAAATCGAAAATTCGTGAAATCTAGCCATTAACTTTGTGATTAAACAAAAACCAATGTTAGAAATCATCTAAGGATCATGTAAAAACTTACGTTTTGAAGATCACAAGCACGGATTAGTCGAAAGAATTAGAGCCGTGGATATGGGAGAAAGGGTTTAAGGGTTTTAGAGAATGTTTTTTGAGGTAAATGGGAAAAAACGGGGTGTTTGTTTTTTTTGTTATTTTGGAACTTTTAAAACTTGACACTATTAGTCCCCTAACTATCCATTTTGCAACATAAGTCCTAATGTAAGAAATAAATAAGGACACAAAGAGATTCTAACTTACGACACCATATATAGAAAAGGAAATACGAGACAATTAAACTTACCGCATCAAAGGTAATATGCAAGTATATCATTTTTGAAAAAATTTATAAAATTTTAGGCGAATCTCCCCCTCAACACTTGTAAACAGTCAAGGTGTTGAAAAAGAGCGATATACTTGCAGTATTTTTTTTTTTTTTTTTAAGAGCAAGAATATTTTTGTGTTTTTGAGGTTTAATAAAAAATAGAGAAAAACATTTATGTTACAAAGATAGTAAAATATTTGATGTTTGACACTTTACGTTTGTTTTAAAAACTTTTGTAAGTCAAATGGTGTCAAACATCGCATACCAATTTGGTGAACTAAACTTGCAAACCTTGATGGAGCTAAGGGTTTTGTAAGTAAGTCCGCTAATTGGTACTCAGTACCCACAAAATATAACTCAACTGTACCCTTCTCGACATGCTCTTTGATGAAATGGTATCGGAGATCAATGTGTTTTGATTTGCAATGATGAATTATGTTGCAGGAGATTACAATGGCACTCTTAGAATCGCAGTAAATAGGAATCTTGTTGAATAAGTAGCCATAGTCTTTAAGTTGTGATCTCATCCAAATGACTTGAGCGCAACAAGCAGACATAGCTACGTGATGAGGCGAAAAATGATCCGTTTTTAGGGGGTCATTTAAGCCCGAATCCGACTTTATTTGATCAAATATTGCCCTAAATCGTTCCTTTTGTGATTTTAGGTGTTTGGAGAGTGAATTCTGGAAAAGAAGCCATTTTGGACGTTTTTGGAGCATAAAAGTGAAGAAAACGGCAAAGTATCAATTTTCCATGCTGAAGACACTAGGTGACGGCGTCAAGAGTTATACCCTGACGGCGTCAGACATCAAGAATAAAACACCGTAGTTGATGACGGCGTCAAAAGTCATCCTGATGGCGTCAAAGTACAAAGAATAAAATACCGTGGTTGGTGACGGCGTCACATAGGCCGTCATAAGTAGATCAAGGCCGTCCGAGGAAGTATTTGGCGGCGAGGTGACGGCGTCACATGGTTGTCTTGACGCCGTCAGCCCAGTTTTCCTATATATAGTTTTCTAGTTTTTTTCATTAAAAAGAGAGAAGTTTCGGTGAAACCCTAAAGACGAATTTGGTATATCTTTTACAGGTTTTTCAAGGGTTCCAAACCCTTGATACCTTGCATTGTAATTGAGATAAGTGTTCTTCTAATTCAATCAATATGTCTATGTGTTGGTTGTTTATATCTTGTTCTTGTCTCAATTCCATTATGCTAGGCTAGATCTCTTTTGTGTTTGCTTAGATCTAATGAAACCTAGATGTTGATTATGTGTTGATTACTTGTCTATTCTTGTCTTGGATGAATGATTTTATATGTTAGGCTTAAGAAAACTGGCAGATCTCCAAATGGTAACATGCTTAAACGTCTTAAGAAACATGAACCGAGGCGTACTAGGTCTTTATTGGTTGTATTTAATGCATGAGCCACTGTTTATAATCCCTATAGTTGTGTTGGGTCATGGTGTAGGAGGAGATAAGAGCTCATAGAGTTGGGGAGTTATGTATGCCACCCCACGAATGGTATTAAGGAATACAATCCGTCATCCATACAAGTATAACAAGTAATTAACGTGTAAAAGATATCTAGGGAGTAGTGAAATCTAAGTAAACACAATTTCTCCAATTACTGCTCACAACCTTAGTATAATTAGTTTATTTTCATTTTTATTATTTTATTTTGATTGCATCTTAGTTATGGGTTAGTTGAATAGCAACTAATTCCGCCTACTCCTTCAAAACCCGAGATTTCACTTGCTTTCATAAAAATATAAAAAAATACAAAAATAATCATCCCTCACCTTTAGAACTATTAATTAGGTTTTCTAATCCTAGCGACACTATTCCTAAGCTGAACGATCAATCCCCCGGTACTTGTCACTATACTATACTACAACGATCAGGTACACTGCCTGGTGGGGGTTGTAAGCTTCTCGAGATCCCTCGAGAGGTAAAACCTGTTGCGATTCCCACGCATCAAGTTTTTGGCGCCGCAGCCTGGTGAATAGTTATTGTCTAGGTTAGGATTTCTTTTTATTAGGTCTACTTGCTAGATTCCTTTCTAGTAAGATTTTATTTTTATTTTTAGGTCTTCTTTAGTCTATCTTATTTCTTTGTGCCTCTATTAGTAAATTAACCTCATTGACTATTCCGTTGACCATTATGGAAAACGCGAATCCACCCCTTTCCCCTAGTGAAGTGGCTGTGTTACGTGAACAAATTGAGAGTGAGATTAGGGAGCTTAAAGAGCTTAATAGGTTGATTAAGATTGAACTCGAACATACATTTAGTGACCTAGCAACCGCCTTGTATTCAAATAAGGACCTAGGGCCTAATGACTTTGTGAGTATTGTTGAGAGACTTGAAGAGGAGGCAATGGATCCGAGGCTTAACGACTACTTTAATCTATACCCCACTAAGGAGGAGATTGCATATTATAATAATCTTATTGATAACCCGCGATCTCCTTTCACCATAATTGAATCTAAGATCAAGAGAGGCGATCCTAAGAATGCTAAGATACCATGTATGATTGGATATAGGCACATTAGCAATGCTTACATTGACTTTAAATCTCCAATCAATATTATGTCCTCAACGATTTATAATGATATAGTGAACACAAGACTTGAACCTAGAAGGGATCCCAAGTACCCCGGTGGAGTTTGTAACTTTGTCGGGAGAGTTAAAGGTTTACGTGTCTTTGTTGGTAATTTCACTTTTGTCACCGACTTTATGATTGTGGAGGATCTTGCTAATGTTATTGATTGTCGATTATCCAATGTTGTGTTTGGCAAACCATTTGTTGAGGAGTCTAAGTTAGAATATGCTGAGGTAGAAGGCACGATTCGATTTGCAAGTAACAACGATAGTATCACTTATAGGATGCCCAATAGGATGAAAGAATTTCGCTTTATATCTCGTTTTGATCAGGACAACGTTGGTGCTTTTGAGGATATTGATGAGGAGGATAAGAAAAAGGGCATGGACTATGTTTGGGAAAAAAGGAGTCTTTACTACAAAGATTGCTTGGCCCTTGGACCAAGGTATAAGGTCGATGAAGAATTTGCCCAAATGATTATGGGGGCGATTGAGAAAAAGGTGATTGGTTTCTACAAGGAATATTTACAATCGGAGAATGGAACCAATGATGAAGTCACGTGATAACCCATGACTTTGAGTCTAGCTACAAGACTCGTAAATAAAGAAAAGCGCTTCTTGGGAGGCAACCCATGTTTTGTGTGATTTTATTTGTTTGATAGTTATTTGCTTCCGTATGCATGTTTTATTTTTATTGTTGGATGATCATGTTTCTCAATTGAAATGTGGAAATACTTTATTATGTTGTTTGGCCTAGTCTTAACTTCAACCTAAAGGTATTTTTGCAAAAGATAAGTGTAAGGGGAAACCCCAAATATGTTTTTAAGAAACAAACCGATCATGATTCTCCACAATATTAAATGAACATGTATATTCGTATTTGTTAGAGTCAAATGCTTGTATTGAGTCATAATGAAGTTTTGCAGGATTTTCCAGGAAGTAGGACAAAGTTTTTCCAGAAATTTTCCGGAAACTTAACATAAGAATTTCTGCAGGTCTATTCTGACGGCGTCAGAGTATTACTCTTGACGGCGTCAGGAGTTAAAAATCTGGAAATTTTACCGGTTTTGTTTTTCTAACGGAGTCTTATGGTTTTTGTGAATTATTAAGTTTTATAATCTCCAGGAAATCTGCAAACTTCATTCCACAAGCATTATATCTTACTTTGTTTTCTAGGATTTAGTAACTTATATAGGATGCCGCCGATTTTACGCGAGGTTGTCTTGTCTATTGTTGTCAGGATTTACAGGTTATTTATGACAAGAAGATGATTTATATTCTGGAAGGGAAGCTTTGATTGTTCGTTTTCTTGGAGGAAGATTTAACCTGGCCAACCTATAATCCATACCGAGCGAATCAGGGGAGTATTTGATTTCATTCTCTTTACTTCTTAACTTTTACATTCTTTACTTGAACATTTGGGACAATGTTCATCTTAAGTGTAAGGGGAGGGTAAAAAGATGATACCTTACATATGCACTTTCGCTTGAGTTTGTTTTGTTTGATAGTAGATGTGTAATAAAACTATGAGAAATACTTGTTAGTGTAATTTTAGCACCAAATTTAAAATTTTTTACAACATTTAGGAGTGAAACTTTAGCCATAGCAAGCGTCTCATGGATAGGAGGTTGTATGACTAGCACATAACCGTATATTCAGAAAAAATTTCCACCCAAAAATGTGAGGTTCGCCTTTAGATTTGATAGGAAAAGCATTCATTATTGGTGCTTATGAGTGTACCGGTAGCATTTAGATTCTAGAACTTGCGTTAGTGATGCATCCCGAGACCGCTAGTGAGACTACATTCGTGTGGTAGGATTTACTACATGATAAGAGGCATTAGGATCACCCTTGTGTTAAACCCGTATCATAATTACTTGACCATTTAAGTCATATTACTTGGCTAGTTAAGTCAACTAATTTTTCCCACACCCTTTGCGTTGTACTCATTTTTAGTACACGAAACCCCTAGTACACCCCTCCGAGCCTATCTTTTCGTTTCTAACTTTAAGCATCTTACTTAAAGGAAGAATTTGTTACACCCCACTTAAATGTACACCCAAATCGCCTTAGCCTTCCGTGTATGCGCTCATTTTTAGTGCATTATTGTTATTTGTTAAACCCTAAGTTAACTTTCTAATTGATTACATGGTTGCTAAGTCGAGTCATATCCTTGTACATATTGTTTTGGGACGATTGGGACTCATGGGTAAGTACTTATTTTATGGAGTAATGGGGAATAACATCATATTATTACCCCCATATGTACGTTAATCTTAAAAGTGCTCCAAGTGTTTTGATTTTCTTAATTCAAGTCATTAGAATAGTTTAATGAAAAGTATGTAAAGATTCAAGTGTAAGGGGAATGCCCATACCCCTATGATGTATTATTTTGGATGGTAGGGTAAGAGTGTATGCAAAAAAAAAAAAAAAAAAAAAAAAAAAAAAAAAAAAAAAAAAAAAATCGAAAAAAAATTAAGAAAAATAAATAAATAAATGAATAAAAATAAAAGAAAAAAAAACATACGGACTACCATCCCGTTTTTATTCTATGTTCATTTTATGTTTTTGTTATTTTTCATTTGTTAGCTTAAGTCGAGTCTAGTCTTGGCTTAGCAACGCCATCTTGTACACGTAATTAACCAAGATTGTTAACTCGCCACCAGTAAAACTTCCTTTATCCAACAAAACCGTGTAATTCATATCCCTATACCTAACGTTACAACCCTTTAAAAGACCTCTTTGATAGTTTATCCTAGGTGCTTACGCCATGTGGTGGAGGTTTGATCCTTTCCCAAGCCTATGGTAATCTATTTTGCTATGACAAGTAGTGAGAGATATCTTCCATTTCCATAATGTTATATTACTTTATTACACCCGAGAGATGTGAGTATCTAAACACTATTTGCGAGGTGCTTGTGTATGACCTCCGTGCTTGTCTATTGGTCTTTAGTGGAACGATTATTTGTTGTAATTACTTTTATATTAGTGTTAAATGACCCCTAACTTGTCTTTTGAGTAGAATAAAAGCTCATTTGCTTGAGGACAAGCAAATCTCAACTGTAAGGGTATATGATGAGGCGAAAAATGATCCGTTTTTAGGGGGTCATTTAAGCCCGAATCCGACTTTATTTGATCAAATATTGCCCTAAATCGTTCCTTTTGTGATTTTAGGTGTTTGGAGAGTGAATTCTGGAAAAGAAGCCATTTTGGACGTTTTTGGAGCATAAAAGTGAAGAAAACGGCAAAGTATCAATTTTCCATGCTGAAGACACTAGGTGACGGCGTCAAGAGTTATACCCTGACGGCGTCAGACATCAAGAATAAAACACCGTAGTTGATGACGGCGTCAAAAGTCATCCTGACGGCGTCAAAGTACAAAGAATAAAATACCGTGGTTGGTGACGGCGTCACATAGGCCGTCATAAGTAGATCAAGGCCGTCCGAGGAAGTATTTGGCGGCAAGGTGACGGCGTCACATGGTTGTCTTGACGCCGTCAGCCCAGTTTTCCTATATATAGTTTTCTAGTTTTTTTCATTAAAAAGAGAGAAGTTTTGGTGAAACCCTAAAGACGAATTTGGTATATCTTTTACAGGTTTTTCAAGGGTTCCAAACCCTTGATACCTTGCATTGTAATTGAGATAAGTGTTCTTCTAATTCAATCAATATGTCTATGTGTTGGTTGTTTATATCTTGTTCTTGTCTCAATTCCATTATGCTAGGCTAGATCTCTTTTGTGTTTGCTTAGATCTAATGAAACCTAGATGTTGATTATGTGTTGATTACTTGTCTATTCTTGTCTTGGATGAATGATTTTATATTTTAGGCTTAAGAAAACTGGCAGATCTCCAAATGGTAACATGCTTGAACTTCTTAAGAAACATGAACCGAGGCGTACTAGGTCTTTATTGGTTGTATTTAATGCATGAGCCACTGTTTATAATCCCTATAGTTGTGCTGGGTCATGGTGTAGGAGGAGATAAGAGCTCATAGAGTTGGGGAGTTATGTATGCCACCCCACGAATGGTATTAAGGAATACAATCCGTCATCCATACAAGTATAACAAGTAATTAACGTGTAAAAGATATCTAGGGAGTAGTGAAGTCTAAGTAAACACAATTTCTCCAATTACTGCTCACAACCTTAGTATAATTAGTTTATTTTCATTTTTATTATTTTATTTTGATTGCATCTTAGTTTTGGGTTAGTTGAATAGCAACTAATTCCGCCCACTCCTTCAAAACCCGAGATTTTACTTGCTTTCATAAAAATATAAAAAAATACAAAAATAATCATCCCTCACCTTTAGAACTATTAATTAGGTTTTCTAATCCTAGCGACACTATTCCTAAGCTGAACGATCAATCCCCCGGTACTTGTCACTATACTATACTACAACGATCAGGTACACTACCTGGTGGGGGTTGTAAGCTTCTCGAGATCCCTCGAGAGGTAAAACCTGTTGCGATTCCCACGCATCACTACGTATTCAGATTCGGTAGATGATAGTGATGTGCAATCCTGCTTCTTTGATTGCCAAGACACAAGTTTACCTCCAAGAAACTGTAAGCCACCTGATGTACTTTTTCGCGAGTCTAAGCATCCTGCATGGTCAGCGTCTGAAAAAGCTATTAGTTCAAAACCAGAATCCTTCGGATACCAGATCCCCAAATGGATGGTTCCCTTTATGTATCGAAGGATTCTTTTTGCCTCAGTGAGGTGTTTTTCAGTTGGATTAGCTTGATAGCGAGAACACATAAACACAGGAAATACAATATCAGGTCTACTGGATGTGAGATACATGAGGGACCCAATAATACTTCGGTATTTGGTAGGGTCAACTGGAGTCCCATGTAAATCAGCATCTAGTTTAGTAGAGTTGGCCATCTGTGTAATCATAGTATCACTACTTTGCATACCATGTTTCTTTAAAATCTCAAGAGCATATTTGGACTGATTTAGAAAAATTCCACGGGGTGATTGATGAACTTGTAGTCCTAGAAAGAACGTAAGTTCACCCATCATGGACATTTCAAAATTA
Source organism: Artemisia argyi (assembly GCA_030686995.1). Taxonomy (NCBI): domain Eukaryota; kingdom Viridiplantae; phylum Streptophyta; class Magnoliopsida; order Asterales; family Asteraceae; genus Artemisia; species Artemisia argyi. The sequence continues at coordinate 1,087,611 of JARVZY010010800.1, forward strand.
TCTGTCATTAATTTTGCAAAATCCATTGAGTAATTTTTGTTGGTTGAAGCAAAAACAATGTCATCGACATAAACTTGAACAATTAATAAGTCCATCCCGTAGGTTTTTGTAAACAGTGTTGGATCCACCGAGCCTAGAGTAAAATCATTAGCCAACAGAAATTTAGAAAGTTTGTCATACCATGCCCTGGGGGATTGCTTAAGACCGTAGAGAGACTTCTTAAGCTTGTAGACATGATTGGGACGTTCTGGATCAACGAATCCTTCAGGTTGACTGACATAAACCACTTCTCGGAGTTGACCGTTCAGAAAAGCCGTTTTCACGTCCATTTGGTAAACAATCATATTCCAATGAGCAGCAAATCCCAAGAACATCCGTACAGCTTCAAGTCTAGCCACAGGAGCAAATGATTCTTCAAAATCGATACCTTCTTCTTGAGAATAACCTTTTGCTACCAAGCGTGATTTGTTACGTATGACTGTGCCTTCTGCATCCAGTTTGTTTTTCCAGATCCATTTTAAACCAATGACGATGATGCCTTCAGGTTTTTCAACCAATTCCCATACTTCTAATCTTTGAAAGGTTTCGAATTCTTCTTGCATAGACTCAATCCAGTTTTCATAGGTCATTGCTTCTTTGACATTTTTGGGTACGGTTTCACAAACTGTGAGTGCATAAATGCAAGTTTCACCGTCTGTGTGAAGGCGTTGTCTTGTCATTATAGGTGCATCTGGATGGCCAATAATTTGAACTAAGGGGTGATCTCTAGTCCATTTGTGTGTCGAAGGATGAAGCTGATAAGTATCTCGCAAGTGAGCAGGACCCATGTTGCGTGTAGATGACTCAGCAATGTCGGGGACAGGTTGAGCATTTGCAAATGGATTAAAGAATGGTTCTGGGTCATGCTCTGCGGGTTGTGGAACTGATAAAGGTATGGAATCTCCAGTTGATTGTCGTGAGTTGGACCCGGTTTGTTCTGTTGTTGTAGGTGATATGACTGGAGGACCGTCTCTTCCAACAGTAGTTGTTGTTTGTTGAGGTGTATCAGGTACTTGATGTTGATCAAGGTTTGCAGCGGAATTTGGTGTGGCCTCAGGTGGACGGTTAACAGGCGTATCATCAAACAATGGAGCAAACAAGGTTTCCACTTCTTTACGAGAAAGGGACAATGGTTCAGCCGAAGAGACCGGAAAGTTAAGACGATTGGTTGCGGGTCCTAAGCCGTGTTGCTCAGAAGCCATTTGAGTGAGTTCATCGAAATTAGCATGAATAGTTTCTTGAATTTCCTGAGTACGACGATTCCAGATCCGATAGCCTTTTGAATTTTCACAGTAACCTATGAATACTCCAATGTCAGCCTTTGCTTTAAGTTTACCTAGATCATCACGATCATTGACTGGGTAGCATAAAGCACCGAATACGTGAAAGTGACTGATGTTTGGTTTCCTTTTGTGAACAATCTGATATGGGGTTTTGTTGTGGCGTTTTGTGATCATGCAACGGTTTTGAGTGAAACAGGCGGTTGAAACAGCTTCAGCCCATAAGTAATCTGGTAATTGAGCGTTGATTAACATCGTTCGAGCTGCTTCCACTAACGTTCTGTTGCTTCTTTTGACTACTCCATTCTGTTCGGGTGTGCGTGGAATAGATGTTTGATGTTCAATTCCCACTTTCTCAAAATACGACCGTAGAGTCTGATTCTTAAATTCTGTGTCATTGTCAGTTCGAACAATTCTGACTGTATTGCGAAGCTGAACTTGTATTTTTGTGAGAAAGGTGATGATCATTTAAGGAGCTTGATCTTTACTTCGAAGAAAATAAACCCAAGTCCAGCAAGAGTAATCATCAACAATTACTAAAATGTAGCGTTTACCGTTGATTGTTTGAACACGCATCGGACCACACAAATCCATATGAAGTAATTGTAAAACATGATTAGTACTGTGTTCAGGTTTTGAGGGAAAATGAGCACGAGTACTTTTTCCTTGTTCACAGGCTGGACATAGATGATCTTTGGCATAACGGAATCTTGGAAAGCCTTCAACTAATTTGTGACGAGCGAGATCAATCATCGTTTTGAAATTCAAATGAGAAAGGCGTTTGTGCCATAACCAAGATTTAGTCGATTCAGCTTTGGATAGAAGACAAATTGGAGATGAAGCAATCATGTCTGACATAGAAATAGTATAAAGGTTAGTGCCACGTTTGCCAGACATTAAATCATTTCCTTGTAGATCACGAACAAAGCAGGTTTTCTCGCGAAATGCTACTTCTAAATCTCCATCACAAAATTGACCGACCGAGAAGAGGTTGTGACCCAAGCCTTCAACATAATAAACTCTGCTAATTTCAATGTTCCCATGCATGTAGTCTCCGTAACCCATGATTAAAGCGTATTGATCATTCCCGAATCTGACAGTTCCAATAAACTTTGAGACAAAGTTCTTTAACAGTTTGAGATTGCCTGTCATATGTCGGGTGCAACCGCTATCAATAATCCAGAGAACGATCTGAACCACCTGCATCAAAAGAAGACGACAGAGATGGAACAGAAGTAAGGGTGGAACCCGAGGAAATTGTGGGTTCCTGTTGGTTAGAAATGCAAATATTTAACAATTTAGGAATCCATTTAAAATTTGGTTTGTATTGTAACCAACGTTGCCAATTCCAACTAGTTTTTGCTTTGTTCTTAGAGAATGCACTAGCTTTAGGCGGGTTCCTAGAATTGTTGATTGCTGCTTGTGGGTTGACTACAACATCTTTAGAAACTGTAGTAGGTGTTTTTCTTAAGGTAGACTTAGAAGCATTAGTGGACCTAGAAGAAGAGCCGGATCTACGTTTCTTTTTGCGGTGTAAGAGATTATTAGCTACACATTTGGTATGATCACCAGATAACACACTTTTACGACAAAACACACAAGATGCATTAATATTCAAAACATTTGAAGGTTCAGCATTCGTTACATTAAGATTTGGATTACAATTTGTCAAATTAGAATCTAAATCAGATGCAACATTAGTTTTATTCGAGTTCCTAAGGTGTTCTTCTACTTCTTGCACTTCTAGTGTTCCACTTTTACGTTGCGAGAGCCTACTCTTTTTAGTCTTCTTAACTCTTTTTGGCTTTGGGCTTCTAACACTCTTAGGGGAAACTAGACCTGTAGAAGTGGAAGAGCTAACATTAGAACTCTTAATATGCTTACCCTTATCTGTTATGTCTATTTGAAACATTCCTGGTGCAATCACAGTTGTGTCAATGAACTTTCCTTTTTGAAGTAGCTTAATTTTCTCTTTCAAATCAATGATGATGTGTTTTTTGTCCTGAATATCAGACTCAAGTAAACCATTGCAATAACGAATGTCATCGTGGTTTTGTTGCCATTCGGCGTTTTCAATTTTTAACTCCGCAATTTCATTTTTTTAACTCCGCAATTTCATTTTTACGTAGACGACATTTGTTTTTACAAGACTCATGATTGGCACATAATTGCAATTCAGTTACAATACTTTGAGCTTGACACCAATCAATCTTCTGTTTAAGTTGACAAATTTCGTTAGAAAGTTTGTTTATCACATCATCACTGTTTTGACGCAATGTTTTATTTTGATGTTTCAATGATTCATTTTGTGACCTCAACGAAACAAGTTCAGCACAGTACTCGGCAAATAATTCAGTATTGCTGGAAAAATGGAGTTCATTCATGAGAGAACTATGAAAATCAGCCTGAAGAAGTTGTTCCAAGAGTCGATCAGTATCTTCTTTCAAAAATCGGTTTTTGCTTTGTTGAACCAAAATTGCATTTTCATTAAGAGCAAAAATTTCTTTCATATCTTTAACTTCCTTTTGGAGTTCCTGTTCCCAACGAGTAGCACAATAACGCAAATTATGAACTAAAGGCAGAATTTGTTTTTGAAAAATGTCTCGCTTTTCCCGCTCGTAAGCTGATTGAAAAGTATGAATTTTAATTTCCGAATGTTGTTCAATGACGTTTTCCAAAATATCGATGCCTTTCATAAATGTCTGAAAATAGTCTAAAACTTTACAGCGTGTAGGTAATGGTGTCACATGACCAGAAGAAGGTAATGGACCATTTACTTGTGCCACGGGTTTGACAGGAGCCCCATTGGAAGATGAAACGTAAGACTCAGTAACATACCATGATTTCTCAGGTATTTCTCTTGATGGAACAAAAGATTTTGAAATGTGAGGAGCTTTTGAGTAATCATATGGTTTGCAATATTCAACTTGACTCATTTTTGATCGACTCTTCTCTTCAAGTTCGTATTCTTCCTCAGTATCATGTACAATAACACGCACAACATTGTTATCCATCAATTGGTCCATACTGTACAGCTTAGGATTTGTTTTGAACACAGTGCGAAGAAAAGAGGATCTGTAATCGCCGAGGCCAAAACCTTTACCTGGTCTTGGTTTTAACGAAAACTTTTGAACTGTCGTTACAGATTCCCCATGTTTATAAATGATGTTTTGAAAAGCTTTAATTTGACTTTCGAGAGCGATATTATCATCAAGTAAAGAGCTTTCTTTTTCTCGTTTTTGCACTTTATGTTCATAAAATTCATGTTTGCAAGTTATCACCTCTTTACGTGTTTTTGAAAGTTCCTGTTGAAGTTGAACAACTTGTTTTTGAAGATCATGTTTTTCATTTTTTAGTTTGGAAACGATACCATTTGACTCAACAATGTTATACATTTGCTTTTGAAGATTTTGTTCTTTGACATATGATTCTTGAAATGACTTTTCAAAGCTTTGTTCACGATGAACGACATATTGAAAGCTTGAAAGTTGCTTTTTATAACATTCAATGTCCTTTTTTAACTTGGCATTTTCTTTCAAAACTTCAGTTTGCATGTTCGTTATGTGATTAGAAAGAAGTTGATTATTAAGTTGTTTGGCCGTAACTGTACAGTCAGGAGCTGGATCAGAAGGAGGTTCATGTTGTTCACTAAAGTCATTTTCGTCTTGCGCAATAGGATCATCAAATGAGACGACAGTGTCATCATCAAATAGTTCATCCTCTTGAGAAGAGAAAAATGTTTCAGAAGGAACAACTTGCGCCTGATCTGATTCAGAAACATAGGGTGATGCATTAATTTGTATGGAGCTTATGGTTAGGTCATTTACCTGAGACAAGCCATCAGTGGAGAACACTGGGCCTGAATCATTCAACTGATGTTCCTACATGTTGGCCATAAGCATCACAGCTGCTTTGGCTTCAAGATCTTCCATTTCATCATCGTTGTAAGCATTAGCAAAGAAACTGTTATCATGAGCATTGAAAGTTCCTTCCTTTTCATCTTTGAGAGCCATAAGTAATGCCTGCTTGTGAAACTGACTACCTTTTCTTGGGTGAGGGCATGCAGTTGCAATATGACCTTTTTCGTTGCAATTGTAGCACCATATCGCATTCCCAGAGACTGTGTTGTTACTAGTAGCATTGTCATTACTTCGCTGAGGAGCACCTGGATTGTTTCTGAATCCCCCATTGTTGTTAACTCTTTGTCCATATCCAGAATTTCCAGTATACCCACCTGAACGTCCTGAATTACGATTCTGAATCTCAACTCGACCATCTTGAATGACAGCTTGGTTTCTTGTATTTGATGAAGAACGAAGACGGTTGTTGGTTTTGTTGGAGAATTTGCTAAAAGCACGAGCAACAAGAGCAAGTCCTTGATTCAACGTATTGACGTCATCATCATCATCTTCAAACTGATTAGAGTAATACATGCTATCATTGTTGTCATATGGAGCAAGTTGATTAGAAGCGTGTTGAGAAGCAGGAGGATGCTGGTGACTGAAATAATTCTGTTCCTGATCATAAGCATGATTAGACATCGGAGGATGTGAAGCAGGAGTTTGAGCAACGAGTGCAAGGGGATTAGAGGTAGGTGGTGATGTGTATCCTCCTCGGGCGAGTTTGTCTTTTTCAACTTCAGACTCGTAGTGCTTGAGATAGTCGTACAACAATCCATATGGATCCCTGTGAAGATTCTTGGCTTGTCTTACAAATGTCACATACTTTTGCCACTCAGGACCCAGACTACTAACAAACTTTGTATTGACAGCGATTCTTGGAAGAGTTATATCATGTCTCTCTAAATCATTGACGACATTAGTGAAACGATGAAAGTAAGACTCAAGAGATTCCCCTGGTTCGATCATGATGTTAGTGTATTCCAAGTAAAGTTTAGATTCCATGTCTTCCTTATTCAGTTGTGTGCCTTGCATCAATAGATGAACGTGTTCCCACATAGCTTTTGCAGTTGTTTGAGCATCAACACTTCTGAATATGATATTTGGTATTCCTTGAAGTATGTAAGACATAGCATATTCATCTGCTTCACGATGGTGTTTTTGTTCCTCAGTAAGTTGAGACTCAGGAACACGCACAGCAGTTGGAGCTACCGGAGGATCAGCCTGTAGGTCACCGCCAACATAGTTAACAGGCCAAGGAAATGGTCCTTCAATGATAACTTGTTTCATGTACTTACCGTTGGGTTTCTTGAGCTCAATAAACCTTAAGAATCGACTTGCCCATTGAACATAATTACCCGGTGTTAGCATTGATGGGGTGTCAGGAGAGCCTGCTTCGTGTCTGGATTGTTGAGTTGAAATGACTTCACACATCCTGTCAAACCAGTGAGTAGGTTTTGGTGGAAGTTGGCTTTGTGGTTGTGACATCGGATAAGATTGTTGTATCGGAACCATTTGTTGCATGAAGTTATGTTGTTGTGAGTAAACCGGTTGATGATAATATTGTGGTGATTGTTGATACTGTTGCTGTTGCTGATTTTGCTGATGATACTGTTGATATTGATGTTGCTGAGGATTGTTAAAGTAGTACGGTGGTTGAGACATTATGAAACACTTGTGTGAAAAGATGGATCTTGTAGAAGGTATAGGTTTTCCAAATCTCGAAAAGTTTGCCCAAGTAGAAGTTTGCGAAACTTAGTAACTTATCTTGTGATTGCGAAAAATGTCCTTAAGAGATTGCGAAAAATGTAACTCAGAGTTTTTCGAAAAATGTGGGATTTCGAAAGAAAGTTTCTCAAAAACTAAGTATAGTTTCGAAAAAACTTAGAGATTTCAAAAAACCAGAGATGTTTTTCGAAAACCTTGTGATTTTGAAAAATTAATGAAATTTTTCGAGAACACAATGTCACAAGAGAGAAAAGACTGAGTTTACGATTCATAAGTCGATATGAAGCCAATTCACAAGATTGCGAAACTGGTGCAGTTTAGAGATTGCGAAATTTGGGTACTTTTTGTTTTCAAAGAAAGCTAGTCAAAAACTTGTTTCTATTGCAAGAGTCTTGTACTTTTAGGTATAAAATGATGAGATCTTTAAGAAAGTTGAAAACTTTATAAACTTTTTCAAAACTACAAAAAATTTCAAAAACAAGGACAAGACCCCAAATCGTATTTTTGGATAAAAGTTTGGAACTTTTTTTTTGTTTGTTTTGATTTGTAGCACAAGTTTGTAAGCAAATATGTGATAAAAATCAAGAAACAAGCAAGAAAGTACTAAAATTTTAGCAAAAAAACGATTTAAATGACAAGTTTAAGATTGAAATCAATGAAAAACAAAAACTACACCTTCATATGGCGAATGATACCACTTGTTAGGTCACCATATCGATTTCACACAAACAAGAATGAGATAGATATAAGGATGGGATGAATATTTGAATAAGAGAATAATAAGAGCAAGAGTTTCCTTATGATTTCAAATAAACAACCAAGTTTTACATTAGCCTAAGACTTGTATTTATAGGTGAGGAGCTAGGGCAACACTCCTAGTCCTCCCTTCATGGATTTCGTATGGGCTTTAAGGCCCATGGACTCAATATCTTAAGCCTAGTAAACTTATAACATAACATAAATGAAAGTAACTAATAACTTAAGCAACCTATTATTACAAATGACCGAGACTTGATAAAATAGTAAAAACTATGATCCCAACATTAATCAAGCAAGAAAATCATTGGGTATTGTCAAACATCTCGGATTTTTCGTCATTAAAGCTTAAAACGATGAATCGTATCTTGTACTTGTACTTGAATGATTTGCATCACATTTTTCTAATCATTTTTGGATACCATGTGGATATTTAGTTTTCTTCTAGATTTGCTTGAGGACAAGCAAAGTTTAAGTGTGGGGGATTTGATAACGCTCAAAGTTAACATGTTTTTATAAGCGTTATTAGTGTTTTTGTATATGTTATTTGGTTGTTTTTATATGATTTTGCCACTAAATCGTATCAAAGTATGTTTTGTAGCATATATAGCCAAATGCAGGAAAAATGGAGGAAAAGTGAAGGAAATGAAGTATATGCGATTACACGAAGATTCCCAAGCTCAAAAGTCCAATCTATGAAGTAATTCATATGAGAACCTAAGTGTTGTCATCTCAAAGTTCCAAGTTCAGAAGTTAATCAAGTTTGGATAGTACTTGAAGAGCTACACAAGTCAAAGTCAAAAATCCAAAGCTGCCAGAAATTACCATCTGATCGGTTGGTGTGAAACTGATCGGATGGCCATAAGTACCCTTCACCAACCGATCGGTGCCGACCCGTAACCGATCGGTTGGTCAGTTCTGCATGTTTTTGCCAAATTTTGTGCACGAATCTTGGTCTTTTGTCTCAAGGTTCTAGGCCCTTTTTAGTGTCTTATTGTCCAAGTTCAAGCATTTAAGTTCTTATTTATGACCAAGAGTGTTGGACAAGCTTATGGGGGACTTAAAAAGTGCATAACTCAACACCATTCAACACACAATTGAAGATACCATTTACTCTCATTACTACACATAATTATTATCATCTTCTAGCTCTCTAAGAAGGAAAATTCATGCAAAAAGAACCAGGAACTTTGGAGGACCAAGGAAATAACATTTGGAATCCGGAAATCTCAAGAAATCATCACCAACTCTTAGGTTATCAATACCTTGTCATTTGATATCAATTTCAAAGCATTGTAAGACTTATAACCATGGATTCTTATGTTAAATATTCTGAGTTTATTTGCATGTTTGCCATGAGTGGCTAGTAATCTTTTTACACTTGTTTTGATGATGTTTTATACTTAGTGATAGTGATGATTGTGATAACATGTTTTAATTCAATTTCAAGTCAATCCTAAGAACCAATTGTACCTTAAGTTTCATCGTGACATTTGTTTAGCCAAGGTTAACTAATTGTTAATAGTTTCAAAGTCGAAAGATTTGTTATTACTCAACTAGTTATAATCATTTGTCTATGAATGATTGTTTTTCACCATAATTATTCTTGACTAAACAAAGAAACAAGAAGTATGATTGTAATAAGAATTCTTTTATAACATCAAATCGGATTGTTTGTAAACCTTTAGTAGGACGAAAGTTTAAATGTTTATAAACGATTGTGACCTTTTTGTCTATGAAGAGGTTACCTTTTGTATTGACCATTTCTTAAGAGTATTTGATTGGTAATAAAAGTTTGTCTTGTGTTTAAGATATCCACCATACCTTATGAACCTTGGATAGATCTTGAATTGATTGGTTTACACCTAAAGCTTGTTTTTATGAACTAAAATCTTGACGAAGGTTTAACTTGTAGAAACAATAGATTAGACCACCATCTAATTATCTCAACCAACATGTTATCAAAAGTTATCACAATCATGTGTGTCATTAAGTAGAAAACTAGTCTAAACAAGTGTAGTTTTTAATTTATTGAATTTGCTTATTATCATATTTGCGTACATTAGAGATTTACTTTTAGACTTATATTTCGATTCACTCACAAATCCCTGCGAACGATCCCGACTTACCATCATATCTTGCTATAACGGACGAGTACACTTGCTCGTATGTGTTGTTTCTAGATTTGGTAATTCACTCTTATAAATTTAAAACTTGCACTAACAAACATCGCATCAATGAGCGACTTAGGATTGTTAGCTTATTACGTTGGAATAGAAGTTACATAGACAGGAAGAGAGATTACAATCAAGCAAACATGTTATATTAACATGATCTTGAAAGAAACAAGTATGACGGACAGTAATGATACGAAGATACCAATGGATCCCGGTACTAAATTGGTCAAGGCGGAAGATGGAAACTCAGTTCACGCAACTTATTACCGAAGTTTAATTGGAAGTCTCAGGTACTTACTACATACAAGACCAGATCCTAGTTACTCAGTCGGACTACTCAGCAGATTTATGCAAGACCCGAAGGATCATCCCCTGAAGGCAGTGAAACAAGTAATCCAATACATCAAATGAACAAAGGAGCATGGCATAATATACAAGAAGGAAGGCGACCGCAAGATTACAGGTTACAGCGACAGTAGTTATGGAATCAATACCGATCAAGAAAAAGGAACTACTGGGATAGTATTTTATTTTGGAGAATCACCTATTACCTGGTGTAATCAGAAGCAACCAACAGTGGCGCTCTCATCATGTGAATCAGAATTCATGGTGGCTACTGGAGCAGCATGTCAAGCCTTATGGTTAAAACAATTACTTGGTGAATTAACTAGTTGGGAAGAGAAAAGGATAACACTAAAGATTGACAACATTTTAGCAATAGCACTCGTAAGGAACCCAGTTTTTCATGGTAGGGTGCCATGTTTTGTATTGTTTTTGTTTTTCCCGTTCGGGGTCTCATTATAAGATATAGCCTTTCCAAAAAACAATTCACTCAGGAATGCATAGAGAATGGACACATCAATGTGGAACATGTCAGTGGTCAATGGAGAATTACAAAGAGCTGATATTAACAAAAGCTTTACCAAGACTAAAGTTTGTGACTATGCAACAAATGCTTAGAGTTCAAGACTTAGGATGAAGCAACGATCAAGATTAAGGAGGAGAATGTGAGCTGATAATCTCGACATTGCTTCATATGTAAGTAACGAAACATGAAGGACCGAAGATGTTCGTTAGTTAGTTAGTAACCGCCAAGCGGTTAAGTTAGTTATGGCGGTTAGTTAGCTGGTTATGGTAGTTATTAGTTAGTTGAATTTGGTTACAAACCGAATGCACACAAACCGAAGGGACACACCTGTTCGTCCCTTATATATATATATATATATATATATATATATATATATATATATATATATATATATATATATATATATATATATATATGTACATTTGTAATGTTTAATGGTTAGACGAAATAGTTATTCAGTATATTTTGCAATTCATATTCGACTCATATTGGGACAACAGTGTGCTCATTAAACAGGTCAAATGGGTAAAAGTCGCCCATAGTATATTCACAATGCATGAAACGTCATACATTATATATATATACTTAATTAAAATTCTTTAAATCAGTTTCAGATTCTCGAAATTTATGAACATGTTAACGGAAATAAAATTGATGATCTACCCATTATGCTAAGTGCATTCAAAGAACCAAATTGGTTATATTGTGAAAAGAAATCAGATAATTAATCGGTGTTCTTTACATCTAGGAATGTAAGAATCGTAGAAGTGGCAAAATGGTCACATCGAGCGGGTCAGGAATGGCCGTTTATGGGTCAAATTGGGGAACTTCCAAATATAAGCCGGGTTTGGCGTGTAAACACCTCAGATCGAAACTTTGAATTATTAATAGTAAGAGTTGAAGTTTATATGCATCAAGATAGAATACACGTCGGAAACTTTCGCCATTTTTCTTTTTACCTGAGTTTATTTATTTTACCCCTGCATAAGTAAATGGATCAAAATTGCTAAATTCAAATTATAGCAATAGATACCTCGTTTTCACTTAAACTCCCTAACAGTTGCAACCAAAAGAAAAGGATGAATCATATTAATGAAGATACAAATAAACTAATACCCTTAGATGGTCGTTTAACAGAATCACCAGCTTCCTTTACAGTATATTCTCAAACTTAATCATGGAACGTCAACATTATCCAAACTAGCTTTTATTCTCTCAATTCTAAATGAATGCTAGTTTCACCAACTCGGATTTTATACTACTACTTACTAAGATGGAGTGTGATTAACACACATTCTCGATTTAATATTACTTAGATTTCGGAAATTAAGCAAATAAACCAAAGCCAAAAAAACGTGAACTACTTATCCATGTCTATTCAATAAATTCAACTAATACGAAGAAAACAAATTGTAACGAAACATATCTTTCTAGAATTTTGAATAAAGATGCAAACATATAAATTTTACATAACTTTAACTAACCTACACCATAATACATGTTAGAAACATTGATATCACCTCTGAGTTAAGCGTGAAACTACATGTAATACATCTAACTTTTCATTAACTTCAATCACCACACGGCAACACTTTTTTAGCTCCAAAGTTTACGATGTTGACAATGTCTTTTCCTCAATTTAAATCGAAGTAGATATGCAATCTTAGTGATCAAGCAAAAGTAGGGTTTCCGTGTAGGCACTCACAAAAGAAGAAGATTCTTTTGCAGAAATCCCAGTAAAATCAACGTGTTCTAACTTGGGATCATAAACCAAAAGTTCAGAATCTTCTTCTGAACTAAAACGCTTTGCCGCTTCAATTAAAACTTCGCCACTCTTTCTAAATCCAAATACATCTACTATTTCCTTAGCAGTGATAGTGTATAATTTAATAAATGATTTCAGATCACCATTTTCCATCATCCAAACACCATATTCTGGTACATCGAAGTAATGATATGTATCCTCAAGCACAACAAGAGACCCATTAAACTTACGTAGATACAACTCATTGTGAAGGTTATGGTTTACTGCTAAATTATCAGGAAGGCGTATTTCTGTAAATATTTCACTTATCATGTCAAATGATATAATCAGATTAGAACGACTAATCCTATCCAACGCAAGCCAATAAATAAACCTATCTATCACTGCCTGAGCATTGTCTTGTGCATAGTTCTCTGCCAACACAACTGTCCTTCGAGGGAGATTGATAGATAGACTTTTCCAAGCCCCCGAGCTTAATCTAAATATCTCAACTCGCCAAGCAGTGTCTGTAAAAGTATTATTTTTCCTCGGACGATATTCAATTGAAATGTTCAGAAGCATAGGGTCAAGAGTGTGAGGACAAACCCCAAAACCAAGCCTAGTTTTATACCTCATTCTATACAACACACTAGGCACATCAATAGCAACTGACTTCTTAATGGTAGGATTCCAAATGACAGCTGTTTTCTTTCCAGAATCACTTGGCTTTGCAAAATAATCATAAAAGCATAATAGGCCTTGAGAGCAACCAACTATTGTTGGTTTGTTAAGTAGTTTAACGGACACGGGAACAGTTAGGGAAACTTTCTGATGGGGGAAAGTATCATCATCCACAATAGAAACATAATCGTGCTCTAAATCATATCTTATAAGTATATGTTGTTGCTGCTCAGTGTGTTGGTAATCAGCAATAAACGCAGAGCTTTCAATGAGAGACTTACATGCTTTTGATACGGATCTGAACTGAATCAATGATTTAATAGGAAGTCTTTTCAAAATATTCTCTTTGATTTCGAAAGGTATGTTGTCCCACATTTTTTTAAAAGGTTCTGCAGAAGGTAGGAAAAGATATCCTGCTACAAAGTGAAACAGCGAAACAGGTCGATTAGATACTTGATGTATAAAGCTAAAATTGGCCAAGCAGGTTAACTTTTAGAAGATGAATCTGGTCAAATGGGTCGATATGGGTAAATTGGGATTTCGAACAGAATCAAATGTATGCATAGATAGCCCTATCATAGCTACAGCTTATATTATGGACTAGCTTATGGGCTTATTAAAATTTGCAAAAGCTAATAAGCTCTATTGGGATTATTAGCTTATCAACTTGAGGTCATGGCTTATTTAAGTCCATAATCTCAAGCTCATAAGCTCAAAAAGTGAGCTTATCGGCTTGTCCAGACTTTTCCAAATTTGACTTAGCTTATTTGATGGGCTTATGAGCTTATTTAAAATTTGATAATCTCATTTTATTATGAGCTTACCTACTTGAGCTTATGAACTTAGCCATAATCTCAAGTTGATGAGTTCATATAAGGCAATCATAACCCTCGCTAACCATGGACGCTAAACTCACAGTTAAGCTTATCTTATAAATATAACATTAGTTTTGGAGGTTGAATTATGGTGTAATATATTTTTCTAAGACGTACATTAGCAAAGAAAGTACAGAATTCTAATAATATATACAAGTGTCATTGACTCATACCTTCAAATTGACGAAGAATCACCAGTGAAGAGAGAAAATATGGGAGATCGATGGGTTTTGTGGATTTTATATGTACTCGTAATTAGTCGTATTAAACAAGCAGTTTATAAATTGTATATATATAGTGTTGGGTTCAGATTTGTCTTTGGTCATAACAGCCCTTCAAATAAGCCTAAATTTTCTCAAGTAACCAGAAAATTTAGGCTACGTTTGGCAAAAGTAGTTGTGAGCAGTAGCATTGAGCTGTGAGCAGTGAGCAGTAGCCAAAAAAGCTCACAGCTTCATAAAGAAGCATTGGGAAAATGAGCTTTCTTAAAAAATAGCAAAGTCCACAGCTCTCATGCCAAACGAACACTAAAAATAAAAAAGCTCATTGTTCACCGCTCATTGCCCAAAAAAGCTCCAAAAAGCTTTGTGCCAAACATAGCCTTAAGCTTATTAATTAAAAGTTTCATATAAAAGCTCATAAGCCTAAACTCATATGAGCTTTTGTCAAAAAGCAAAAGCTCATTAAAGAGAAGAAATTATACATGTATACATCGAGTAGGACGATGTTGTTTAATTAAGGCTAATTAACATTAAGATTACAAAGAGACAATTTTTAATACAAAACCATGATACTATTTTTTAGTAAAAAGATCGAAGGTATTGACTTATCAATCATTTTTCTGGCCTAATAACCTTTATACAATATTTGTTATTTGTAGTTGCTAATTCTTTTGGAGTACCTATTTTTATTTCTTTGGTTTCTAATTGTTCTAGCTCATAATAACATAAAAATGTTTGACAAATTACCATATATACATTTCCCACATGAAACATCGTAGTTTCATGTTGGGCTTGAAATTGAATTTGCTTTAGCCCGGCCAAAAATGTGTTTGTGTATGTGGGTTTTCAATTTAGACTTTTTTTTTTTTAAATTATACAGTGACATAAAAAAAGGTCATGCACTACATGTGCTAAATATGTACATGACCTTTAAAAACCATAGACGCAAGAACTAAATGGTTGCATGATAAAAAATCATTGCACTAATAAGAAAACGGAAACAAAAACGTTCCAAAAAATTACATAGCAAATTGGCTTCGCCACAACACGCGGGTACCTATCTTCTCGTTACAGACAAAGTTTGAAGATTATAAAGACTCTTAAGAGGACCAACACAATTTAAATAAGAAGATGAAGCAAGTCCAAAAGCACACCCAAAATAGATCAAGTCGGCCAGTTATAAACCCGTTTCAAGTAGCTAGGAACTGGTTCAAGAAGAAAGAGAAAAGGTCGTTGACAGCAGCTGGGCCCCACGCGCTTAAGAAGACTCTGTTGGAGCAGACATCGAAACCAAGGGGTCGCATTATTAGATATTCAAATGTTACAAGTATATACCTTCTCTTCCTCTTGTGTATTGCTCGCAAGAAAATTTAGTTATACGGATACCCAAACCCACAACGTGCGGGTACCGGCTAGTACTTTTATAACTTATACGAGTAACAATTATCAAGTTTTTTGCACTAAAATATACTACTTCGTATCTTGTACACATAATGACGAATGAGGTTTCTTGTGGTTATAACCGCAAATAATGATGAATGAAACAAATTTGTACATTGATGAATGGCGACCACTCAGCAACACACCGTACGCTCTAAACTAATAGAGATAAAAAGTTAATCCTTGTTTAATCTTATTTATATCATACTTAATTTGCATTATCAGTCATGACTTCTATACCGAGTGAAAGATTTTTTAAATGAGCATCTTGTATATGGTTGTTTTTATCTTTTTAAGACTGTTAAGATCGAAATCGGATTAGAATGTAGCAGTATACTTTCATGGGTACAAACCCAACTCAAAAGATTTACACATAAAAGAACTGAAGAACAAGTACATTTGACCATCAAAATTAATAAATCATTTGCACCAAGCGTACATTTAAGGCCCGTTTGGTTCGCAGAATGTTCAAACTAATACAGACCGATTATAACTGTACCTAAAAAGTGCGTTCGCTGAATGGGTCAAATGGGTTGAAAGTCGTCCGTAG
Organism: Artemisia argyi; assembly: GCA_030686995.1. NCBI lineage: Eukaryota > Viridiplantae > Streptophyta > Magnoliopsida > Asterales > Asteraceae > Artemisia > Artemisia argyi. The sequence goes on from JARVZY010010800.1 coordinate 1,103,869, forward strand.
TATATTCACAGGGCATGAAACGTCATACATTATATATGCTTAAGTAAAATTCTTTAAATCAGTCTCAGATTCTCGAAATTTATTAACAGGTTAATGGAAATAAAATCAATGATCTACCCATTATGCTAAATGCATTCAAAGAACCATATTAGTTATGTTGTGAAAAGAAAGCAGATTGTTGATCAGTGTTCTCTACAAAGTGCTAAGAATGTAAGAATAGTAGAAGTGGCAAAATGGTCACACCGAACGGGTCAGGAATGGCCATTTATGGGTCAAAATGGGGAACTTCCGGATATAAGCCAGGTTTGCCAATTAAACACTTTAGGTCAAAACTTTGAATTTTTAACAGAATCACCAGCTTCCTTTGCATTATTCTCTTAAACATAATTAGGGTCGACAATATTATCCAAACTAGCTAGCTTTTATTCTCTCAATTCTAAATGAATGCTAGTTTCGCCAACTCAGATTGTATACTACTTACTCAAATGGAGTGTAATTAATTTGAATTATGGAAATTAAGGAAATAAACCAAAACCAAAACCCGAAAAACATGAATTACTTATCCATGTCTATTCAATAACTTCAACTAATACGAAGAAAACAAATAGTAACGAAACATATCTTTCTTGAATTTTGAATAAAGATGCAAACATACAAATTTTCCATAACTTTAACTAACCTGCACCATAATACATGCTAGAAACATTGATATCACCTCTAAGTTAAGCACGAAACTACATGCAATACATCTAGCTTCTCGTTAACTTAAATCACCACACTGCAACACTTTGTTAGCTCCAAAGTTTGAAATGTTGACATAGTCTTTTCCCCAATTTAAGTCAAAGTAGACATGCAATCTTAGTCATCAAGCAAAAGTAGTGTTTCCGTGTAGGCACACACAAATAATGATAATCTTTTTGCAGAAATACCAAAATAATCAATGCGCTCTGATTTGGGATCATAAACCGAAAGTTCATAATCTAATTCTTTTTCTATTCTCACTTCAACTAAAGGTTCGCCACTCTTTCTAAATCCAAATACTCTTGATATTGATACATCAGGTTTATTATTATTGATGGTGTATAATTTTATAAATGATTTCGGATCACCATTTTCCATCATCCAGACATGATATTCTCGTACATGCAATTCAAGTACCTCCCCAAGCACAACAAGAGACCCATTAAACTTGCGTAGATATATCCAACGGTAAGGGTAAAAGACTGATTCTAAATCATCAGGAAGTCGTATTTCTGTAAATTCTTCACTTATCATATCAAATGATAGAATCACATTAGAATGACTAATCATATCAAAAGCAAGCCAATAGATAAACCTATCTATTACTTCAGGATAGCTCACAGCTTCTGTCACTACTGTCCTTCGAGGGAGATTGATAGATAGACTTTTCCAAGCCCCCGAGCTTAATCTAAATATCTCAACTCGCCAAGTAGTGTCAGTAAAAGTGTTATTTTCCCCTGGACTAAATTCAATTGAAATGTTAAGAAGCATAGGGTCAAGAGTGTGAGGACAAACCCCAAAACCAAGCCTAGTTTCATACTTACTTGTATCCAACACATTAGGCACATCAATAGCAACCGACTTCCCAATGGTAGGATTCCAAATGACAGCTGTTTTCTTTCCGGAAACACTTGGCTTTCCAGCATATTCATAAAAGCAGAATAGGCCTTGAGAGCAACCAACTATTGCCGGTTCGTTAAGTAGTTTAACAGACACGGGAGCTGTTAGGGAAACTTTATGATGGGGGAAAGTATCATCCGTAGAAACATAATTGTGCTCATTATCATATCTTACAAGTATATGTTGTTGCAGCTCATGATCAGTGTGTTGGTAATCAGCAATAAACGCAGAGCTTTCGATGAGAGACTTACATTCTTTTGATACGGATCTCAAGCAAAGCAATGATCTAATAGGAAGCCTTTTCAAAATATTCCCTTGGATTTCGAAAGGTATGTTGTCCCACATTTTCTAAAAGGTTCTGCAGAAGTTAGGAAAAGATCTCCTGCTACAAAGTGAAACAATGAAACGGGTCATGTAGGTTAAATTTTAGCAAATGAATCGGATCAAATGGGTCAATATGGGTAAATTAGGATTTCGAACAAAATCAAATATTATGCATAGATAGCGTTAACATATAATAATTTGATTAAGAATCAAATAATTTGTCTTAGCTTATTTGATGGGCTTATGAGCTTATTTAATATTTGATAAGCACATTTTATTATGAGCTTACCTACTTAAACTTATGACCTTATAAAGCCATAATCTCAAGTTGATAAGTTTATATAAGGCAATCAAATAAGCTTAAACAAACACCAAGTGCATAAGCCCGTAATAAGCTAATTTAAACACCCTCAAATTATTTTAGTTTTAAAGGGTGTTATAAGTCTAAGCATATTTGTGACTTGTGAGCTAACAATTATGTTCAGAGATTACCTTATAGCTTGTAATGAATAAGTTAATAAGCTTATGTTAAATAGGATTGGCTAACCATTATAACCTTACATTTTTTTCAAATCATAACGATTGCAACAAGTAGCAAATATCGTAAACTCGTAAAAGAGTAATATTATTGAATGTATTTTTTATGAATATTACATATAGAATCGTATGTCCATTTATAATAGAACATAGTTTCTGACATTATACAACATAATCATAACCCTCCTTAAACCCAATGGACGCTAAGCTCACAATTGTGCTTATCTAATAAGTATAACATTATATATAGTGGTTGAGCTATTCAACTATGGTGTAATAAATATATTTATCATTGACTCGTACCTTCAAATTGACGAATAATCACCAGTGATCAAGTGAGAAAACAGAGAAAAGAATAGGGGGATCGTGTGTTTTGTGGAGTTTAATGATACTCATAAGGGAAACAAGCGGTTTATAAATAAAAGTTTTGGGCTTAGATTTGTCTTTTGTCATAACAGCCCTTCAAATAAGCCTAAATTTTCCCAAATAACCGCATAATTTAAACATGCAAAAACTTTCATAAAAAAGCTCATAAGCCTAAACAGCTAAACTTATAAGAGCTTTGGATATGGTCATGTGGTAGTGATGTGCTCCGACCACACTGATGTTATGACGCCTCATTCAAAGTCCATGGTAACAACCGTGGAAAAATGCTTTCAAACTAAGTTACAATAACAAGTCATCATACAAAACTTATAGAACACGTACCTTATAGAACTTTGATTCAGTTCATGTTGTATGAGGCGGTTGTTTAGGCTAAAGCAACCCAAAAACACCACCGAGTCGGTTTTCCAATTTACACATACAATAACCTAAAGAGATTATAACCGTAACTACAAGATAACAAGTCTGCATATAAGTTCAACACCAGCTTAAAAACGCTGTCACCCTTTGTATATCCCATAAATTCAAAACGCAACTTTCATACTTTCATGGGTACAAACTACAAACCCAACTTAAAAGATTTACACATACTGGATTTACACATACTGGAGAGCTCTTTTCACATAATGGATTTGCTTCACAATCAAACGAGAACAAAAAGTGGTGGCAAGTAGTGATATGGGTGACCGGGTATTTCATATGGAAAGAACGTAATAATCGGGTTTTCAACAATAAGGTGACAAACGTAAACAAAATAGTACAAGATATCCAGTTGAAAAGCTTTCATTGGATTTCACGTTGGGCTAAAAGTGGGTCTTGGTGTTGGCAAGAATGGTTAAGAGATCCGAACAAGAGTCGAGTCAGCTTAATGTCAGCTTAACTTCAGATCGTGTTTCAAGCTTACAGGACCTGTGTTCAAGATTCTTTGGTCATCTGGTGTGATTTATGATACTAATATTGTGTATCATGTTTGGCTATGTGTTTGGTTACCATCTGGTGGTAATGCTGCAGTGAGTACCAGGCTCAAGTGTTTGCAACTTTGCATTTGTCTACAATAGTGTGGCTGCAATATCTGTTTTAAAAGGAAAAAAATGGTGATTTGCTGCAAGTGTGTCTTGTCTGTATTGTTTGGTTAGGACAGTGTAGGATATGCCCTGTTAGGCTGTTGGTGTGCTTGTTGTTTTTTGGGGTCCCTCCTTATCTTAATTGGCTTGATTAATTAAGGGGGATGCCTTGGTTTGTATTTTTGTTTGTTGCGTGGTTATAAAAATGTTGCCTTTCTAAAAAAAAAAAAGATTTACACATACAAGAACAGGTACATTTGACCATCAAGATAAATATTGATAAGTTCACTTGCACAGTTTCAACCTGCATACGTCTAAGAGCATAATATTTAAACACTCTTCTTTCCACAAACATCCTTTGAAATAAGTTTTTCTTCGATCTTGTTGGCGAACGTCACTTTTGGCCTCATCAGCTTCTGTTGCAATCATAAAAAGTAAAAACCAATGCTTCAGTTACCTTATAACACTAATGTCGTATTTCATTGATCTCTACCCAAAGTTTTGAAACTCATTTGGCTGAAAAACCGCTAATATTAGTGTTTTAATGTTTTGTCCTTAAATGTCAGACGTGTTAAATTATAAAAGAAATCACTACAAGAAAGGGGCCAAAACGCCCAGACTGTATCCAAATGCTTAAAACCTCCTCAACTTGTATAGTTATCGTAATCAAAAAGAATACATTAGTTATTTTACTATGAAAAAATAAGTTGGAATACATACCATGCTCCTGCAGTGAAAACTTAGATCCTCGTTCATTTGTGAAAGCCGTGCTTTTGCTACTTCTTCCTTGTACAAAGCTTTTTCACACGCTTCTTTTATCTAGAATACAACACAAAATAAACTATGGAGTCACCTTGTTTGAATATTGTTATTCACTGGCACTTTTAGATGTCTGTCTGTCAAATTGATCCAAACAGATGCTGCACTGATCTCCTGCTCTCCACGGGCAACCATATTGGGAGCATTATTACCCACCTTCAGATTTTTTTTCAGGCAATTTGGCGTCAACTATCTCAAAATTCAAAGAATCTGACATTAAAATTCGAAGAATTTGACACGTATTATATTTAAGTTTTCATTAACTTCAATCGCCACACTGCAACACTTTATTAGCTCCAAAGCTTTCGATGTTGACATTGTCTTTTCCACGATTTACATCAAAGTAGATATGCAATCTTAGTGACCAAGCAAAAGTAAGGTTTCCGTGTAGGCACTCACAAAAAATGAAGATTCTTTAGCAGAAATCCCAGTAAAATCAGCGTGTTCTGACTTGGGATCATAAACCGAAAGTTCAGAATCTTCTGAAGTAAAAAGCTCCGCCGCTTCAATTAAAACTTCGCCACTCTTTCTAAATCCTAATACATCTATTATTGCCCTAGCTGGTATGTTACTCTTGACAGTGTATAATTTAATAAATGATTTAGAATCACCATTTTCCATCATCCATACACCATATCCTGTTATATCCACGTTAACATATATATCCTCAAGCACAACAAGAGACCCATTAAACTTACGTATATACAACTCATCGTGAGAGTTATGGTTTACTGCTAAATTATCGGGAAGTAGTATTTCTATAAATTCTTCATTTATCATATCAAACGATATAATCAGATTAGAACGACTAATCCTATCCAAAGCAAGCCAATAAATAAACCTGTCTATTACTTGAGCATAGTTCTCTTTTAACACAATATTCCTTCGAGGGAGATTTTTAGATAGAGTTTTCCAAGCCCCCGAGCTTAATCTAAATATCTCAACTCGCCAAGTAGTGCAAATAAAATTGCTATTTTTCCCGTGACTATATTCTAATGAAATTTTAACAAGCATAGGGTCAAGAGTGTGAGGACAAACCCCAAAACCAACTACAGGATCCAACACATTAGGCACATCAATAGCAACCGACTTCCCAATGGTAGGATTCCAAATGACAGCTGTATTCTTTCGGAAATAAGTTGGCTTTCCAACATATCCATAAAAGCAGAATAGGCCTTGAGAGCAACCAACTATTGCTAGTTCGTTAAGTAGTTTAACGGACATGGGAGTTGTTAGGGAAACTTTCTGATGGGGGAAAGTATCATCATCCACAATAGAAACATAATTGTGCTCTAAATCATATCTTACAAGTATATGCTGTTGCAGCTCAGTGTGTTGGTAACAAGCAATAAATTTCGAGCTGTCGATTAGTGACTTCCATAGTTTTGAAACGGATCTGAATTGAATCAATGATTTGACAGGAAGCCTTTTCATAATTTCCTCTTGCATTTCGCAAGGTAAGTTATCCCACATTTTTGAAAGGTTCTGCAGAAGGTAGGAAAAGATCTCTTGCTACAAAGTGAACAATGAAAAGGGCCGATTAGATACTTTATGCATAACTCTGAGTTTTAGAAAATGAATCAGGTCAAATGGGTCAATATGGGTAAATTGGGTTTTCGAACAGAATCAAATATTATGCAAAGATAGCCTCAACATATAATTTCATAGCTAAAGGGGTGTTTTGAATTAGCTTATATTATGGACTATTGGCTTTCTGAAATTTGGAAAAGTTAATAAGCTATATTGGAATTATTAGCTTATCAACCTGAAAGCTAATAAGCACAAAAAGTGAGCTAATCGGCTTTTCCAGACTTTTCCAAATTTTCTTAGCTTATTTGATGGGCTTATGAGCTTATTTAAAATTTGATAAACCCATTATATTATGAGCATATCCACTTGAACTTATGACCTTATAAAGCCATAATCTCAAGTTGATAAGTTCATATAAGGCAGTCAAATAAGCTTAACAAACACCAAGTGTGTAAGGCCGTAGAATAAGCTAATTCAAACACCCGATTTTAGTTTTAAAGGGTGTTATAAGTCTAAGCATATTTGTGACTTGTGAACTAACAATTATGTTCAATGATTACCTTATAGCTTTATGATGAATAAGTTTATAAGCTTATGTTAAATTGGATTAGCTTTATGATTATAACCTTACATGTTTTCAATTCATAAGGAATGTATTTTTGTATCGATATTAAATATATAGAATTGCATGTCTATTTAGTATTTATAACAGAATTTAGTTTTGACATTTTACAAGTAATCATAACCCTCACAATTAAGCTAATTTTATAAATATAACATTAGTTTTGGAGGTTGAATTATGGTGTAATAAATATATTTTTCTAAGACTTTAACAAAGAAAGTACAAAACTCTAATAATATATTCAAGTATCATAGAATCATACCTTCAAATTGACGAAGAATCACCAGTAGAAAACAGAGATAAGAATATGGGAAATCGATGGGTTTTGTCGGGTTTATATAATACTCATAAGTCGTAAAAGTCATAATAAACAAGGTTTATAAATAGAAGTTTTGGTTTAGATTTGTCTTTTGTTATAACAGCCCTTCAAATAAACCTAAATTTTCTCAAATAACCACACAATTTAAGCTTACAAAAACTCTCATAAAAAAGCTCATAAGCCTAAACTTACAAGAGCTTTGGTTATGGCCATGTGGTAGTGATGTGGTGCTCCGACCACATCGATGTTATGACGCCTCATTCAAAGTCCATGCTAACAACCGTGGAAAACAGCTTTCAAACTAAGTTACGAAAACATGTTCAAGATACATATTATACTGTATATCATTTTTTCTTTAAGTGTGAACGTTACGTAGACCGAAAATGCAAATTGAAACTTAGATTTTTTGCAAAACCTAGTTTTCCTTTTAAGTACGGGTAAACTACTAAACTTTCAACATTTTGGATTCAGTTGTCCGCAATCCACATGCACACAGTTAACATACACCGACACACAGACATACAGTAACTAGTCATCATCCACAACTTATAGAATACGTACCTTTTAGAACTTTGATTCAGTTCACATTGTATGAGGCTGTTGTTTAGGCTAAAGCAACCCAAAAACACCAACGAGTCAGTTTTCCAATTTACACATACAATAACCTAAAGAGATTATAACCGCAACTACAAGATAACAAGTCTGCATATAAGTTCAACACCAGCTTAAAAACGCTGTCACCCTTTGTATATCCCATAAATTCAAAACGCAACTTTCATACTTTCATGGGTACAAACTACAAACCCAACTTAAAAGATTTACACATACAAGAACAGGTACATTTAACCATCAAGATAAATATTGATAAGTTCACTTGCACAGTTTCAACCTGCATACGTCTAAGAGCATAATATTTAAACACTCTTCTTTCCACAAACATCCTTTGAAATAAGTTTTTCTTCGATCTTGTTGGCGAACGTCACTTTTGGCCTCATCAGCTTCTGTTGCAATCATAAAAAGTAAAAACCAATGCTTCAGTTACCTTCTACATGCCTAACCGCTACGCTATACTAGATTATGTACTTATAACACTAATGTCGTATTTCGTTGATCTCTACCCAAAGTGTTGAAACTCATTTGGCTGAAAAACCACTAATTTTAGTGTTTTAATGTTTTGTCCTTAAATGTCAGACGTGTTAAATTATAAAAGAAATCACTACAAAAAAGGGGCCAAAACGGCCAGACTGTATCCAAGTGCTTAAAACCTCCTAAACTCGTATAGTTCTCGTAATCAAAATGAATACATTAGTTATTTTACTATGAAAAAATAAGTTGGAATACATACCATGCTCCTGCAGTGAAAACTTAGATCCTCATTCATTTGTGAAAGCCGTGCTTTTGCTACTTCTTCCTTGTACAAAGCTTTTTCACACGCTTCTTTTATCTGAAATACAACACAACATAAATCCCTTTAAAGCTGAAACGAGGTTTAAGTATATTCACATCAACAAAAAAGGACAATTTTCTCACTCTGGATGCACTTATCTTACTCTCTACAACTGAAAATGATTTAAGATGTTTGCGAGCTATATAGAGCTATAGAAGAAGAATACCTGTTTTTCCTTATCAGTAGCAAGAGAATTGGAATCACTAGCAGTTGTTTCCAAAAGTTTCCGAAGAGACGTCAAGTCATTAATGAGATCCAATGCAACCTCTTCAGCATCATGCATCTGATTTCTGGAAAATTCGAAGGATCTTTCAGCGTGTAGACGAAACGACGTGCAGTTCAGACAGTTGCAGATCCCTCTGCACCCTCGTGGAGTTCTCTTCAAAATTCCATTTCTAAAATTTTCTCCATTGATGCCAGGAGTCATTAGCGGTGTAATCTGCAACGTTTGATGTGCACTTTCATTAACTAACTCCTGATTATCTTCACTGCAACTACCCTTTAAGCCAGTGAAGTCATTATCAGCATCAGTAATTTGCTCGGTACATATGTTGGGCACAGTTTCTATAGCTTTAACAGTTGCTTCTTCAACACATTTCAGATTATCTTTGAGCGGTGATAGTTCCAACTGTATCGAATTGTCAAATTCAACAGCTTCAGATTGTGAATTCACCTCCAACTGTGTAGTTGATCCACTGCATTCCATATCTGATCCGTGAGTATCCAAGAGATTGTCACTTGACACTAAAGTGGCGATTTTTTTTCTATCAAGTGATGTGTCAGCTGGAATTAATGTAGATGTGGGAGAATCTGATTTCTCATTAGCGGCATCTTGTTCAGGGTTACTAGTAATCTTAGGTTCATCCATACCAAGATTTTGATGCGACAAAGATAGTGTAGGTGGCTGCTGGCTTTGCTCCATACCCTTCACAACTTTTGAAGATTGATTTCCTTTTAAAATACCTGTCATAAAGCACAAACAGGCATTTAACAAAAAGAGATTGTGGAATTCTTCATTAAGAAAATAAAGTAAATATATGTTACACAAACCATCTTCGGCAACACTCATCAGAAATGGAAGCAATCTTCTATGAGTGTACGAGGTAGGAGTTTGAAGTAAATTCATCCTAGAGCATGGCGTAAGTACCTGACGAAGAATAAACAAACCAATATAAAATTAGCCATCAACACTACATAAAAGTAACGCTATTTCAGTGTCGAAATCCAACTTTAAAAATAACGCTACTTGTAAGTTGTAACTACCAAATTAGGATGTATAAACAAAAGAGGGTGAGCGTTACCGGCTTAGGTTTTGGCTTTACAACCACATCCAACATTATATCAGTCTTAGGTTTACTAAAGATGTCTGCATCTGGTGGTGTCATCTGCTCACACTCTTCTAATGTGTCGTTTAGAACGTCGTCATGGCTTTTCTGCACCACATCAGAACTCTCAACATTCCGACTTACTTCAGGATTCACTTTGTTTAAATGCTGTTCTTCACTAGCACTTTTAGATGACTCATCTGTCAAATTGATACCAACAGATACTGCACTGATCTCCTGCTCTCCACGGGCAACCATATTGGGAGCGTTATCACCCAACTTCAATTTTTGTTCAGGCAATTTGGCGTCAACTATCTCAAAATTCAAAGAATCTGACATTGAAATTATGCAAGTTAACAAGAGGTGATGATGCGCTAAAACATAGAATGAACAGATGAATAAATCTAGACCAGATTTAAGTGTGTGTATACCTGTGTCCTGTAGATAAGAGAGCAACCTTCTATAGCTAAATGAGCTTGGACTTTTGAAAACCTTCCTTCGACCACGCAAACTTGTTACCTGTCATTTATGCCATAAAGTAAAACTTTTAATGTCATTTCCAAAAGTACTCATCTTGTTCCCAAATTTGACCATAATTATGATAAGATAAGCATCATCATTAGTACTCAACTAAAGAATGACATGTACGTAGTAAATTCGTTTTTGACCCATTAACATGACGCGCTCATCCTACCACCTCTAATAATCGTACTCGCCCTATTTCAAGATCCTAAATCCGCCACTAGATACGATCTTCCATATTATGTAGACTTGTTAACTATGATTTAACTAAATATATTACGGCTTTCAATGTCATTAATACAACTATATAAGTATCTTTAATAGTTTCAACTTTTCAAGTTACACCATACTGATGCACCAGATAATCAAGCACAGACTCGATCTTACATCAATCGACTCAATCAGATCAAGTAAACGCACAAACTAGCAAAAACACGGAAATGCAACTTTTAATGATGTTTAGTCCATTCATCATTTTTCAAATCTTACCATAATAAGGCATCAAATAAACATCAACGGTGACATTTAACTAGTTTAGCAAACATACTGATACATAGTACTTGCAACAAACCAAACAATCTGAAACAAACATCACTAGAATTAAATCAAACAAGCCCAAACTAAGAAATACCATCTTTTGGCTGAGCAAACTTGTTACCCCTAACATTTAATCTCATTTCCATATGTGCTCAGCATATTCCCAAATTCAACCATAATACTAAATCAGAACCAGGCTGGCACCAAATGGCCTAGTGATAAGGCACTTAAGTCTACGTTTTTTTTACTAAATAATGGCCTAGTGATAAATTAGTTATAAGGCATCAAATCAACATTCAACTAATTTATCAAATACAGCAACAATCAACTCAATATCATCAAATCATAACTAAACCAATATGCATTGTGAAAATTTATATAAATTGACTGTCTCCTACCGAAGACTGGCTCTTAACCGCATCTCCTTCATTTTTATCAGATTCAACAACCTCGCCAACTTTTATGACGTCATCACCCCCAAACTCACCTTCATTGATGAAATCACCAATAACAACCTCGTCATCTTTACTAATTTCATCACCTTTGATGACACCATACTCATTCACATTAACATCTCCTCCATCAATCTTCTTACAAACATCAATCTCAACAACTTCATCACCTTTGATGACGTCACCACTCACAAACTCGCCACCTTTGATAACGTCATCACACTCTTCTAGTGTGTCGTTTAGAACATCTTCATGGCTTTTCTGCACCACATCAGAGCTCTCCACATTCCTACTTACTTCAGGATTCACCTTGTTTTGATATTCATCTTCACTAGCACTTTTAGATGTCTCATCTGTCAAATTGTTGCCGACAGATATTGCACGGGTCTCCTCGACTTTATGGGCATCCATGTTGGGAGCGTTATTACCCAACTTGAGATTTTTTTCAGGCAATTTGCAGTCAACTATCTCAAAATTTGAAGAATCTGACATTTAAATTATGCAAGTTAATGAAAAGTGATGCGCTAAAACATAGAATGAACAGATGAATAAATATAGAACCGATTTAAGCATGTGTATACCTATGTCCTGTAGATAAGGGAGCAACCTTCTATAGCTGAATGAGCTAGGACTTTTGAAAACCTTCCTTCGACCACGCAAACTTGTTACCTGTCATTTATGCCAGAAAGTAAAACTTTTGATGTCATTCCCAAAAGTACTTATCGTGTTCCCAAATTTGACAATAATAATGATAAGATAAGCATCATCATTAGTAGAGCACATGCGTATATTAAGTCTTACTTTGCAAGAAAAAGTTGCAAACATCGACTCAATAGCATCAAGCAGAAGTAAACATTGCAATTTTCATGGGACTGACGTAATAGCAGAAATTATATAAACTACTAGTATCTTGCAAAAGATTGACTCGTACTCATACAATCATTGATACAAATCGATTAAAAATTATCCAAAAATAAATGGCACCCTAATCCGTTTTGACCCATTACTTGACCAGCTCATCCTACCACATCTAGTTATAGTAGACACCCAATTTTAAAATCCTAGATCCGCCAGTGGGTCCCTATGATTGTTATCTATCACTTAACCGCATATATTGTAGCTTTTAATAGTTTCAACTTACTAAAAGTATATGTAATCAAGCTCACACTCGATATTGCAACAGGTAAACACAAAACTTAGCAAATATGCGTGAAATGCATCTTTTGATGCTGTTTAAACAAGAATCCATCATATTTTTCAGAATTTTCCATCATAACAAATCAGATAAGCATCATCAACAAAACCATTCTATATAACGACATTCAACCTAAACAAATACACCACATCGCAAAAATCAACTATAAATAGCTCATCTGGTACACAAGTATCAATCAAATTTATCAAAATCCAACCATATAACAGTTAGCTCTCATAACCTTTGATAAGCATCGACATTAACATTCAACTAAGTAGCAGCATATGTAACTCAGCTCAAATCAACTCATTCGAATCAAGTAAACACAGACAGAAAAGAATAGCAAATATGCGTGAAAAGCTAATTCGACAAGAGTCCATCAAATTTAATCAATAGCAACACATATAAGCGATAAAAAAGCGATACAAATAACTCGTCTATTACCGTAGATTGGCTCTTGTACATATCAACAACTTCCTTAACAGCAACCGAAACATCACGACACTTATCTCCAACCTCACCTCCCTTGATGACGTCACCACCCACAACCTTACCACCGTTGATGACATCATCATCACCATTCACATTCACATCTCCTCCTCCAGTAATCTCAACAACCTCCCCACCCTTGATGACGTCACCATTCCCAACCTCACCTCCTTTGATGACGTCATCACCATTCAGTTTCATCTCAACAACCTCACAACCTTTGATGACGTCAGCACTCACAACCTCACCTCCTTTGATGAGGTCAGCACTCACAACCTCACCTCCATTGATGACGTCATCACCATTTACATTCATTTCAACAGTCTCCCCACCATCCTTGATGACGTCACCGCTCACAACCACATCACCATTGATGACGTCACCACCACCGCTCTTCTTACAAACATCAAATACGTCATCATCATCATGATTGCTAATAGAAGCAGGTGAAAAGACTCTCCTAGCCCTGAGATCCTTCACCTGAACAATCCTACCATCTAACTTCACTTCCTTTGGTAACGAAACAGTTAGAGATTTAATCGGATCGACACGGCTACGATCCGGTCGGGAGTGACCGGACCGGTGACGGTGGACGTAGATCTGGGACTTGCTGCGAGTGAATCTGGAGTTTTTTATTGATTCATCGCATTTGCGTTTACGAGATCGAATAGATGATGAATCCATTTGATTGATTGGTAATGAAATGAGTTTTTTTTTTTTTTTTGGGTTGAGTTATATTATTAGGGTTTTGTGAGTGATAAATTGGGGGGAAATGTGGCGGGGAAAAGAGTGTGGGCGGGGGTAAGGTTTATTATTGGTTTGGCGGGAAATAAGACTAGTATTTCGCGGTTTTGGCCCTCGCTCTTTTTTTGAAATTTGGGTGGTCTACATTTTCTCTTTTTGCCAAAGTGTGGTTTCCTGATTTCCTCCGTCTCAATTTTGACTTTTTGAGTTTTTCTTTGTTAACTTTAACCGTAAATATTTTTATTTGTGTTATAGAATACTTGATGAAAATTATACAAATTAAAAATACACTTAAAACTCAATTTATTCATATATTTTGAATCAAATATTAAATAACACAAAGAAACATATTTAAGATCAAAGTTAAGAAATAAAGACTTTGAAAATCAAAAATGGACAAATAAATTTAGACAGATGGAGTATAAACTTTTAGTGTACGTTTGATTTGTTACAATGAATCACTATTAATAATTGTATCATTATAGCGTGTAATTGAATAAATATTTTTGTTCGTCTCAAAATAATTTTCCTCATTTTACTTTGTAAAGTCTTAATTTCTCAACTAATTTAATCTTTAATATTTTTGTATGTGTTATATAATATTTGATGAAAATTATACCAATTATTTTGTATCAATTATTATATAACACAAACAAAAAAAATATTTAAGATCAAATTTGAAAAACAAAAAAAAAAAAAAAAAAAAACATTCAAAAAGTCAAAAAATGACAATTCTTTTGAGAAGGGGGAGTATATAATTGATAAGAGCATTGATATTTAGGCCTAACAAGGAGACCTAAAGTTAGACCTAACCATTTACTTCATGACAAGTGTACCAAACTTTTTCTCTCTCATTATTTTTCACTAATCACTTTTTGAAATGCACCAATCAAATCTTTAGGTATAAATTTAGGTTCAAGTTTTAGGCATACAAATCATTTTTCAATTGATAATACTGTTATTTGGTTTGTTAATATAGATTGGATATTTGAATATATTTGTGACAAGATAACTTTAATATTATTTTAATCTAATTAATGTAATTTAATTGTACTAAAATAACATTTCATGTTCTAGATCATGTTATGATTCATAAGGTTAAACTCAATACAACGTTTAAAATAGTTACCCGCATGTCTCGTTAGCTGCCTAGTACGATTCGGTTACGGGTAGTAAAATTAATTACACATCTCGCGATGCATAGTTTAAATTTTCACACAGAGTATCAACGTGACCAGCGTTCTAAAAGGTTCGCCGCCACGAAATGGACCTTGGCGGCGGCTCTAGGCGTAGCGTGGGATAAAGCGAGAAAAGGCACGAAAAGGCGCACTTATGGTAAGACGTGGCGCCATTTTTAAAAGCATTTACGGGATTTACAGATTTGGACTTAAATTTTTAGTATTTGGGTTATTTCCTTCTTGGGTCTTGTAATTTCAAAACTTAATTCCTTTATGGGCCTCGTATTTAGGTTGGGCTATTTGGGATTTGGGCTTTATTTGAAATTGCTATTAAAAAAATGATATAAAATTATAAATATATAGATTTATATATTTATTTGTTGCCGCTTTAACCACGCCTTAAAAAACGTCAAGACTTCGCAAAGAATCGTAAGACTTGAGGCGTGACGGTGCCGTCACGCCACGCCTCACGCTATTTATAACATTGATTGTGACACAAGTTTTTTTGTCATGCATTTAACTATCTAATAATAATAATAATAATAATAAATGTAACTTGTCTACTTGGTTGATAATTTGTTTGGAGAGTTTCAGTTAAGAAAAAATAAATTAATAAAAAATGAAGCTTTAGGGGTGCTGGTTTGTAAAAGAAATGCTTATGGTTATAAGAATAGGTATGAGTTTATAAACTCACCATCTTTTGTGAGTTTAAAAAATAACTAGTTTTGAGGGTTTGACAATAAAGTATGGTTAGTTTCATACCAAATTATTTTTGAACTTGTTATTGTCATGACATGCAGCCATGCTAATGTCTCTTAATACAAACATCATCATCATCATCGAATCCATCATTAGTGAAGCAGGCGAAAACACTCTCCGAGCTCTCAGATCCTTCGCCTGATCAATCCTACCATCTAATTTCACTTCCTTTAGTAACAAATTAGATTCCAATCCAATCAATTCAATGCAGTTATGGTTTGGTCTGGTGTAACCGAACCGCTGTCGGTGGACGTACATCTGAGACTTTCTATGAGTGAATATGGAGTTTGATTCATTGCATTTGCGTTTACAAGATCGAAGATATGATGAATCCATTTGATTGTTGATTTTTCATTTTTTCTAAATTAGGGTTTTGTGAGAGAGTGAAGCAAATTGGTGGGCGGGGAAAGAGTGTGTGTGGTGGTGATAATTAAAAAAGAAATTTGGCGGGGAAAAGTTTACTAGTTTGGCTGGAAATATGCCCCCCCCCCCTTCCGGTTAGGAAATTTGGGGAAAATGTTTCGGTTTTTGAAATTTGGGACTGTGGTTTGCTTCTGTTAATATTTTATATTTGTACCTACAATTTTCACCTCCTCTGTATCAGCCGTAAACGAACTGAACATTTATTAAATGAATTGTTAGATAATATGTTCGCTTATGTTCATTTATTTATTAAATGAACAAACATAAATAATATTTTACGTTCGTTTCGTTAAATGAACAAAAATCGTGTCCATTAATTTATGTTCGTTAACGTTCGATTATGCGTTTATTAACATTTGTTTATGTTCCTGTATCATATCTTTTTACTGTATATTGATTTATTTAAACAAAACAACACTTATAAAACAAATATATTATGCATAATTTAATAAAGTTTATGTTTATTTAATTGTTTTACTACGTTCATTTATGTTCGTTTAATGTTTTTATTAATGAACATAAATAAATATGAACAACTAATTTTTTTAATAAACAAACTTGGACAAAAGATTCGTCTGTTTAAGTGTTCGTGTCAATTTATGTTTGAGCAAATATTCGTAAATGCTCTTCAACTTTAAGCTTCAGGAGACTCCGCGGCATCTCATTCATCTTGTAGGCTGAAATAAAATAGGACACTGTTAGCTCGCCCCAGGTTTTTAGTCCGAAACCAAGCTCTAGCGTGAGAGTAAGTACTTGGTATAAGTGAGTGATAAGTAGAGAGGAGTAAGGGTAGAGAGAAGTCTGTATGTGTGCTTCATGTGTGTGAATATCTCCTTTTTATACTACATGGGCTTAGCCCCACAACACAAAGATTGCGGAGATTAAGTTGTCTTCTAGGGGCAGCACATATATCGCCGATGAGCGTCAGGCGTGGTCCTCGGGATCAAAGTTGTCGTTATGCTACAAGTACTAGTTGTGGACCAAAGTCTAGTGTTCTCATTCATACGTCATTGTACTTTTATGTCAGCTACTAGTGTACTAGCTCCGATGCAGGCACTGATCTCTCATTGTGCTTCCTGAGCAGGCACTGCTCCGTCGTGGAGTGGATTTGTCTTAGAAATATTAAGCATTAATTGTGATTATCTCCTCCAAATATCCAAGGGAGACCATACCTCATCATGTCCCCTAGTCTAGTATCAATGTATTGTTAAAGAGTTGGTACTAGACTCAAAGGAAAAAAGTTCGCTTGGTCGTTCGAGTTACTCATTCGGAGGTTAATAGCACTTTTCAGGAATGCTCATGTATATTTTTAAAGTTATTTCTACCGCACCAAAGTCGTGGAAAAAAAAAAATAATAATAATAATAATAATAATAATAATAATAATAATAATAATAATAATAATAATAATAATAATAATAATAATAATAATAATAATAATAATAATAATAATAATAATAATAATAATAAAACAGATACAAATTACTCGTCTATTACCGTAGATTGGATCTTATTCATATCAACGACTTCCTTCGCAGCAACCGAAACATCACAACTCTTGTCTCCAACCTCACCTTCCTTGATGACGTCACCACCCACAACCTTACCGCCGTTGATGATGTCATCATCACCATTCACATTAACATCTCCTCCATCAATATTCTCACAAACATCAAGCTCAACCTCCCCACCCTTGATGACGTCATCATCCTTAATACCACATCCTTTGATGACATCATCACCATCATTCACATTAATCTCAACAACCTCCCCACCCTTGATGATGTCACCACTCACAACCTCACCACCATTGATGACGTCATCACCATCGCTCTTCTTACAAGCATCAAATTCGTCATTGTCATCATGATTGCTAATAGAAGCAGGTGAAAAGACTCTCCTAGCTCTGAGATCCTTCACCTAAACAATCCTACCATCTAATTTCACTTCCTTCGGTAACACCTTACCTTCCGATCCAACCGATTCGACACGGCTACGGTCCAGTCTATTGAAGCCATGTCCGCTGCAATCTGAGAACTTCAAAACCGTATGGACAATGCCCCAAGAAAACTATAAATTTGAGACTTGCCAGATTAGCAAAATCAATGTCCTATTAATAAAGAATCTTGTCATATGATGTTTTGTAAACATTAAAGCAAGTATTAATAAGTGTTGTGATGTATTGACATTAATTTATGAAATTCATGGTCGATCTTATCTTTATACACGTTGTGATATTATACATTGTCTCGTAATATATTGGTTTATGCAGGTCAAAATCATTCGTATTCCCATGTATGTAATTCCGACATACGGTGACATATTACGACTTAGACCTTTCAATGATCAGGTCATTGTAACTATGACCTATATATACTATTTATTACTTGATGTATTCCAACGTAACAGGATCATGGTGAATTTTCTAATGATATGCTTTCTTTCATAATTAATAGCAACATGGCTAGAACTAGAAGAACAACCACAATCGCTACGCCAACAAACCCCGAAGCTATGACCCCAGCAGCGATACAACAAGCAATTGCTGATGGTGTCAATGCAGTTCTAGCTGAGCAAGCCCGCAATGGAGGTGCCGTTGTGCAAATGGCAGGAAATGTGGCACCTACACCCCGTTACTGCACCTATAAGGACTTCATAGCATGCCACCCAACATACTTCAAAGGTGCCGAAGGGGTATCTGAACTAGCTCAGTGGTTTGAGCGATGTGAAACGGTTTTCCAGAGAAGTGGATGCTCAAAAAACAACAAAGTTAGCTTCGCAACGGGAACCTTAATGCAAGATGCCCTATCCTGGTGGAACTTCACTGTTCAAACCCTAGGAACAACAGCAACACATCAACTCGCATGGGCTGAATTAAAAGTCAAGATACTAAAGAAGTATTGTCCCCGTTCAGAACTACGAAAGCTCGGGGATGAGTTCCATGTGTTAGTAGTGAAAGGTGTTGACTTGAAGGGTTACAATAGTTCAGGAACTCAAGGTACTATGCCCTTCCATGGTACCGGACCATGAGAAAACCTTGGAGAAATACGTCGAAGGACTCCCTCGGAGCATTGAAGGGAATGTCACCTCAGCAAACCCAGCAACCTTAGAAGCTGCCATGGAACTGGCCCAGAAACTTCTGGATTGAGAGGGTAAATACAACGAGCTCAAAAGGAAGTTGGACGACAAGAGAACCACCCACCATCACAACAACAACCATCAGAGTAACACCAGCCATCACCGCAACAATCGGAACCACCAGCAGTACCACAATGATAGGAATGTTCTCCACCAACAACAAAATCGAAGACAAAAGAACACCAGAGCCTAGGCCGCCACAGAAGGTGGAGGATACAACAGCCAAAAACCCTAGTGCCAACAATGCAAACTCCATCACAATGGTCCTTGTACCACCCGGTGCGACAAATGTCAAAAGATTGGCCACCAAACCAAGCATTGTAAAAGTCCTGCTACGGGAAGCAGCACGCAGAATGTAACTTCCACTTGTTACGGATGCGGAGAAGTAGGACACATCCGGAGGAACTGCCCAAAAGGAAATGGACAAACCAATGCTCAAGCTAGAGTATACCTCCTCGGAGACGGCAATGGACCTGACGTGGTCACCGGTACGTTTCTACTAAATCGTCATAATTCTAGAGTATTATTTGATTCGGGAGCAGATAAGAGTTTTGTGTAAGATACATTTGCCCCTTTACTTAATATTACTCCCTCTAAGCTGAACACCACCTACGAAATCGAGATGGCTAACGGAAATTTAATAGGCACAACTACCGTCATGAAAGATTGTACCCTAACCCTATTATAGAAACCTTTTGCCATTGATCTTATGCCTATTCAACTTGGAAGTTTTGATGCTATCATCGGTATGGATTGGCTATCCCACCATTGTGCTAGGATTCACTGTGATGAAAAAGTTGTTCATATACTACTCAAGGAAGAAACACTCATTGTCCAATGGGACAAAGGTAAACCTCGATATGGGATTATCTCATGCATGCGAGTGATAAAGCACATGAATGAAGGATGTCAGGTATTCATGACTCGTGTTACGGAGAATAAGTCATCAGAAAAGCAACTTGATGACGTTCCTGTCGTTAGAAATTTTCCTGAAGTATTCCCTGAAGAACTACCCGGTCTTCCACCCGCTCGTCAAGTGGAATTTCAGACTGAACTAGTGCCTGGAGCGGCACCAGTGGCCATCTGAAATGAAGGAACTGTCGGAACAATTAAAAGAATTGTCCGAAAAAGGGTTTATTCGACCAAGCTCATCACCCTGGGGAGCTTCGGTTCTATTCGTTAAAAAGAATGATCGATCGTTTTGAATATGCATCGACTACCGGGAGTTGAATAAACTTACGGTAAAGAACCGATACCCGTTACCCCGAATCGACGACATGTTTGATCAATTGCAAGGATCGAGTGTATACTCAAAAATTGATCTAAGGTCAGGGTATCACCAGTTAAGAATTCGAGAAGAGGATATTCCAAATACTGCATTCAGAACACGCAATGGACACTACGAATTTCAAGTAATGCCATTTGGTCTGACCAACGCACCAACAGTTTTCATGGACCTAATGAATCGAGTATGCAAACCATATTTGGATAAGTTTGTGGTAGTATTCATCGAAGATATTCTGATCTACTCCCGCAATGAAGAGGAACATGCATAGCATTTGCGGATTATTCTAGAACTACTCAAGAAGGAAGAGTTGTACGCTAAGCTCTCCAAATGCGACTTTTGGATTCGCATTGTGCAATTTCTAGGATACATCATCAATAGTCAAGGCATTCACGTAGATCCTGCAAAGATTGAAGCTGTAAAAGGTTGGGCGTCTCCTACAAACCCTACGGAGATACGTCAATTTTTAGGTCTCGCAGGTTACTACCGTAGGTTTATTGAAGGTTTTTCCAAGATTGCAAAACCTCTGACTAAGTTAACCCAAAAGAATTGTTCAGCTAGAACTGCGTTGACACCATCGACATTGCTTTCTGTATACAGCCGAGGTCATGGCTTCGGGAGTTACTGGTGGAGTGGTTGTAGTTGCTCTTCTGGTTCGAGCCATGTTTCTATTAATCTTGAAAGAAAGTATCTCATTAGAAAATTCATAACGATCCTGTTACATTGGAATACTTCAAGTAACAAATGAAAGCATAAGTTATAGTCATAACAACTTGGTCACTGGGAGGTTTAAGTCAAAATGTGTCACAACATGTCGAAATGACATACATGGAAATATGAATTATTTGACCTGCACAACCAATATATTACAAGACAATATAAAAGATCACAACACATATGAATAATAAGAACAACCATGAAATGCATAAACCAACGTCATTACATTACAACATTTTATTAATACTTGTTTGATTGTTTAACAAAACATCCAAATACAATATTTCTTATTAATATGACATCGATATGCTAAGATACTTCCCTGCTATGTTGACATGTCTTAGGTCTATAGTTTTCCAGGTGCATCATCCATACGGCGTTGAAGCTCTTGAATCATAGCGGTCATGGATAATTCAAGTGAATTTCAAGGATTTTTATTTACCTTTGATATGCCTACTTACCCCAGTAGAGAGGTTTAAGATGAAAATCAGTAGCACGTTCGTGATACGCAGGAAAGAACATGTAGCTAGTTTTTTGTACAGGTCCCACAGATGGCGCCAAATGATGCTACCAAAATCCACATGGTCGTGAAGGTGATGAGTTGTCCGTTAGACTTGGGTTGTCCTTGACTTCGGGTCTTCGGTAACAGTGCTGAAAAGACAAAAGAAATATCGTTAGAGAGGTCCCCGGGATGAGCCCAAAGGAACCCCCTCCAACGATCAAGTCAATATTGATCGTAATAATATGAGCATGCTTTAGGACCTAGTATGCCAAGCTATAGATAAGAGTATGTGAGAATGTTATATGTTTCTAACAATATTACGTCGAAGGGTACAAAGGGTTATTAATAATTTCTCGGGTGGCGATTCCCCTCAAGTAACTTCATATTATATATTTAGTTTTACGCCACATTTCCGAGTTGGGATCGAATGACTTTGTTTGAGAGAAATGAAAGTTATTTGGGATATCTTCCCTTTGCTCATGCTCCTGTTTTCATAACACGGAGAAGATTTAGTAGTAGAAGTGAAGTAGTGTAAGTTGTGTCCTCATCGCCTCATATTCATCCTATTTATAGGAGGCAACTGTTAAGAGATAACCACTTGAGAGGAAATCGAATATATCTAAAATCAAATCAAATCAAATCAGTGACGGAACTAGGGAGTGTCCCGGGACACCCATGGATTTTTGTTGCGCAGTGTTAATTTTGTTAAAAAACTTCAATTTTTCTTAAATGCACCTGGTCCTAAAACTTATGTTTGTAGTATTGTTTAGGTGCACCCGGTCGTTTTGTGTCCTGGTTCCGTCCCTCAATCAAATATTATCAGATCAAAAATTCCTTTTGCCACTTGAGATATCACGTATCCAATCAAATATCCGTGCACATGTATATTTCTCTTCTAGAACACGAATCACTATTTCATTTAAATGGGTTATCTCATCGATCAGTTATCTTATGAGAAATGCTATAGCTGCCACTACGAAAAAATGTTGGTTTAAGGACGACAATCTCGGCTCTACTTTACAAAGGGCGCCGTCCCAAAGTAAAGCTGGCACGATATATCCTATACCTCCAAAGAGTATTGAAAATAGAACCATATTTACAAAAAAAAACTCAGCGCAACAAGCTCTTCGACCAGCTGATCGTTATCTTCAACTCAAATTAAGAAACTTAATCATAGTTTATGAGATTAAGTTATTCTCTGTTCTCTAATTGGATCTTAGTAAAAAGAAAATTGTTAAGCTTGATTGGAGAGAATGGCCACGTACATTGCCCCAACCTAACAATGGATCATCTTCTTAAAATTATTTCATCCGTCGCTAGTTACTTGCTTTGCTAGGAATATCTGGTTTTATAAATTCTTTATTCAAGATAAAATTTATAATAATCAACCCAAATGTCAAATTTCCTAAAGAAATTTAATTCAGTAAATTATTTCATTAATATGGGCATGTATTTATATTAAAGGATAATTACCAAAATAAATCAGCCGCCCAAAGCACTTTCCTTGAATAGATTTTTTAAAATCACTTTCCTCTAGCGGATCAGGGCAACTTGGCGACTGAGCGATTCAACAAGTGTGTGACACGTTTCCTATTATTTTATATTATAGTACATGTATGTGTAAGGTATAATGTATAGGGCAACTCGTACTTTTTGGGCAACTAGTATAGGGCAACTTTTTGTAATTTAATTTAATTTTATATAATCTTATCACCTAATCCTCATTAATCACATACCCACCTCATTTATTTACACACACTCTTTTACTTATTTACACATACACAATCCACAACCCTCATTTATTTACACCACCAATCCTCACACTCTCTTCTTGTCAAAACTTCCAACCACCACCGAACCTGACAACCACCGTAGGTGAGGAAAACAGTTAAAGAAGTCAACAACAAAAGTATTAACATGTTACTACTAATCAAGTGTTAGATGTTATTTTTCATAGATTTGTATATATTAATTGTAGATCTGAGCTGTATTTTATTTCAATATTTGAAAATAGTGTTTTTTTTTACAGCCGCCTCTCCGTAGCAAGTGGCTTGTCGCCGGAAAGTTGCCGTTGCCGGTACTGTATAGGTGAATGTTGATAAAGTAATTTTTATTCTTTTGTTTTCAGATAGATGTGTTATTCTTTAGATCCACATGAGCTTACGATTTTTATTTTTATTTTTATTAAAGATAAGAGACGGCCACCATGAAGGATAATCGGACTTGGCTACAGCTGTGGCGGCAGAAGCGGAGTAAAGTTTTTTCAGATAAGATTACATTTTCATGAGTAAATTAACACCTTTGATTGAGTAATATGGTTTGACATATGTGTTAATTAAGTACCAAAAGAAACGTAATACCTATATGGACATATGTTTTAATTATGGACCCAAAAATTACATATGACTTGCATATAATTTGAGATATGTGGTAACACATATGGTTTTAACACAATGTGGCAATAGTTTGAGTTTATATTTGTTAAAGGTTATATTTAAGAAGGTAAAGTTGCAGTTTGATGTACTTGTGGATTCTATGAAAGTGTTTGAATTTGAAGTTGAATGTATCAAGGTATGTAATAGGTCCTCGAATTACTTGATGGCTCAATGCTTTGATATGGAATTTACATGTCATCTAAAAACATCCATCTACCAAGTAATTCGGCCATACACAGCTTGTTACATTGAACTTCATCTGTAGAACCTCAATTATAAAGACGCGGTCTTTCCAGCGTTTTTGATGGTGTTCGAGAGTTAATTTGAACACCGTCCCTAGTATGCATTTGTGTGGTTGATGTTGATCACAAGTTAGTGCCTTTTTTGTAGTCGTATCTTTATGGACGGTGTTGAAAAAAACTCTCGAACATCAACAACAACGCTGTAAAGACGTATCTTTATCATTGAGGGGTGTTGATTGCGATAATGATATAGTGTGTATTGTTCATGACAGGCCACACTCCTTCATTATCCCATTCAACACGAGTCCTAATACTCACTTTTATCTAGAATCTACAATTGTATCATACTTTATGTAATCTTAGTTAGCTTAATAGCCCAACGTTGTTGTGTTATGCGTGTTGCTTTATTAACTAAAGTATGTTTACTTTAAAGTCCATCACGTTATTCATTTTTTAATATTGACAAACGATGTTACAACATATTTAGCCATTCTTAGTGTCCACAACAGTTCCTTTTGTTATTTCATCAATCTAGCAATTTGCTTGGTGCAAGCTTTTGCTCAAAGAGTGATGAAAAAGCAAAAGGGAGTGGTGGGGGCACTCAGAAGGGTTAAGTATGTTGATTTTAGCCTATTTCAGTTGCACAAACTAAGCTGTAATAGACATGTAACATCGTGTGTCAATATTGAGAAATGAGTAACGTGATGCAGTTTAATAAACTACATAATTACTTGTGTTGTGTTTGTTTCTAGTGCCTTCTTGACATAAAGTTTGTTTGGTTGTTTCCTTCTTTCCCTAGGCTTTGAAACCATTAATATAACTGGTAACAAGAAATGACGAGGCCGTCTGTACGTGGTACCAAACCGCCAGACAGTACCCCAAGAGGATTGCGAAGCCGTTTATTGATAATCAATCCGGAAACCATATCCCCTCCTACACCTCCTGAATTTGACGATCCTTTGGAACTACGACAATGGGTGCCATTTCTAGAGGTATGCAAAAGTTTAACTATGTTTTCCCCCTCAATTTTGGTTATCTACTACCTGTGATATTTACATAACTTAGATGCTTGAATCATAAGTAAGTTAGGTTATACAACGATTACATAACTATTCAATTCAATAGGTTCAAACAACCTTAGGGATTACATTTTTCGAAATCTTAATGACTACAGCAATCTTAGTTTTCAGGGGATGAGTCTAATCCTAAATGGGCCGACTCGTAGTCAAATTCTTCAATATCTTCTTGTTCAATCTCCTCATCACCATCCTCTGGTTTGGCATCTTCAAACAAATTCATCCGTGGCATATTGTCCAGTTGGTTCGCATGATCTTCTGCGAGTCGTTTTTTTTCTTTGTTTCTCTGCTGCTGCTTCCTTTTGTTCTCGCCCCATGTTTAACTCAAACTCGTTTTCCCACTGGATGTATGTTTCGTCAGAATCCCATACATAGTCATCTGACTTGGGGCTCTTTTTTTTTTCTTCAACAATAACTGTTACATATAAATAAACCAAATTAATTTGTAGTAAGCATAAATAAGTTTCTATTAGATTATTAAAAAAAATAAAAATCTGACATACATTTATTTTTCTCATCCTTTGATACACTTTTTACGTCAACCAATTGCTTTCTGCAAAAGATTAACAAAATTAGGACACATAATATACAAGTAATTAATTTTTTAAAACAAAAAGAAAAATATAACTACATACTTTATCATATCAGCCACCCTACTCCGTCATCCATTATCCATGGCTTCTACTTCTTCCAACAACATCAATCAAATCAAAGCAGCATCTGGGTCTTATAATTTGGCAACAGCATTCAAGTTCTATTTCAACAATGAAATTGCTGAAGAGAAGGCTTGTTTGAAAAGATACTTGGATGAGCGTAACCAACTCAAAAAGAAAGTAGAGGACCGTCAGGTTACACTCAATGAGACACATCATCTGCGTTCATTCAATCAAAAAGCAGTTCAAATTCTTCGTTGTCTAGTTGAAACACAGGAAAGGGAGCGTAAAAGGATTCTTTTGTTGACTGCTCTTATCAATGATATAAGTGACGGGATTCATGAGAAGGAGCGCCAAGCTAAGCTTATGGAGGTTCATGAACAACTCTCCTCTGATGAAGATTAGAGTATTGAATGATTGTTGTCTTTTGGGGTTATATTTTCGTACTTGTTTTTGTTTCTTTATGTTCAATGCTTGATTATCAAATGGCTGTAAGCCTCAAATTGTAATGACTTTGAATTATAATGAAAATTAAGTCTTTGGTTTTTCCTTTTTCAATTGTTGATGCAAATGCGACTGTCATCCATTTGTTGTGGTTGTTTACTATGGACATGATTTGTCATGGCATATTAATTCTCTATTTGTACCATATCATATAGTTTTTTCTACTGGATCTCCACTACACATAAATTCATTCAATATTGAATACTTGAATGATAGTCATATTTTAACAACAGGTTATATTGAATACTTCAATCATATTCATATTTAAATATGTGCATTAGAATGGATAAAAGTAAATGGATGTCTAAATGGGTGGTTGGCAGTTGGCACACAGGCCATTGTGTTATGCTGTTTTCAAAAAAATTGCTTTTGGTGGTCCTTGTCCCCCTTTTTCCCGCCTATCCTCTTGGGAACCATTGAACCACTACTTCCCCAGGCTATTTAAACCCTCGATTGTTTGGGTAAGAACACACAAAAACAAACATATTCCCTTTATAAGATACACAATTAACAATGGCAGCAAATACACCGTTTCAAAAAGTAGTGGAGCATAACCACAATGTGGTGGCGCAACCAAATGCGGTGGAGCCGCCGCAAAAAGTAGTGGACCATAACCACAATGTGGTGGAGGTGCGGCGAAATGTGGTTTTAGATCAGCACAAAGATGTGGAGGAAAGTAGTAATGGTATCGGGCAGAGGGATCCTTTAAATTTGGAAAAACGGATTAGTGATCTTGAAATTATCTATCAACAACTCAAAGAAAGGAAGGAAAGGAGGCAAAGGGATGAAAGCATGGAATACAGCTCTGGTTCGAACAGTTTTGGTGTTTGAATGTTTGTATTTTTCTAGTATCTCATGCTTATGGTGTTTGAATGCTTTTAGTATGGAAATAAATAGGTTATGTATGGAATGTTTCTTACTTTTGATCAATATTAATTAAAATTAGTATGTTTAATTAATTGTTTACGCTTGATTGTGAATGTTTAATTTGGATGAGAGTTTGAATCTTTGCAAATTGGTTATATTTGGATGAGAGTTTGTATCAGACAAGTTGTATAGTGTTTTTCACATTATGGATGTCTTATTTTGTTATACATTCTGTTTCTTTGGCCATGTCCTAAATTGTTTTATACACTTTCTACAAATTAGTTGGAGATTAATATAAATTTACCTGATGGAAAAAAAATGATGATCAAATTACAACATAATAGGGTAAACCAATCTACAACCATGTTTCAAGGTTTCATCTTTTGAACATTATCAAGATGGAAAAAGGAAACCCACCACAAAACAATCTAATAGTTATGTTTCACATATATCTTCGGAAGTTGCCTTGTATTGTTGATTGTGGCCTTTTGTGGAGCTAGAAATTGCATTCTGCTAGTACCTTCCACTTGTGACTGTGGTACCTTAATTGTATTGCTACCACTTGTTTAACACCTTGTGGTTGTTCCTCACCGTATACTTCCCGTCTTAGGTCTTCTAGATCTTTAGGTGGCAATTGCATATTTGGTTTAGCATTTGGTCCATGTCGCTCATAAATCTCAGGAAATATGACCTCTCTTAGTACCTTGTTGGACCATTCCCTATCGTCAGGGTTTATCTTCTTAAGTCTTTTACGACTAGACATATTCTTCGGGCAGTGATGCAAAAATGCTCAAGAAATTTACTACAATGGGGAGTAAAAAGATATGAGGTGAGGAATGAGATGTGACAATCAGGAAGAAGATGTGGAAAAAAGGAAAACCCTATGCCCACTCTTAAATAGAAAAACTCAAAGCACAAACTTAGTCACATGGAAACACTGCAGCATATTTCACACAGTTGTAAGTAAACCCAAATCACAAAGTCAGTCATATTCAATAAGGATTGAGTTTTGAAAATTAACCCAAACCACACAATATTTTCAATTGAATAGTCATATTCGGCATGACTTTAATAGTCAAACTAGGTATGACTTTAATAGTGGTATTAGTCACATTTGATATTGTATTCTGGTATGTAAGTGGGTTATTAGTAACGGTATAAACCGTTTACAAGTTACCATATAACGTTTACAAGGGTTAGTAATTTAGTTTTTGATTTACGTTGACTTTAATAGTCAAAAGTGGTTTTTCCAAACACTGCAGTATAGAACTTTACTGCATATACATGCTAATGTAAATGGAGAAACATAAAGCATCTAAAAAGAAGCATATAATTTCATTGATGAAAAGTAGAGGTCTTTGGGTTTATGTTTCTATTGGGCCAAGTTGCATAAACATTGAAAAAGTTGCCCATAGTTTATAAAAGTTGCCCAATCAAAATTTTGCCAATTTGTACCTGACACTTGTCATAAGTATACACAATGTGGTCAGAAGTACAAGTTGCCCAACAATACTGTGGGATTTTGTCAGTAAGTGCTAAAATTAAAAGTCAAACTACAAAACTCAAAGTTACTTAACACTAGATTAAATATACAATTAAAACATCATTCAATTGAACTATACATACTGAAACCCATAAAAGCAAACCAACATTAACAAAAGAAAATACCAAGAAATACAAATGTAACATACTAGTGTTTATAATTTTTGTAAGGTTCACATTGTTATAAAAATTTGTTTTGCAAGTTATGAAATACAAATGTAACATAATAGTGATTGGGTTCAGTTTCACATTAATTATAACTAGTAAATATTGATTTGATTGACATGAATTAGACCAAAAAAGTCTGCCTGGGAAGACAACCACTATGTAACAACTTATTGCGGGTTTAATTTCTGCAATGATTACGTTTACCACTTGTTTACTACTAGTAATTTTTTGTATTTTATATAATTGGAGTTGCTCATTGTATGGTTTCATGCCTTTCTTATAGGTGTTATACACAACACATAACCTAGCTTGTTTTACCATAACCAGAGAATCATCAAAAAAATGGCTGAAAAACCTAATCTGAAAGAACTTCAAGATATGAGTGGTTCAGATGAACTACATAAATGTATAAAGTTCCTGTTCTCTCAAGAAATTCCGATGAATGAAACGATGCTCATGTGGCTTGGTGAGCGACGCGATGAGCTCCGTATCAGCATTGACAAGCGTTCAGCGAGAATGAATGAGGTTTTTGACCTTAACTTCGATGAAGAAGAAGCTGCTGATGATACCTATGAATCCCTTCGTGAGGTTCAAGTGATGGAGGTCCGTTTGCTCGAGTCCTTTGTGGCCATTCTGAAAGAAGTTCGTGCTCTTATATCCAAGAAGGAGCATGCCATTGTGATGAGGCGAAAAATGATCCGTTTTTAGGGGGTTATTTAAGCCCGAATCCGAATTTATTTGATCAAATATTGCCCTAAATCGTTCCTTTTGTGATTTTAGGTGTTTGGAGAGTGAATTCTGGAAAAGAAACCATTTTGGACGTTTTTGGAGCATAAAAGTGAAGAAAACGGCTAAGTACCAAATTTCCATGCTGAAGATACAAGGTGACGGCATCAAGACCACCATCTTGACGGCGTCAGACATGAGGAATTAATTACCGAAGGTGGTGACGGCGTCAGAAGCCTTCATGACGGCGTCAAAGTGGCAAAAATAAAATACCGTGGTTGATGACGGCGTCACATTGGCCGTCATAAGTGGATCAAGGCCGTCCGAGGAAGTATATGGCGGCGAGGTGACGGCGTCACATGTAACTCTTGACGCCGTCAGCCTGTTTTTCCTATATATAGTTTTCTAGTTTTTTTCATTAAGAGAGAGAAGTTTTGGTGAAACCCTAAAGACGATTTTGGTGCATCTTTTACAGGTTTTTCAAGGGTTCCAAACCCTTGAGACCTTGCATTGTAATTGAGATAAGTGTTCTTTCAATTCAATCAATATGTCTATGTGTTGGTTGTTT
Organism: Artemisia argyi; assembly: GCA_030686995.1. NCBI lineage: Eukaryota > Viridiplantae > Streptophyta > Magnoliopsida > Asterales > Asteraceae > Artemisia > Artemisia argyi. The sequence continues at coordinate 1,134,602 of JARVZY010010800.1, forward strand.
ATATCTTGTTCTTATCTCAATTCCATTATGCTAGGTTAGATCTCTTTTGTGTTTGCTTAGATCTAATGAAACCTAGATGTTGATTATGTGTTGATTACTTGTCTATTCTTGTTTTGGATGAATGATTTATATGTTAGGCTTAAAAAAACTGGCAGATCTCCAAATGGTAACATGCTTGAACGTCTTAAGAAACATGAACCGAGGCGTACTAGGTCTTTATTGGTTGTATTTAATGCATGAGCCACTGTTTACAATCCCTATAGTTGTGCTGGGTCATGGTGTAGGAGGAGATAAGAGCTCATAGAGTTGGGGAGTTATGTATGCCACCCCACGAATGGTATTAAGGAATACAATCCGTCATCCATACAAGTGTAACAAGTAATTAACAAGTAAAAGATATCTAGGGAGTAGTGAAGTCTAAGTAAACACAATTTCTCCAATTACTGCTCACAACTTTAGTATAATTAGTTTATTTTCATTTTTATTATTTTATTTTGATTGCATCTTAGTTTTGGGTTAGTTGATTAGCAACTAATTCCGCCCACTCCTTCAAAACCCGAGATTTTACTTGCTTTCATAAAATATAAAAATACAAAAATAATCATCCCTCACCTATAGAACTATTAATTAGGTTTTCTAACCCTAGCGACACTATTCCTAAGCTGAACGATCAATCCCCCGGTACTTGTCACTATACTATACTACAACGATCAGGTACACTGCCTGGTGGGGGTTGTAAGCTTCTCGAGATCCCTCGAGAGGTAAAGCAAGGTGCGATTCCCACGCATCAAGTTTTTGGCGCCGCAGCCCGGGGAATAGTTATTGTCTAGGTTAGGATTTCTTTTTATTAGGTCTACTTGCTAGATTCCTTTCTAGTAAGATTTTTATTTTTATTTTTAGGTCTTCTTTAGTCTATCTTATTTCTTTGTGCCTCTGTTAGTAAACTAACCTCATTGACTATTCCGTTGACCATTATGGAAAACGCGAATCTACCCCTTTCCCCTAGTGAAGTGGCTGTGTTACGTGGACAAATTGAGAGTGAGATTAGGGAGCTTAGAGAGCTTAATAGGTTAATTAAGATTGAACTCTAACATACATTTAGCGACCTAGCAACCGCCTTGTATTCAAATGAGGACCTAGGGCCTAATGACTTTGTGAGTGTTGTTGAGAGACTAGAAGAGGAGGAAATGGATCCGAGGCTTAATGACTACTTTAATCTATACCCCACTAAGGAGGAGATTGCATACTATAATAATCTTATTGATAACCCGCGATCTCCCTTCACCATGATTGAACCTAAGATCAAGAGAGGCGATCCTAAGAATGCTAAGATACCATGTATGATTGGATATAGACACATTAGCAATGCTTACATTGACTTTAAATCTCCAATCAACATTATGTCCTTAGCGGTTTATAATGATATAGTGAACACAAGACTTGAACCTAGAAGGGATCCCAAGTGCCCCGGTGGAGTTTGTAACTTTGTCGGGAGAGTTAAAGGTTTACGTGTCTTTGTTGGTAATTTCACTTTTGTCACCGACTTTATGATTGTGGAGGATCTTGCTAATGTCATTGATTGTCGATTATCCAATGTTGTGTTTGGCAAACCATTTGTTGAGGAGTCTAAGTTAGAATATGATGAGGTAGAAGGTACGATCCGATTCGCAAGTAACACCGATAGTATCACCTATAGGATGCCCAATAGGATGAAAGAATTTCGCTTTATATCTCGTCTTGATCAAGACAACGTTGGTGCTTTTGAGGATATTGATGAGGAGGATAAGAAAAAGGGCATGGATTATGTATGGGAAAAAAGGAGTCTTTACTACAAGGATTGCTTAGCCCTTGGACCAAGGTATAAAGTTAATGAAGAATCTGCCCAAATGATTATGGGAGCGATTGAGAAAAAAGTGATTGGTTTCTACAAGGAATATTTACAATCGGAGAGTGGAACCAATGATGAGATCACGTAGTAACCCATGACTTTGAGTCTAGCTACAAGACTCGTAAATAAAGAAAAGCGCTTCTTGGGAGGCAACCCATGTTTTGTGTGATTTTTATTTGTTTGATTGTTATTTGCTTCCGTATGCATGCTTTGTTTTTATTGTTGGTTGATCATGCTTCTAAAATAAAACGTGAAAATACTTTACTATGTTGTTTAGCCTAGTCTTAACTTCAACCTAAAAGTATTTTTGCAAAAGATAAGTGTAAGGGGAAACCCCAAATATGTTTTTAAGAAACAAACCGATCATGATTCTCCACAATATTTAATGAACATGTATATTCGTATTTGTTAGAGTCAAATGCTTGTATTGAGTCATAATGAAGTTTTGCAGGATTTTCCAGGAAGTAGGACAAAGTTTTTCCAGAAATTTTCCGGAAACTTAACATAAGAATTTCTGCAGGTCCATTCTGACGGCGTCAGGGTATTGCTCTTGACGGCGTCAGGAGTTAAAATCTGGAAATTTTACCGGTTTTATTTTTCTAACGGAGTCTTATGGTTTTTGTGAATTATTAAGTTTTATAATCTCCAGGAAATCTGCAAACTTCATTCCACAAGCATTATATCTTACTTTGTTTTCTAGGATTTAGTAACTTATATAGGATGCCGCCGATTTTACGCGAGGTTGCCTTGTCTATTGTTGTCAGGATTTACAGGTTATTTGTGACAAGAAGATGATTTATATTCTGGAAGGGAAGCTTTGATTGTTCGTTTTCTTGGAGGAAGATTTAACCTGGCCAACCTATAATCCATACCGAGCGAATCAGGGGAGTATTTGATTTCATTCTCTTTACTTTTTAACTTTTACATTCTTTACTTGAACATTGGGGACAATGTTCATCTTAAGTGTAAGGGGAGGGTAAAAAGATGATACCTTACATATGCACTTTCGCTTGAGTTTGTTTTGTTTGATAGTAGATGAGTAATAAAACTATGAGAAATACTTGTTAGTGTAATTTTAGCGCCAAATTTAAAATTTTTTACAACATTTAAGAGTGAAACTTTAGCCACAGCAAGCGTCTCATGGATAGGAGGTTGTATGACTAGCACATAACCGTATATTCAGAAAAATTTTCCACCCAAAAATGTGAGGTTCGCCTTTAGATTTGATAGGAAAAGCATTTATTATTGGTGCTTATGAGTGTACCGGTAGCATTTAGATTCTAGAACTTGCGTTAGTGATGCATCCCGAGACCGCTAGTGAGACTACATTCGTGTGGTAGGATTTACTACATGATAAGAGGCATTAGGATCACCCTTGTGTTAAACCCGTATCATAATTACTTGACCATTTAAGTCATATTACTTGACTAGTTAAGTCAACTAATTTTTCCCACACCCTTAGCGTTGTACTCATTTTTAGTACACGAAACCCCTAGTACACCCCTCCGAGCCTATCTTTTCGTTTCTAACTTTAAGCATTTTACTTAAAGGAAGAATTTGTTACACCCCACTTAAATGTACACCCAAATCGCCTTAGCCTTCCGTGTATGCGCTCATTTTTAGTGCATTATTGTTATTTGTTAAACCCTAAGTTAACTTTCTAATTGATTACATGGTTGCTAAGTCGAGTCATATCCTTGTACATATTGTTTTGGGACGATTGGGATTCATGGGTAAGTACTTATTTTATGGAGTAATGGGGAAGAACATCATATATTACCCCCATATGAACATTAATTTTAAAAGTGCTCAAAGTGTTTTGATTTTCTTAATTCGAGTCATTAGAATAGTTTAATGTAAAGTATGTAAAGATTCAAGTGTAAGGGGAATTCCCATTCCCTATGATGTATTATTTTGGATGGTAGGGTAAGAGTGTATGCAAAAAAAAAAAAAAAAAAAAAAAAAAAAAATCAAGAAAAAGAAAAAAAAAATAGAAAAAGAAATAAAAAGAAAAAAAAACATACGGACTACCATCCCGTTTCATTCTATGTTCATTTTATGTTTTTTGTTATTTTTCATTTATTAGCTTAAGTCGAGTCTAGTCTTGGCTTAGCAACGCCATCTTGTACATGTAATTAACCAAGATTGTTAACTCACCACCAGTAAAACTTCCTTTATCCAACAAAACCGTGTAATTCATATCCCTATACCTAATTCATATCCCTATACTCTCAGTATTTGAAAATTTTAAGTCGAATATAGTTAGTCAGACTATATTCCACTGTCCCTAGGTTAAATATAGGTGACTAGTCTATATTTAGCCGAGGTTCGATAAAATTTTCAAATACCTAAATTAGGTATACTTGTGATATGTCCATTGGTTTTGGGAAACTGTTCACTAAACAAAGGCGATGTCAACCCTTAAGTTGCAAGTCCCGTCCATACAAGACTTGTAACGTATGTTTTCATATTCCATTGCATAGAAAATAGTAAGGGTAGGTACGTATGGAAAGGAAGTTTTAAGTAGTTCTAAAATAGAACATACTTGGCCAGGATCACGAACTTTTTATAATGAAGGTTTCAGAAGAAAACTTTGATAAATGTAAAGCTGAACTTCAGCTTTTGTAGGTGATGGATTTGTTTGTCCTTTAGAAATCTCATATTTCTTATTTAGAAATCGATAGGTTGTAACGGGTTTTTGATATCATAAGAAATGATATTGATGATATGATGGAATAATTCTAGAGACCATTGCGCAAAACACAATGTCTCGGAAGTAGGTTAGACCATTGTGTAATTCACGATGTCTGGGAAGTAGATTCGACCATTGTGTGACTCAAAACATTTGAGAAATGGTTAAGACCATTGTATAATACAATGTCTTGGAAAATAGACGAGACCATTGTAATTAGTTACAATGTCCGGGGAATAGGAAAGACCATTGTAATCAGTTACAATGTCTTGGACATAAAATGTGGGAGTAGGAACATGATTGGGAGAATGTGATTGTGTCGAAATGCCCTAGAATAGGCATACACAGATATGTTTAGTCCATTGTTTAGATAAATAATTGAAAATAAACCGAGTTTATATATCAATATACTAATGCTTACGGGGAAATGCTCAAAATGGGTATATATGAATATACTAACATGTTTGTGTATCATAACATGCTTACTAAATCCATAATCGTCTGGAGGATGGAAGACACGGAGAGCGGAAGGCTATAAAATGTTTTTGCTTGTATGTGCGGTTATAGTTTAGGTCTCAATTAGACCCGTTTCTCTATAACCATGGCTCTGATACCAATCTGTAACACCCCCAATTCATGGTTGCAGCGGAATTCGAACTGGGTGTTACTCGACGGCACAATAGTCACAATAATAGAAAACGAACTCCAATTGAGTCGTTTTTAAAAGATTTATCATTCAAATTATATAAATATCAGAGTTTACAAAATGAGGTCCCAATTGGTTCCATGTTTACAAATCACATTAAGTGAGTTTTTGAATGATAATAAAATTTATAGCCCTCTTGAGTATCCGTGTCCTTCCGTGCCATCCTTGATCGTCACGAACCTGAAATACATGCTTGAGAGGTCAACACAAAGGTTGAGTGATATTCATAGAGTTTGTTAAATCGTTTGAACACAATATGTTGGTAGTGTGAGTTATAAGCTCACACCAATGTTTGGAAAACAAAACAGGTAGGCTACATTATTATACGCCCGGAATAGTTATTATACACTAAGCTTATGACACCATAACGTTAACGTGTACCAATATCGATCGGCAGATTTATCCCGGTAGGTACTTTGCTAACATACCTAAATCTCAAATATTAATGCATTTGTTTGAACTTAGTCAATACAAATGGGATTCGTCAATCCCAATAGGCCTATTATTAATATTCGCGCTCACTATTGCTAGTGACTAAATGGTTCATAATAAAGGATCTCGGTTTAGCAAGGTTGGTACTTAGTGATAATAAAACATCGTCGTGAAGCATACATTAGAAAGCATCGTGTTCGGTTAAAATAGCATGTATTCCCCCAAGGGTTTGTAAAACAATTAAGTAATGGAAAATGGGGCTATGAACTCACCTTAAGTAAGATAGCAAGTAATGAATGTAACGGTTGAATCGTGAAGGTTTCTACAAGCAACCTATAATAGAATGTCGCGACTTAGGATCGGAGTAAAGAATATAACGGAGTGCCTATATATATATCTTGCATTTAGTCCATGATGTGGTATGATGTATATTGTATGTCCTTGAAAGAAAAGATTCATGAACATGTATGTTTTGTATATCGTTTACTACCGTTCGGGCTGACATATTTCAGAAGTCATGTTAGTAAGCATTCGAGGAGCCAGGACACTTTAATTCGTAAATCCACAACTCATCTCGACGGCTTACATAATGAACTCCTCACATGAGGCTCCCTACTATTGTAGTAGTTGATGAAATATATAGATATAAGTTTTGATCCGAAAAGTTTACATGTCCGATATTTGAATAAACTTAGGAAAGTTTATTAGTACATGAAGATTGTTATTAGGGATAGTTTCATAAGTCTTGAATGACCATTTTCTCTTGGTAATATCTCATGGTTTCCTTTTTAAGTGAAGTAGATCCAAATTGCTTGTTCATGTTATCGCCTAATTCATTGTTTCATGTTTACGCCTATGTAAGTTGTTATGGTCATTTCGTCATGGCCTAGCCATGACCTTTAGTCCTTGTTTCAAGGTCATGAGACACAACCTTGGCTCTAGCTATGGTGGTGGTCTTGTTTATAGGTCATAATAATCTCTTGTTCCTTTTAAAGTATAACCATAACTTAGTGACTTATTATATGTAAATAGCTGTTAAGAAATTGTGAAATATCTTACTCAGAAAGTGTTTTCAAGGCTCGAGCCTCTTTGTTCCTGAACGAAAACGTCGTTCCGGACAATTTTCGTGTTTTAACTTTTTGATGAATCGGACCAGAAGTGGGACTTTCAAAAAGTCAGAATGCGATTCAGGAAGGTTTAGGCAGTTTTACCGGAAATCTTTGGTAACTTCAAATCGCCATAACTTTTGACTCGTATACTCGTTTTAGGTGGTTCAAATTGCTATGGTTTCCTTGTTAAGTCCTCTACTGTAATATGTAATAATCCAATATAAAATTTTTACCATTTTGATCAGGTTATACCAACAAAGTCACTAGTTTACTTGTTTTATGAACTTGTCTTATCAATCAATAACAATAACTTGTTTTGGTCATTTTTATACATCATGGACATGATAACAAGACAATATATAGCACAAATAATATGTAAATAACATGAACATGATTATTTAACAAGAATCAAGTTAGGGTTTGGCTCACAACTTTTGGCTTTCAAAGATGAAAGGAAGTTAACATGTAAGGATAGGACTTTGATAGACTTGCTTCAACCCTTTTTCACTTCATGCAATCTTTCTACCCTTGGTATTCTTGAAAGATGGATGATGAAGGTTTAGGTGGATTGAGTGGATTCAAACTCAAGAGAAATCACCAAGTATATGAAGTTATGGAAGTGTTTGATGAATGATAACCTATCTAGGGTTTCTACCTTGAAGAATCACTTGAACCTTGCAAGAAATTGGAAGGAAATGAGCAAAGGATGGAATGGTTATGGGGTTTGGGATGCACGGTACCAAGAAGGGGGAATGGGGGTTTTTATAGTCCAAGTTAGGAAGCTTACTAGGAAAGTGTTACAACTTGGTGACCAAGTTGTAATTAGGTGTTGATTTTAGGGGTAAATTCAAGAGATTGAGCCACCTAGTGTGAATCCCCCCTCCTAGAGGCGGTTTGGGATTACTTGGAGGGTAAGGGTTGGCCTTGGATGATATTATCCAAGTATTGGATGAGTTTTGACTCCGGGAAATGCCAATCGTAAATGATTAAGCCTCAAAACGTAAAACCGGGTGTCGTAAAATTATGGAATTTGAAAGTATTGTTAAACATGTTCATATAGTCCATAATAAAATATAAAATGAGTGGTAGGATCTATCGGGTGCCAAAACCCTGCTAAAAACTGGAAACACGGGTCTAAAACGCGTAATACGTAAAATGTACGAATTTTGCGTAAAACTGAGAAAAGTAAAATGTTACTTTTCTAATAGGATAAAAATGATTTAAAATGACTTATAATGTCTAGACTGGGCTCAGTCTAGTGTCGATTGGTATTAAATGTCTTTTAGACATCAAACCGTAAGCCTAAAAATCACGAAATGACTTATATCATCAAGGGATGATTTTTGGTCAATGGAGGAGGGAAAAATATGTTGACTTTTTCTAATAAGTTGAAAACTTAAATCGTCTTAGAAATGCGGTGCAGGTATAGGCTAAGGTTACGGCTGAGTAAAAACGCTTAAAACTGAAAATTCCAGTTTTTCACGGCCGAGGTTTATTCTGGTCATATTTTTCTCAGTCACGATTAATTCTCAAATAAATCATGAGTATGTCAAACATTTTTCTGATGTGGGGTCACCTGACGGAGTCAAATTTCGTTGTGCGTAGAATTTCTGAATGACGTTTTACCCTAAAACGGGTAAATCCTTAATAACTTTCACGGAAATGATCTGACGAATGTCAAACATTTATTTTGCCATGGAAATGATTTATCACTCGAGAATATCAAATAAAAATCAACTTTCGGGAAAGTTTCGGGAAAAATGAATAGTAAAAGTGAATAGTGAAATTTTCCGGGAATGGTAATTAACCTGAAAATGCGAATTGTTACATATTACAGCCGAGAGATGTGAGTATCTAAACACTATTTGTGAGGTGCTAGTGTATGACCTCCGTGCTTGTCTATTGGTCTTTAGTGGAACGATTATTTGTTGTAATTACTTTTATATTAGTGTTAAATGACCCCTAACTTGTCTTTTGAGTAGAATAAAAGCTCATTTGCTTGAGGACAAGCAAATCTCAAGTGTAAGGGTATATGATGAGGCGAAAAATGATCCGTTTTTAGGGTGTTATTTAAGCCCGAATCCGAGTTTATTTGATCAAATATTGCCCTAAATCGTTCCTTTTGTGATTTTAGGTGTTTGGAGAGTGAATTCTGGAAAAGAAACCATTTTGGACGTTTTTGGAGCATAAAAGTGAAGAAAACGGCTAAGTACCAAATTTCCATGCTGAAGATACAAGGTGACGGCGTCAAGACCACCATCTTGACGGCGTCAGACATGAGGAATTAATTACCGAAGGTGGTGACGGCGTCAGAAGCCTTCATGACGGCGTCAAAGTGGCAAAAAAAAATACCGTGGTTGATGACGGCGTCACATTGGCCGTCATAAGTGGATCAAGGCCGTCCGAGGAAGTATATGGCGGCGAGGTGACGGCGTCACATGTAACTCTTGACGCCGTCAGCCTGTTTTTCCTATATATAGTTTTCTAGTTTTTTTCATTAAGAGAGAGAAGTTTTGGTGAAACCCTAAAGACGATTTTGGTGCATCTTTTACAGGTTTTTCAAGGGTTCCAAACCCTTGAGACCTTGCATTGTAATTGAGATAAGTGTTCTTTCAATTCAATCAATATGTCTATGTGTTGGTTGTTTATATCTTGTTCTTATCTCAATTCCATTATGCTAGGCTAGATCTCTTTTGTGTTTGCTTAGATCTAATGAAACCTAGATGTTGATTATGTGTTGATTACTTGTCTATTCTTGTTTTGGATGAATGATTTATATGTTAGGCTTAAGAAAACTGGCAGATCTCCAAATGGTAACATGCTTGAACGTCTTAAGAAACATGAACCGAGGCGTACTAGGTCTTTATTGGTTGTATTTAATGCATGAGCCACTGTTTACAATCCCTATAGTTGTGCTGGGTCATGGTGTAGGAGGAGATAAGAGCTCATAGAGTTGGGGAGTTATGTATGCCACCCCACGAATGGTATTAAGGAATACAATCCGTCATCCATACAAGTGTAACAAGTAATTAACATGTAAAAGATATCTAGGGAGTAGTGAAGTCTAAGTAAACACAATTTCTCCAATTACTGCTCACAACTTTAGTATAATTAGTTTATTTTCATTTTTATTATTTTATTTTGATTGCATCTTAGTTTTGGGTTAGTTGATTAGCAACTATTTCCGCCCACTCCTTCAAAACCCGAGATTTTACTTGCTTTCATAAAATATAAAAATACAAAAATAATCATCCCTCACCTATAGAACTATTAATTAGGTTTTCTAATCCTAGCGACACTATTCCTAAGCTGAACGATTGTGACAACCGGCAGTTTAGGGAGCTATTTTTAAAACCCGCATTACAACTTAAGTTCGTTTATAATTTTTATTTGAAATTTTCATTTCACAACGAACCTGTAAGACCTATGTTATGGATATTTTATTTAATGACGTTATGGAATTCGTGAATTATGTTCATAATTCATTTTTGATTATGTGATCGGTGATGTATATTTGAATTCTCACTTGGTACTACGTTGACTTTGGCACTAGGATTACCTAACATAGTTTTATGATTCGTCTTAACGAGTCCGTTATATATTTTAATTAATTACGAGAGGTTCTCGTGTAATATGGAAATTTTAAAATGAGTTCGGGTTCGGGCCACGTGTTTTACATCTACCCACATTACCCGCTCAACCGTAATAATATCTTTATTATTACTATTATTATTATTATTACTCTTATTATTATTATTATTATTATTACATTTTAAAAAAAAAAAAAAAAAGAAAAGAAAAGAAAAAGTTAATAAGGGTGTGTTTGTCCGGTTTTTACCCACACACACAACACAAACACAAACTTATTTCTCTCTCTCATCTCTCACCTCACTCTCTTTTCCCTCTTTGTCTAAACCCTAGCCGCACACCATAGCCGGCCACCACCTTAACCACCGCCGGCCACCACTCTAAACCACCACCATATTCTTGATCTACATCATCTAATCTACTAGATCTACAACACCACGCGCCTCCTACCACCATTTTTATCACACGAATCACCATTTTCTTCACCACTATTCGTTGTTTTTGAAGAGTTATCACGGGTTTGAGCTCTAGATCGAAGGTGAGACGAGTTTTCACTCGTATTGTTAATAAAAATCGTGACCTAAGGTCACGACTTGGTGATATCCGAATGGGTTTTCATTTAAAAACGTGTAACACTTATGGATCTTGGATGAAAAACGTTTTTCTTAATAGTTTGGTATCCGGGTTGGTTTGCTCGATGGGTTAATTCGAACCGTGAGTCTAAGACTCACGGCATAGTTTTTGATCCGAGCGTATGGGCTCGATCTGCTTATCTTCTTGATCTTGAGGTTGTGGTTTCATATGTTGTTGCGTTGGATTGTTGTTCCGACTCATTGGAGTCGCGGCTTAATGCCGAGTTTGGTTAAATGATGCCAAGACCTTCGTGGTCGATTTGGCAGTCGGGTGTGCTCTTTGGGAGCTTATATTTTGGTGACCCTTGGTTTGTTCTTCGAGCCATGGCAGCTCGTGATGTGACCGAGACTCAATTGAGTCGTATAGCCTCGGGTTCGGCTTGGTAAACCGACCCGAACACTTACTTGGTTGATGTTATTTTTGTGCTAATTGTGAACTATTTGTTATATTATTATTTCTTATGATTGTTTTTGGTTAAGATTGTTGTTGTGGTATTATTTTCTCGGCCGTATACATTGGGTCGAATTGGTTATGGTTTTGGTATTGAGGAGTTGTTGTCGAGTGGAATGTGATATGAGGACCGGTTATGAGACGGTCGTTAGATTGACGGAGATAGGTTAGTCGGGTGCCGTAGTCGGACCTTATTGTTGTAGCCCGTGGTTGAGATTGTGATTGGACGGAGATTTATTATTTATGACTTTGGTTTATTATTGGACTTGGACAATGAGCCGAGGGTCATGACTCGGACATATGACCATTTCGTATAACTCAATAAATATTAAAAGTGAAACGAGAATAATAAAACTCGTAATAATAATTATTAATAATATGAACGTTTATACGAAAGTATATACGTGAATAACGTATATATAACTATATAAACGCGTATATTAATAATAATAATAATCACGAGTCGTATTATAAATAATACGATTAGATATATATTAGGCTACGAGCGTGGCGTAATATTATTAAACGTATTATTATTATTAAAAATTGTGTTATAAACGGGAAACTCCCGACAATTATGAAATGTTTAATAAAAAGTCATTTCGGATATATAACGAATAAACTTATTGAGTTAGGCGAAATTGTTGTCACTCGGGTCCAAGTAAGTTATTATTTGTGACATTCGTGTTGTCTCGGATATATGACGACTAATATAGACGTTTTCTATAAGTAAATAACCACTCAACCGTAAGGTTGAGCCGGGTTGTTTGGTTATATGAAACGAATATATTAGTGGGCAGCGTATCCTATGACGCCCACAGGTTGTAGTATATGTAAAGTGTAATAGATTGCGAGTGTATATATCGGGAAATCTGGCCAATTTGACGATATATATGAGGAATTTATTAAACTATGATATATACTATATAGTAATTATGTGCTATGTGCTTTATATGTGCTTTAGATGGGGTGTAATCTTGGAACGGTATATTACGTAAATAAATACGAGGATTATCAAATCGACGGATTCGGTAAACTTTGGCGATTTATTTAAATGATATATTGGGCTAATATTAGATCTATAGTTTATTTTATCTTCTACATGTGATCTTGTTGGTTTGTTTTGAGTCGACCCACCACCCGTATGGATACCAAACGCAAATACACCAAACTAATACGAAATGGATTTTCGGAAATAAAACGGATTCTCGTCCGGGTTTGGGAATATTATATATTTGAGGAAATGATTTCTGAAAGAGTTAATATTGTTAGGTCGTGCCAAGTCCGTAGTTGCTGTTTCGTGAGTTATCATACATCTTATTGCTACCTACCTCGTCTTGCTATTTTCTGGACTTGAGGTGAGTCATAGCCCCACTTTTTACTCTTGAACTATGTTTTCAACGATTGGGGTGAGAAACGTGCAAATCATTTTACGTGGACTATTATCGTTTTTATATTATTTCTAAACTTGCTATGCGTATGGACTAGGATCTATTGTCAGCTTTAGTCACACCTTTTGTGTGTACTATTCAAGGTTGGCTTATTTGGTTATTTGGGATTGTCAGCTTTAGTCACATAGTTTCGTGTGTACTATTCAAGGTTGGCTTATTTGGTTATTTGGATTGTCAGCTTTAGTCACATATTTGTTGTGTGTACTATTCAAGGTTGGCTTATTTGGATTGCCAGCTTTAGTCACATAGTTTCGTGTGTACTATTCAAGGTTGACTTATTAGATACTGTAGTGTGCACCTATAGGTTATTAATACTTCGGAGGTTATCCGAGTATTTATTGGTATTGCGGGGGTTACCCGAATATCTATGTTGTTACGGAAGGGTATCCGTGTGTTGTGGTTATTGCGGAAGGGGTTCCGTGTGTTATGTTGAGAGCGGAGGGTATCCGCAGGCTTTTAGCGAATCCTTAGTCTAGCTAGCAAGCGTTTTGCGTATATGTCCACTATATTATTAGTTGAATTTAAACCTATGATCTCACCAGCGAAAGCTGACTTTTAGCACGTTTTCTCAGGTAATTAAGTGTTGAGGTGCATGCTTGGATTGGAAGGCTCGGCTAAGGCTCTCGGTTTATGGATCTATATTTTCTAAACTCTGATAATTAAATTTGGACCTATTGTTATTTTATTTTGGGCCTGACTCTGAACGATGTTGGGATAAATGTAAACCTTAAAACCCCGTTTTGGTTGTGTTTTTACTATGTTTACTTTATCTCGTTCTATATTGTCTTGTGTTGGATACCAATCCCCGTAGCACCCCGAAAGCTTGTTGAGTCTTCCGCTGTATCAGATTTTGGGGGTGTTACAGATTGGTATCAGAGCCAAGGTTATAGAGAACTAGGTAAATAAACGCCTAAACTATAACCGTATTTTTATAGAAAATGATCCTTGACTACCGCCCGCCAGCCCGCCAAGCCGAAGCATCTTCTATTATTTGAGGTATTATGAGATATTTGAAATGATTGTTAGATTTGAGATTTATTGAGATGATTTGAGGTTTATGGATTTTAGTAATAAGATGGCGTTCTCGAGGATTTATATGGTCTACATGTTTTATAAACATTTTAGTAATGCGGTGTTTGAAATTCTTTTATTGAGATTATATGGAATTATTTGATGAGTATGTTGGTATGGTTTTATGAGTTGTGATTTAGTTGTTTTGATACACTTACACCTACCCTACGCCGTTGTCACAAACTATGGCCTCCCTTACGCCCGATGTCGTCGAGGATATTCTTACTGCACCGGTTTTACCTGCACAGTTCATTATGGCATCTGATGATCCTTACCAGATGGCCATGACTCCAGTTACTGTATCACAGGCAGCTTCTACTTCAGCACTACCTGCTGCATCTACGCAGGGACCCTCATCTTCTTTAGGGTTCCCTGGTACATCGAGGCAGCTTACTCTTCATCAGGCTTTGGCTCGTGTGGCCCCGCGCTTTGCCCACCGAGCTACGGCACGCATGTCGGTACGCCCTACTCCATCACCTTTACAGATTGATGCTCATTCCCTTCTGTCTGAGGCGCCACCCACATCATTGCGTCGTCGTCCTAGATCACCTACTACATCTACACATGGTTCACCTAGTAGGAGACGACGATTGATGAGGTACTCTTCCGATGAGGAGGAGGAGTACGAGGGTGAGGATGAGGCTGAGGACCCTGAGCGGGAGGATGACCCTCAGGAGGCTGAGCAGGGTGATGATGATGACCCTGAGGAGGAGGATGACCTTCAGGAGGATGAGATGCCTGATGATGATAATGATGTGTTAGCACCACCAGCTCAGGCTGAGAAGCCCGATTCCCCGATACATCCGTTAGAATCGGTTCCACCTGATCATCCATTTTCGTTTGATACACCACCTGGTAGTCCTGTGGCGTCGGATGCACCTTCTGAGGTTTCTGCTGAGCATGCAGAGTTAGGTGAAACTGGTAGGATGTGGGCTCAGATTACTGCACAGGGCGAGAGGATCTCGCGGATGTCTGACCGACTTGAGATGATTATTGCTGAGTTTATTGCTGAGTTTGTTGTTGAGTTGAGAGTTGATTTGACTACTGTCATGGGCAGGACGATAGCGATTAGGACATGTATGATAGAGATACATGAGCAGATAGAGAGTCTGCAAAGAGGTTTCCTCACGGCTCGCGAGGGAGATCGCAAGCTGTGGCAGAGGAACACAGTGTTAGAAAAGGAGGTTGCGAACCTCAAGAGGGATAGAGATACACATCGTGTTGAGCAAGGATCGTTATTGAGGAGTCCACGCTAGCATCGTGGCTAGATCGATTTGGAATCAGGTTGTTGTGTTGCTACATAAGCCAAGGAGTATTTGGTTAGGAGAGCTAGTTATTATAGCTCTTATGTCATGATATTCGGATTGTACGTTCGTCTCGTATGGAACGATTAGTATTTATCATGTCTTTGGTATTTTGGAACGAAGTTTCGATCGCTACTTGTATGGACGATGGTGATCTCGTACGATATTCTACGGTTTTGGCGTACATGGAGAATTGTGTTCCTATTTGCGTGGTTGATATTGTCTTGGAATTATATTAATGGCTGTACGACGAAACCCTGTCAGAGCTACCCGAACTGGTACGGCAGCGACTATCCCTGGTCGCCGAGGATGTCGTCCTACCCGAAATGTTGAAACCCCTACTCCTGACAACCTGGACACCACTAACCGTAACAACAGGAATCAAAATGTTGATGTTCAGGGAGACAATGGTCATGTTCCACTTAATGCACCTACTGTGGATCAAGCAATGATCAACCAACTCGTGGAGCAAAGAGTTGCTGAACTACTCACTGAGTCAAATCATTCCAACAATTCTGCTGGAACTTTTCCACCTGTTCGTGCTAATGGATGTCAATACAAGGAATTCAAGATTTGCGGACCCATTGAGTTTGGTGGAACTGAAGGAGTGGTTTACTTAGTCAGATGGATTGAGAAGACTGAGTCAGTGTTTAATGTTAGTGGTTGTGCGGAGAATGCAAAGGTAAAGTTTGCTTCTTTTACTTTCAAGGATGAAGCTTTGACTTGGTGGAACAACTATCGAAGTGCAGTTGGGAGTGATGTAGCTTATGCTATGACTTGAGAGCAATTTAAGTCCTTGCTGATTCAGACTTATTGCCCAAGGAATGAGGTCAAGAAGCTAGAGATTGAGTTTTGGAACCACAAGGTGAAAGGTAATGATATGGCAACTTACAATCGTCGTTACCAGGAGTTAGCCTTGTTGTGCCCTGATATGGTGAAAACTGAGACTCAAAAGATTGAAAGGTATACTGATGGATTGCATGTAGCTACGAGGAATGATGTAATTTCTGCTAGGCCTGTAAACATCCATGAGGCAATCACAATTGCTCAACAACTTATGGATTCATTGGAATTAGAAGAAGCTGATAAGGAGAAGAATGGAAAGAGAAAGAGAGACCGTCACTCTAAGAGTAATGATCACCGAAGCAAGAGACAAGCTAAGGCTTATGCTATTGGGAATGGAGATAAGAAGAATCAGAACGGTGATGCACCCAAGTGTGATCGTTGCCATCAGCATCACACTGGATGGTGTAGTGTGAAATGCCAGAATTGCTCAAAGAAAGGACACACAGCTAGGGACTGTAGAGCTCGACCTCTTACTATGGTTCAAGCTGCTCCTGAGATGAGAAATAAGGCAGATGTTACTTGTTATGGGTGTGGAAAGAAGGGACACTATAGGAATGAGTGTAGAGAATCGCGGAACCGTGGAAATCAAGGCTCGGGTGGTAATGGGTACAATTATGGAAACCGTGGAGCTGGAGGAAACCGTGGACGACAAGATAATGGGGACCAACGTGTGGAAGCTGGAGCTGCTCAGGGAAGAGTGTATGCACTCGGGAACGAGAGAGGAGAAGATCCGAACGTCGTTACTGGTACGTTCCTTCTCAATAATCGTTATGCTTCCATACTGTTTGATACTGGTGCCGATAGGAGTTTTGTGTCCACTACCTTTGCACCCTTACTAGAGAAACCCCCGATGGCCTTAGGAATTGGATATGATATTGAGTTAGCTAATGGAAACATAGAAAGGATTAATACTATCATTCGAGGTTGTACGTTAAATTTCTTGAACCACCCTTTCAACATAGATCTTCTACCCGTCACGTTAGGAAGTTTTGATGTAATCATTGGTATGGATTGGTTGTCGAAGTATCATGCTCACATACTTTGCGACGAGAAGATCGTGCGTGTACCCTACGGAAAGGAAGTCCTAAATATACTAGGAGACCGAAAGGATTATAGGAGCCCATCCCGATTAGCAGTTATATCTTACACAAAGTTACCGAAGTTAATGGAGAAGGGATGTTACCTTTTCTTAGCCCAAATTTCTGAGAAGGGCGAGACGAAGAAAAAGGAAAGGTGCATTGGAGATGTGCCTATAGTTCGTGATTTTCCTGATGTGTTTCCTGATGATTTGCCGGGAATCCCGCCGACTAGACAAGTGGAGTTTCAGATTGAGTTGATACCTGGTGCTGCACCTGTAGCACGAGCACCTTATCGTCTTGCACCTACCGAACTGGAAGAGTTGTCAAAACAATTGGCGGAGTTAGCCGAAAAGGGATTCATAAGACCAAGTTCTTCACCTTGGGGAGCCCCAGTCTTATTTGTGAAGAAGAAGGATGGATCGTTTCGTATGTGTATTGACTATAGAGAGTTGAATAAGTTAACGGTGAAGAATCGATACCCGTTACCTAGGATCGATGACTTGTTCGATTAACTTCAAGGATCGAGTGTGTATTCGAAGATCGACTTGAGATCGGGATATCATCAACTTCGGGTTCGCGAGGAAGATATTCCGAAAACGGCTTTCAGGACCCGTTACGGGCATTACGAGTTTCAGGTGATGCCGTTTGGGTTGACTAACGCACCAGCAATATTCATGGATCTCATGAATCGTGTGTGCAAGCCATACTTGGATAAGTTCGTGATTGTATTCATCGATGACATTCTGATTTATTCAAAGAGTAAGAAAGAGCATGAGGAACATTTAAGACTCATTTTGGAATTGCTCAGGAAGGAGAAACTTTATGCCAAGTTTTCGAAATGCGAATTTTGGATTCCGACAGTACAATTTTTGGGTCATGTGATTGACAGACAAGGAGTCCATGTGGATCCTGCAAAAATTGAGGCGATAAAAGATTGGGCTGCACCTACAACCCCGACCGAAGTTCGTCAATTTTTGGGTTTAGCTGGTTATTACCGAAGATTCATTGAGGGATTTTCGAAGATAGCTAAACCATTGACCAAATTGACTCAAAAGAGTGTTACGTATGAATGGGGAGATAAAGAAGAGGAAGCGTTTCAATTGCTTAAGAAAATGTTGTGTAGTGCTCCTATCTTAGCGTTACCAGAAGGTAACGAGGATTTCGTCGTCTATTGTGACGCCTCACATAAAGGTTTAGGAGCCGTGTTAATGCAACGAGAGAAGGTGATAGCTTATGCTTCCCGACAGCTCAAAAAGCATGAGAAAAACTACACTACCCATGATTTGGAGCTCGGTGCTGTGGTTTTTGCTTTAAGGATATGGAGACATTACTTGTACGGAACCAAGTGTGTTGTGTTTACCGACCACAAAAGTCTACAACACATCTTGAATCAAAAAGAGCTCAACATGAGACAGCGACGTTGGATCGAGTTGCTAAGCGATTATGATTGTGAAATTCGCTACCACCCTAGTAAAGCAAACGTTGTTGCTGATGCTCTTAGTCGAAAGGAAAGAATACAACCATTACGAGTTAGGTCATTAGGAATGACTATCGTATCGCCATTACCGTCTCAAATACTTGAAGCTCAAACGGAAGCGATGAAGGCAGAAAATAGACCTGCCGAGAATATATTTGGGATGGCTGATAACGAGAAAGGATTTGTTAAACGTTCTGATGGATTATTATGTTTTGGAGATCGGATTTGGGTACCTTTACATGGAGGAATTCGGGAATTGATTATGCATGAGTCGCATAAGTCAAAGTACTCCATTCATCCTGGTTCCGATAAAATGTATCAGGATCTTAAGAAGTTCTATTGGTGGCCAAATATGAAGGCAGATATAGCATCGTACGTTAGTAAGTGCTTGACATGCGCCAAGGTTAAGGCTGAACACCAGAGACCGTCAGGACTACTAACGCAACCAGAACTTCCAGTCTGGAAATGGGAGCGGATTACTATGGACTTCATTACCAAATTACCGAGGACAGCTAGCGGTTGTGACGCTATCTGGGTAATTGTGGATCGTCTGACAAAGTCTGCTCATTTCTTAGCTATTAGTGAAGATGATAATGTGGATAAGCTTGCAAGGTTATATGTGAAGGAAATTATTTCGCGTCATGGAGTCCCGATATCTATTATTTCGGATCGTGATAGTCGTTTTACGTCAGCTTTGTGGCGATCACTTCAAACGGCTTTGGGGACGAGGCTTGATATGAGTACTGCATATCATCCCCAAACCGATGGTCAAAGTGATAGGACCATTCAGACGTTAGAGGATATGCTTCGTGCATGCATCATAGACTTTGGTAAAGGCTGGGAGAAGTATTTACCCCTTGCGGAGTTCTCCTATAATAACAGCTACCATACAAGTCTTAAGGCTGCACCCTTCGAAGCTTTGTATGGCAGAAAGTGTCGTTCGCCTATTGGTTGGGCAGAAGTTGGAGATAGTCAACTTACAGGCCCTGAGCTTATTTTAGAAACTACAGAGAAAGTGACTCAGATTCGTGATCGGTTGCAAGCCGCCAGAGATAGGCAGAAGAGCTACGCCGATCAGAGACGTAAACCTTTAGAGTTCCAGGTTGGAGACAAAGTGATGCTGAAGGTCTCGCCTTGGAAAGGTGTAATACGTTTCGGGAAACGTGGTAAACTCAACCCACGCTACATTGGACCATTCTTGATCTTAGAAAGAATTGGGCCCGTGGCTTATAGGTTGGAATTACCGTCTGAACTGAGCAAAGTTCACGACGTGTTTCACGTGAGTAATTTGAAGAAATGTCTTTCTGATGAAATGCCCGTCATTCCAATGAGGGACATTCGTGTTGATGAGAAACTGAATTTCGTGGAGGAACCGATCGAGATTTTAGATCGTGAAGTTAAACGACTCAAGAGGAGTCGCATTCCGCTCGTCAAGGTTCGTTGGAATTCCCGACATGGACCAGAATATACGTGGGAACGTGAGGACGAGTTCAGGAAGAGATATCCGAAGCTTTTCACTTCGTAGATGAATTTTTCCGAGTGAAACCCGGGACGGGTTTCCTTCTGAGACGGGGAGGATGTGACAACCGGCAGTTTAGGGAGCTATTTTTAAAACCCGCATTACAACTTAAGTTCGTTTATAATTTTTATTTGAAATTTTCATTTCACAACGAACCTGTAAGACCTATGTTATGGATATTTTATTTAATGACGTTATGGAATTCGTGAATTATGTTCATAATTCATTTTTGATTATGTGATCGGTGATGTATATTTGAATTCTCACTTGGTACTACGTTTACTTTGGCACTAGGATTACCTAACATAGTTTTATGATTCGTCTTAACGAGTCCGTTATATATTTTAATTAATTACGAGAGGTTCTCGTGTAATATGGAAATTTTAAAATGAGTTCGGGTTCGGGCCACGTGTTTTACATCTACCCACATTACCCGCTCAACCGTAATAATATCTTTATTATTACTATTATTATTATTATTACTCTTATTATTATTATTATTATTATTACATTTAAAAAAAAAAAAAAAAAAAAAAAAAAAAGGAAAAGTTAATAAGGGTGTGTTTGTCCGGTTTTTACCCACACACACAACACAAACACAAACTTATTTCTCTCTCTCATCTCTCACATCACTCTCTTTTCCCTCTTTGTCTAAACCCTAGCCGCACACCATAGCCGGCCACCACCTTAACCACCGCCGGCCACCACTCTAAACCACCACCATATTCTTGATCTACATCATCTAATCTACTAGATCTACAACACCACGCGCCTCCTACCACCATTTTTATCACACGAATCACCATTTTCTTCACCACTATTCGTTGTTTTTGAAGAGTTATCACGGGTTTGAGCTCTAGATCGAAGGTGAGACGAGTTTTCACTCGTATTGTTAATAAAAATCGTGACCTAAGGTCACGACTTGGTGATATCCGAATGGGTTTTCATTTAAAAACGTGTAACACTTATGGATCTTGGATGAAAAACGTTTTTCTTAATAGTTTGGTATCCGGGTTGGTTTGCTCGATGGGTTAATTCGAACCGTGAGTCTAAGACTCACGGCATAGTTTTTGATCCGAGCGTATGGGCTCGATCTGCTTATCTTCTTGATCTTGAGGTTGTGGTTTCATATGTTGTTGCGTTGGATTGTTGTTCCGACTCATTGGAGTCGCGGCTTAATGCCGAGTTTGGTTAAATGATGCCAAGACCTTCGTGGTCGATTTGGCAGTCGGGTGTGCTCTTTGGGAGCTTATATTTTGGTGACCCTTGGTTTGTTCTTCGAGCCATGGCAGCTCGTGATGTGACCGAGACTCAATTGAGTCGTATAGCCTCGGGTTCGGCTTGGTAAACCGACCCGAACACTTACTTGGTTGATGTTATTTTTGTGCTAATTGTGAACTATTTGTTATATTATTATTTCTTATGATTGTTTTTGGTTAAGATTGTTGTTGTGGTATTATTTTCTCGGCCGTATACATTGGGTCGAATTGGTTATGGTTTTGGTATTGAGGAGTTGTTGTCGAGTGGAATGTGATATGAGGACCGGTTATGAGACGGTCGTTAGATTGACGGAGATAGGTTAGTCGGGTGCCGTAGTCGGACCTTATTGTTGTAGCCCGTGGTTGAGATTGTGATTGGACGGAGATTTATTATTTATGACTTTGGTTTATTATTGGACTTGGACAATGAGCCGAGGGTCATGACTCGGACATATGACCATTTCGTATAACTCAATAAATATTAAAAGTGAAACGAGAATAATAAAACTCGTAATAATAATTATTAATAATATGAACGTTTATACGAAAGTATATACGTGAATAACGTATATATAACTATATAAACGCGTATATTAATAATAATAATAATCACGAGTCGTATTATAAATAATACGATTAGATATATATTAGGCTACGAGCGTGGCGTAATATTATTAAACGTATTATTATTATTAAAAATTGTGTTATAAACGGGAAACTCCCGACAATTATGAAATGTTTAATAAAAAGTCATTTCGGATATATAACGAATAAACTTATTGAGTTAGGCGAAATTGTTGTCACTCGGGTCCAAGTAAGTTATTATTTGTGACATTCGTGTTGTCTCGGATATATGACGACTAATATAGACGTTTTCTATAAGTAAATAACCACTCAACCGTAAGGTTGAGCCGGGTTGTTTGGTTATATGAAACGAATATATTAGTGGGCAGCGTATCCTATGACGCCCACAGGTTGTAGTATATGTAAAGTGTAATAGATTGCGAGTGTATATATCGGGAAATCTGGCCAATTTGACGATATATATGAGGAATTTATTAAACTATGATATATACTATATAGTAATTATGTGCTATGTGCTTTATATGTGCTTTAGATGGGGTGTAATCTTGGAACGGTATATTACGTAAATAAATACGAGGATTATCAAATCGACGGATTCGGTAAACTTTGGCGATTTATTTAAATGATATATTGGGCTAATATTAGATCTATAGTTTATTTTATCTTCTACATGTGATCTTGTTGGTTTGTTTTGAGTCGACCCACCACCCGTATGGATACCAAACGCAAATACACCAAACTAATACGAAATGGATTTTCGGAAATAAAACGGATTCTCGTCCGGGTTTGGGAATATTATATATTTGAGGAAATGATTTCTGAAAGAGTTAATATTGTTAGGTCGTGCCAAGTCCGTAGTTGCTGTTTCGTGAGTTATCATACATCTTATTGCTACCTACCTCGTCTTGCTATTTTCTGGACTTGAGGTGAGTCATAGCCCCACTTTTTACTCTTGAACTATGTTTTCAACGATTGGGGTGAGAAACGTGCAAATCATTTTACGTGGACTATTATCGTTTTTATATTATTTCTAAACTTGCTATGCGTATGGACTAGGATCTATTGTCAGCTTTAGTCACACCTTTTGTGTGTACTATTCAAGGTTGGCTTATTTGGTTATTTGGGATTGTCAGCTTTAGTCACATAGTTTCGTGTGTACTATTCAAGGTTGGCTTATTTGGTTATTTGGATTGTCAGCTTTAGTCACATATTTGTTGTGTGTACTATTCAAGGTTGGCTTATTTGGATTGCCAGCTTTAGTCACATAGTTTCGTGTGTACTATTCAAGGTTGACTTATTAGATACTGTAGTGTGCACCTATAGGTTATTAATACTTCGGAGGTTATCCGAGTATTTATTGGTATTGCGGGGGTTACCCGAATATCTATGTTGTTACGGAAGGGTATCCGTGTGTTGTGGTTATTGCGGAAGGGTTTCCGTGTGTTATGTTGAGAGCGGAGGGTATCCGCAGGCTTTTAGCGAATCCTTAGTCTAGCTAGCAAGCGTTTTGCGTATATGTCCACTATATTATTAGTTGAATTTAAACCTATGATCTCACCAGCGAAAGCTGACTTTTAGCACGTTTTCTCAGGTAATTAAGTGTTGAGGTGCATGCTTGGATTGGAAGGCTCGGCTAAGGCTCTCGGTTTATGGATCTATATTTTCTAAACTCTGATAATTAAATTTGGACCTATTGTTATTTTATTTTGGGCCTGACTCTGAACGATGTTGGGATAAATGTAAACCTTAAAACCCCGTTTTGGTTGTGTTTTTACTATGTTTACTTTATCTCGTTCTATATTGTCTTGTGTTGGATACCAATCCCCGTAGCACCCCGAAAGCTTGTTGAGTCTTCCGCTGTATCAGATTTTGGGGGTGTTACAACGATCAATCCCCCGGTACTTGTCACTATACTATACTACAACGATCAGGTACACTGCCTGGTGGGGGTTGTAAGCTTCTCGAGATCCCTCGAGAGGTAAAGCAAGGTGCGATTCCCACGCATCACATTGCCACCTTGAATAAGTATGATTAGGACTAAAGGTTAATTGTTGTTTAGGTTCTTTTGTGTTTGTCAGTCGTGTAGGTACTTTGGTTTGGTTTGGTGGTCTTTTATTTTAATGTTGTTTGATGGTTTAATGGAACTGCTATGCAATTACTCAGTTAAATAATGAATGGTATTTATGTTTGTATGTAACATTCTTGTTTAATTTGTTGAGGTATTTATGTGTGACACAAAACCATGTTAACAAATCATACTGGTTGTCAAACCCATATGAACTATAAACATTATCAGCACAATCACACACAATGCTTAAAGATTTTATGATCCAGATAGCTTGTATATACTTACTTACAGATGTTTTAAGAGATGCGTATAGCAGCTTACTTGTGTAAGTCCTCGTTAAAACAACATTTGACAATAAAAGTCAACTCTTTGTTGCATAATACATAAACAACTCTGTTTTTGGGTTAAAACAGCCTAATACACATATTAATGGACCTTGTTATTTGGATTACACCTCAACTATTACTGGTAAAAACTAAACAACAAAAACATTTAAACAAATAACATAATAACTAATTATGCATTAATACCGTTGTGAAAATACATCCATTTCAGACCTGATAGAAGGACTAAACACCATCATACATCAACAAAACTACCTAAACACGTACCATAAATAAAATACATCATAACCCAGTACCAAACTTGCTTTCCATTACTTTTATAACCAAAATACCACCACAAAAGACGTTTTACCTTGAAAAAGATGGTTGTTCACAACTGGGCCAAACAGTAAGAAAGTTAATATTTAAACTGCATTAACTTCTTCATGATCCTTGACTTATCACCAGCACGGCGAAGACTTGCCTGTCGCCTTTTAATCAAGTACTCAATTTCTTCCAAATCCTCCTGCTGCGATACCTTAAGACGGACCAAGGGTTCTTTCAGCACAGCATAGTTCCTAAACTTTTCAAGCTCCAGTAAGATAGCATGCCTGTGCTTAACACGTACCTCTATTTCCTCGATCATCCTCCCATAATCTTTCTCATCACCCCTATTGGCGTCTCTCTCCCTAGAAAAAATATTATGGAGCACCATATCAATACGCCTACAACCAATGTCATTTGCGATTTGATCGTAAATTGGTATGATAGACGCCATGTATTTGGAAATGTGGTTGCGTATCCAAGAAGAGTGTTATAGAAGAATATTTTTGGAAATGAAGTAGATCAAGCATTCTTAAATACGCAATAAACTAAAAAGTTGCCCAAAAAATAGTGTAGGAACCAAATTGGAACAGTATTTAGTTAAGTCACAGTTCCCAATGCAAAAAAATTGTTGAAATTGATCAGAGTTGCCCAAAACCTATAAAAGTTGCCCAAGCATACCCTTGACCAATAACTGCATGACACTTGGCATAACTATAGAAAAGTAACTCACAAGTACAAGTTGGCCATGGGTAGTTTAATAGTCAAACGATGAAACTTTATACATGGGTTTCATTTGTTGGTCTTGAGAATGTTCAAAAGATGAAACTTTACACATGCTACTGATTTAAGTAAGTCATGTTCTTCAAATGAGGTGGAAATCAAGTGTATTTGAACATGTTCTTTGTTAACTATCATGGCCACATTTCTGATATACCCAACAAAGTATGCAAACATTGTACATTTACCAATGATCATATATATCATATAAGACATTACTAATTATCAATACTAATGAGAAATATTGCAAATATAGGACATTATAATTAAAGATACACAATATATTGTCTCAAAACATCAACAACTACAATTAAAAATACATAACAAATTTTGTCCCCAAACTTTTCTGACCAGCTGGAAGGCCTAGAACGCAGTTCGTTATTCTTGGTTGTCTTGGACCTGAAACCTTAGACATGCGTCTCTTCTTCAGTTTAACATGGCCTTTTGCATCATAACTCTCATCAGAAGAACTTGAATCATCAATTGAGTCAAGACTTGATGGAATATTTTTAGAACGGGAACCTTTTTTTTTATAAATAGAACTTATTGGAATTTTCTTTGCCCATGTTTTAGGAGGTCTTTTGTTCACCAAAGAAGCTGAAGGTTTTTTTAGTGTATCCTCATAAAACTCAAGGCTGGTGTCAGAATCCGAATCAATAACTATTACCTCATTTTGTTTGGGTGGTTCTTGTGCCTCCTTGGGCCTTCCAAAAATAGCATCAAGTTTTGCTATAGCCTTTGCCTCCATTGCCAGTTTTTCCTCTTTCACCTCCTTCAGACTACCATACATTACTTCAACCTTTGACACCCTCTTGCCAAGTGATTCAAGCTTTGATACCCTCTTGCCAAGCGCTTCAACAGGTGCACAAATATGAAGTGTCGACAATTAATAAACACATACAATTAAACTAAAAATAATCATAAAAAGAAAGAAAGGTATACACTAACCATTAGCAACATCACGTCGATTGTTCTCCCTTTGGCACAGGTCTTCTAGAATCACCTCAGCCATTTCCTCGTCGTCATACCATTTAGTGCCATATTTACTCAAGACATAGTCAACCATAGCATCGTTAACCACCATCTTACTAAAATCATTATTTTTTGAACAAGAAGCTGCCATTGAATGACTTAACTTGAAAACAATGGTTTATTGTTGTGACGAATTAGGATCAGGGTGTGTGTTTCTTTGTTGACTAAATAGTTGTTAGTTTAATAAGTTATAAGTGATAAGTGATAAGTGATGAATGAAGTTTTGGAATACCGTGTAATAAATGTCTGTATAACCTACGTTCCATTGGCATTATCAAAATGTAGTAGTATACAACGTTCAACGCAAAAGTATTAAGACGTGTGTCTTTTCCAATGAAACCGTTCAGTTGCCTAAAGCAATGGTTATAAATTGAAACATTTGTAATCAACAAAATCATTCAAAAAAACTTAAAGGTATACAATATCAAAAATGGCATCAACCTCAAAAATTAATGTGCAAGAGAAACAAGAAAAGGTAGGAGCAATGCAACAATAAAAAACAGAGGAGTTTGAAGATAAAGCTTTCATACTTGAAAAAGAAGAAGCTGAAGAAGAAGAAATAGAGGAAGAGGGAACATTTGAAGAAGCGGTGGATTGGTATATGAAAGAAAAGTTTAAATTTCTGGAAAAAAATTTGAAAGAATTTGAAAAAAGAGAAAAAGCTGCAAAAGAAAAACCAACCAAGTGTAAATACACTTGGAAGAATATGTTGGCAAACAGAAAAAGCAAAAACATGCCCGATCAGGAAGAAGAAGACTCATCAGATGATGAGTATTTGGATTATGACAACCTACATTTGTCATTTGATCCCGAAAAATGTCAAAAGTTTCATTGTTAATTGTTTAATGTAATGTTTATTTTATTTTCAATGAAATCTTTATTTTTGTGTTCTTTTTTTATCGAAATTGAATTCAAATGTTTATGTTCTGTTTCATTCAATTTGTCAAACTAGAAAGTAAGTAACAATGAACTTCAAAGTTCAATCAACAACATTTCTAGGTGGGACAAAGCAAATCAAAGAAAAATGTGTTGACTTTAATAGTCAAATTTTGTTATTCCAATTGCATTTTGACTTTCGAAAGTCAACCTGCGGATTACATCCTACAACAGCCTAGTTTCATTAAAGATAAGACTGGAGGAAGCAACAACCTTAGAGCGACAGAGTGGAGGCGAGAGAAACATTCAGCAGAGACGGCAATGGCGGATGCACTACAAGAAAAAAGCCATTTAGCGACTTTCTTAGCGACGTATTTTATGATTGCGACTTTAGATGATGGGTCGCTGTAAAAGAGTCGCAAATTTTTTGCGACTCATGACATGTGTCGCTAAAAAGAGCGACTAGTATAACGACTTCATAAAATAAGTCGCTATAAATTTGCGACTTTAGTATTTCTTGTCGCTATTTGCATCGCTGTTTTAAAGAGATGTTGCCATCTAAGTCGCTTAACGCGACGCTATTTTTGTAAAAGTCTCTATTTAAGTCGCTAATTAAGTCGCTATATAGAGACTTAATTAGCGACTTAAATAGAGACTTTTACAGAAATTGCGTCGCGTTAAGCGACTTAGATGGCAACATCTCTTTTAAATAGCGATGCAAATGGCGACAAGAAATACTGAAGTCGCAAATTTATAGCGACTTATTTTATGAAGTCGTTATACTAGTCACTCTTTTTAGCGACACATGTGATGAGTCGCAAAAAATTTGCGACTCGTTTACAGCGACCCATCACCTAAAAGTCGCAATTATAAAATACGTCGCTAAGAAAGTCACTAAAAGGCTTTTTTCTTGTAGTGATGGTGGTGCACTCAGGTGGTACTCAGATACGGTGGTGGTGGTGGAGAGGTCAGGTGGTATTCAAATATGCTTGATGCTGGTGGTGGTGGTGGTGATGGTTGAAGAAGCTATGAGAATCAAATATGCTTGCTGGTGGTGGTGGTCATGGTTGAAGAAGCTATGAGATTAATGGGGTATATGGTATATATATAGTGTGCTTTGAAGTGTTTAGGACTATATTAATTTGTTTTGTGAACGTTAAGTATCATTAAAACTAAATGACCAACTTAATCTTTGTACCGTATGATTGTTAAAAGTGGTGAAAGTACAAAAAAAAAAAAAAGTTGCCCAATACAAGTCGCCCAATATATAGCTAGTTGCCCATGAAAAAACCTTAAAATACCTTACACAACACTTACACATACCTTACAAATACATTCTAATTTTTGTACTTTAATAATTAAATATTAGACACGTGTCAAACTCTTATTGAGTTGCTCAATTTTTTAGTTGCCCGATCTAATTTTGGGAAGTGAAATTTCAAAGTCTGAAAAGTGACTGGTCAAAAAGTCAATAATCCGTTTTGGTAATTATCCCTTATATTAAACAAAAGGTCGTTAATTTGTTTGCAATTTAAAGTTTTCTATCAGTACATATCAACTCAATTATTATTTTTCATTAGAAAAAAAAAAATAATAAAAATAAAAAGTATGCATGTGTTAACGCTTGTGACCGACATTCCATGTTATATAAATTTGGTAACCCTAATTAAATAACTTGCGACCCAAGTATTTACTGATCAAAATATGTTATATGCTGCAACCTTTTTCATCATTATTGATCAAAATCAATATACTAAATACTTTTGTCGATCTAAACATACATAACTTCATGTCGACAACTTTCCCATCCCCTATGCCACTAAGCCGGTCACCGCAGTTCGCTGGTAACTCAGCTCAGTCATCAACGCACGGTCCATCACCCTACGCACTCCCTCCGCCAACCTTGCCGAATCAAAGAACGGTTGTTCTAGACCTTGACCATACCCTAATATGTGCATGTCCCCCCTCATTACTGCCTCCTCGAAACTATGACTTCTTAGTCAAGAATAATCACAACCGTGTTAGATATGTAAGGAAACGTCCATATGTTGATGAATTTCTTAAATATTTAAGCCAAAAAAATTTTGAAATCGTAGTTTTTAGTGCTGCTAAAGAATCATACGCTTCAGTAGTTTTGGATAAATTGGATCCAAAGGGTTTGATTTCGCATAGATTATATAAAAAGTCTTGTAAAAGACTTGATGGGAGGTCTGTTAAGGATCTATCAGATTTAGGACGCGATTTGAAGAATGTTGTGATTATTGATGATCAACCAACTTCTTATAGATTGCAACCCGAGAATGCTATTCCCATCAGACCATTTATTGATGAACTTCAAGATCATGAACTTAAGAAACTAATGGATAATTTTTTTGATGACTGTGAGCAGTATGAAGATTTGAAAGATGCTATAAAGCATTATTTGGAAGTTGAGAAACAAAACAGGAGAGGAAGGGTGATAAAAAGGGTGAAATACTTTTAGTTCTACCGTATATGGTCACTTACGCCGTATACATGTCGATTCTAGAATATTCTATTATTTATCTAGGTTGTTTTTTACTTTAATTAGGTTAATTTTCATGCAAGTTGATCACTACCCTATAAATATAAGGATCATTATCATTGTAATTTACTTTGGAGTCATTAATAAAAATGTGTTTTAGAGTTTATCTCTTTTTTGGGTTTTATTCCTGCAAGGTGCACTTGTATATCACCCTTTTTATGTTAATGTAGATACAATGAATCAAAAGGGAATCTTGCAAGTTGCTACTACTTGCATCCTCAACTTGGCCTTCTTGCTATAGATACATTGTATCTTATGCCTTTGCTACTACTATAAATAGAGGTGCCAACCTCATTGAGAAGCATCCCATTTCCAACTTAAACACACACAAGTTTGGATCTTATTTCTTTCTCCTAGTGTGAGTAAAATAGAGAGTTTAGTATATTTCCTAGTACAAGAGATATAAATTTGTATTATCCTTGTAACTAGAGAAAATGTGTAACTCCTAGTTTTACATAGTGAAACGTATATTTCCTTGCCCGTGGTTTTTACCCTATTGGGGTTTTCCACGTTATATCCGTGTGTCATCTTTTATTATATTTCTATTTTAGTTGCGGGTTTGCTTCAGTCCGGTGTCACTTTTCTCAACAAGTGGTATCAAGAGCTAAAGTTGGGTGTGTGTATAATTATTTATCGTATGCTCTGTGGTTGCCATTTTTAAGTGGATCCTCCGCATCAAAAGATAAATAAGATTATACTCACTCAAAAGGTGTTCGGTACTATTATTAACAAATAATAGTTTTGTCAAAAAGTAGATTGTGATTATAGCAATGGCGGCAAAATTTGAAATCGAAAAATTCAATGGGAATAATTTCTCGTTGTGGAAATTAAAGATGAAGGCTATCCTTAGAAAGGATAAATGTTTAGCGGCCATTGACGAAAGGCCAGCTGAGGTCACGAATGACAGTAAATGGGACGAGATGGATGGAAATGCTATTGCAAATCTTCATCTGTGATTAGCAGATGGAGTTTTGTCAAGCATAGAGGAGAAGAAAAGTGCAAAGGAGATTTGGGATCATCTTGCTCGATTGTATGAGGCAAGATCGCTCCACAATAAAATATTTCTCAAGAGGAAACTTTATGATCTTCGCATGACGGAATCTACTTCAGTGACTGAGCACGTTAATAACCTGAATACTCTATTTTCTCAGCTCACGTCTTTGAGTTGTAAAATAGAGCCACATGAACGTGCTGAAATTCTACTTCAAAGTTTACCTGACTCATATGACCAACTCATAATCAACTTAACCAGTAATCTTCTTTCGGACTATCTAGTCTTCGATGATGTTACAGCCGCTATTCTAGAAGAAGAAAATAGGCGTAACAATCGGGAGGACAGACAGG